>CM051027.1:8448141-8735641 GCA_027627225.1 Congeria kusceri | reverse complement strand
TGCTTTTTTCGTTTAAAAGCAATTGATAAAAAGGCTCGCTTACTAACAAATTCCTTAACACGTTTAATAAAATAAAGTATGAAATGACAACTCATGTCAGATCCTATATGTATGTTGCAGTTCTAAACCCGGGGTGTCAGTAAGAGACGTAGATAAATGCGTGATCGAGAGGGTCTCACCGTGGTTGTGATGTCATACACGGCAGCTGGAAGGCGTATAAAAAACAAGTTGAAACGATCTGCACCTACAAAAACGGTTGGTTTAGAGTTTGTGTATTAATAATATTTCAAGAAATGTTTGTATAAAAATTTTCAGTTCATTACCGGCATACCAAACATTGAAACAGTTATCGCGTTTTACTGAACAGTTGACAATGTGCGGATTCAATGGTTTTCGTCCACGTAGCTTCGGAGAACGCACTTTAATGCGTCATGTAACACGCATATTTTGTCAATATATGAGCTTAAAAGAATGTACTGATATTTCCGATTTCGATAAAGCATTTGACAGCAAAAGCCTATATGTACTTTCACAAAATGTATCCGACATTTGCGTTTCAGCCATTATATAATCAAATATGCACAAATGTTTTACGACAAAACACAATATGCGTGAAACTAATACTATGTTCGGAATTCTTCAAACATAGTTGTTAAACAATTACGCCCATTGTCTCCTAACTTATTTGCGGCAAGCTGTGTGAAGGGGTTTACTCGCGCAAACGATCTTTAATCATAAAGAATGCAATGCAATGCACTCCACACGGTGAAATTATCATGTTTCAGACGTTAAAAAATAAAGTACTTTACGCAATAGATGCTAGAATCCTGGTCTAAAACATAGATATAGCTGGACCAATCTAAAAAAACGTGTGTAACATTAATTTGATATGTCTTGATTCTGTAAAATAGAGTTTAGCAACTTTTAAAATTTACGACATTCAATATACAACTTTCCTTTCATGGGAGGAGTTCAAATAAATTCACAATATTAACAGAGTTATTAAACACTTACAAAAAGCAACCCATTGCATTGGAAACACATTCTTTTAATAAATGGATATACAAACTCATATTATTTCAGTATAAATACATGTTATGCACGTTACACTAAATAAAACATACTTGTTAAAATGTTAAATGGTAATAATTGTGTGCAAATTTGTTCTGCATTTACTGGCACCACAAACACGTATTGTAGGATAACCAAATAGTCCGTACTTTCTATTCAGATAACAAAATAGTCAATACTTTCTGTGCAGAAGTTAGAAACCCGATTCAGAAAAAAAAATCGAATTTAACATAACACAAATCAAAATTTTGACAAAAAATAAAAGCACTCTTAAATGGAATCATTTGGCGATTCAATTTATTATAGTGTTAGCCATTTATTTATATTTAATTTCAATTATGAAACAATGTACGCATTATTTAAAGGTAGGACACATTGTCAAAATACATAATACATTTTGTATACATGAATGAGGCGCGTCGTGGGAAAACCGGGCTAAAGGAATGTGCGTAAAGTGTCGTCCCGGATTAGCCAGAGGAGTCGGCACAGGCTAATCCACGACGACATTTTCCGCTTTTATGGCAGTTTCTGTTTCACTGAATTCTCTTCTAAACATACACTCACTTTAGGCGGAAAGTGCCGTCCCGGATTAGCCTGTGCGGACTGAACAGTCTTATCCGGGACGACACTTTACGCACACGCATTAAGCCCGGTTTTCCCACGACGGGCCTCATGTTTAGTTGCATTTTGCCCAATGGCCGACTTTCCTGAAGATAGAGCTGTTATAGAATCACACGCTATTTGCAAATCAAACGTGCTAAAGCTTTTTTACCTCCAGACTTCGTCCACACCCACAGACAGTGTAGAACAAAGCCCCTGTTTCTTATGGCATACGATCAGTGCTACGAAGGGTTCCACAGCACCAAGAGCTCAATGCCGGTGTGCACGTAGGTGATACCGAGTTGTCTGGTTTTACTTCGCCTTTTCTTTATCTAAAATGACATGTCATACACCAGTGTGCTATTTTAAATGTCGATATTTATAGACAAAAGGAAATGTTATATTGGGATATGCATATATATATATATATATCGACAAAAGATATTTATAGACAAAAGGAAATGTTATATTGGGAATTTTGATTTATTGTCAAACTTATCGATTGACTTATGATTTTAGTAATATCTGAATAAATTGAATCATGTTTACATTTTGTAAGGAGTAAAAATTATTCTGTTAGCTCCGGCTATTCCTATGTTTTATGAGATATAATATTGACTTTTAAACGAACGTCATATACATTCCATCAAGTTAATTTATTCAAATAATATAAGATCTTCCAACACCAAGACATGTTTCCCTCGAATGTTCCCCCTTCCGTTGTCAAACTTCATGTTTGAAAATGAAACCATATTAACTTGTTACGGCTGATATAGTAAATTTCCAAAAGCATTAAATACGTGAAACTTTGTTGAAATAATCTGTAAAGTTGTATATAAATATAAGATAGACCCCAGAAACATTTAAGAAAAATTTACTTTAAATCCTAGGACAACAACCTTAGACAAACAGAAAGGCGTGTTTTATGTTTTGCTACCCGTTAATTGGAACGGTCAATGCAACACATTGGAGTTATTAACCGGTTTCAAAGCATGCCGAACCTCACACAAGACCCAGATATAATCTCAATCAATGTAAATAAAAATTAATTTCATATCAATGCAGTTCAAATATTAATAAAAGAGAATAAATATTCATTTAAAATACAATTGACCAGTTGCAAACACATAGATCGCTCCGCCTTTCTGTTTCTCTAAGGTTGTTTGTCCAAGGATTTGAAGTCAATTTATTGGATTATGCAAACATGTGCTATTATTTACCACTGAAATATAAACCCATAACTGGTTAACTCAATCCTTGATTGACAACTAGCAACTGGTAAATTTGACTCTGTGCTTGTAACAATAACTACATTTTATCATTCCAGGTGTTACAAGAACCTGCTTGGCTGTCTGGAAAACGCACTGGCTGTCTATTGCCCAGCGGACTCAAGGCTGTTTTTCACAATGATATTCAGAGCCTCGCTGGATTACCATATCGAGTTCACGTGTCACCATCATACCACGGAAGCTCCAAGTACGGCGTTTTGAAATTAGTCATTTTTTCTATTACAGAGTGTAACGTTATGGTCAATTCTTAAGCAGAGAAATCAAAACTGGCATTCCCAATTTCAAACTCTTAAACAGAATTCCTGTAGTTTTTTTCCTGCTCTTCAATTGTACTACATGAAAGTTGACAATATTATCAAATCATAATATTTGTTTGTTAGAAGTAATTGAATACTAAAAATCGTGTTTTGTGAAGTCTGTTGACAATGATAAGAAAAATATACTGAAATTGCACAGCTTAATACGTTGCTTAGGCGTAAACAAAATATGTTTGTTTCAGGTTACCCGAACTACCCTAAAAAAAATGCCCCGACCCTAGAACATTTTATTGGGTTTGTCAGATTGATTTTTGTTTTATGTACCTTTTTCAATAATTAAATGTGTTTTTGGATAAATAAGTGTTTTGTTTTGATAGTATCCAGTTATAAACAATTATGGTTAATGATATTACTGATATGTTTTGAATATTTATTCAGTTTTAGAATCTTCAAGTTGACCATTTACCAAATAAAAAAATTAATAAAATAAATCCCGACCTACCTACCCTAATTTTTGGGGCATTAAACGCCTAACTATAAACGCTGAATTAGTTTGATATAATAACGTAAGAATTGCGTATACTGCTATTATCATACCACTATGCTGATATCGGCCTGATACAAAGGTGCCTGATATATTTTTTTATATCAGGTCAGTAGCGTTTATTTCAGTCAATGTATGGAGGTACGTCATATTACTCGAAATCCACTTCTGAGGTCAACATTTTCAGTAAAAATGAATCAGATTTAACAAAACAAGCAATTTGATGTAAATAACGTATATAGTTTATTATTTTTAATCGTCATAAATCACAAAACGTCATTTTTTTAAATATTCACATAAACCCGCACTTTGGTAGTGGTATGACGTCACCAATGGAACAATAAATCATCTATACACAGTTATTTCAATACATTTTAAATAAATGAGCTAAAAGTCACTACACATAATCAGTTTATGTTGAGTCTCAGACATGTTTTGACAAAAAATTGAAGACGCTATAGTCATTATTGAAACGATCTTCAAAATGTCAATTCAATACACAACTCCGAAATCATGAAAATGGCGTCTCAAAACAATTTTTTTTCGTCGATGCGTGTTCTCCGATGAAATTGACCGTTGCAATCCATTTCAGTTTGCGTTTCCAATATTATATGAATAGACGTGTGTGTAATCTATGTATTCGTAGTGAAAACAGCTCATTTATCTTTACGAAATGTTAATAATACGGTATTGTCCACTCAAGTTTTAGAAATCCATAACTACATGTACGTGAACGTGTAAAAGTCGGCTCAGTAAAATCAACGCGGCTCCTAGTTTTTAAATATGTAAAAAATAGCTCGTTTGGTGTAATTTTAAGAAAAACGTGGCATGATAAATAGAAAAACAGGTTACTGCCTGGTCTTGTGTAATATATCAGGTTCGGCACGAATAAAATAACGGCTCGGCAAGCCTCGCCGTTATATTATTCTAAGCCTCACCTGATATATTACACAAGACCAGGCAGTAACCTGTTATTCTCTATTTATCAAGCGTTGTAAGTAATATAATTAAGTACATTCATGACATTATATTGTACTTTGTATTGTGCCTAGCTTAGCTAACTTAAAATGTATTTACAAGCGTGGGCACTGTGATTAATTCTGGGCTAAGTATGAGGTTCGGCATGCCTTTAAACCAGTTTAAACTCCCAATGCTTTGCATTGACCGTTCCAAGGCGGTGGCCCCATTTTAATCATTGTGTCGCATGAACAAGGGGTTACTTTTGGCGACGTAGGCTGCGGCGTCGTCGGCGGCGTCCTCGTTAGTTTGTGCAGACAATAACTTGAAAAGTTTTTGTGCAATCATTATAGCTAACTTCAGGGAAGTGCTAGTAGGCATAAAAGGAAGGTTAAGTACATTTTTCGGCATAATTGCTCTTATCATAATAGAGTTATACCCCTTTAAAAAAAAAGTTCAACTAATGCTTGTGCAGACAATAACTACAGAAGTTTTTGTGCAATCATTATGAAACTTTAAGGAAGTGTTAGTAGGCATAAAAGGAATGTTATGTTCGTTTTTCTGCATAATTGCTTTTATTGTGCTTGAGTTATCTGTCAGGTGACACATCCGAGTTCTAGTTTTTATGTTTAGTGTTGTCTTGTGCGTATTGTCCTGTATTGTATAGGCAATGGGTCACTTGCCTTAAATAAAGGACCAGCGGATGTTAATAAGATTTCTCTCCTGGTGATGTCTCTAGAGTTTCATTATTCTTATATTTAGCAGAGAAATACGTGATAATTGTCGTTTGAAACATTTGATTACACAAGAATGTAGACAACTTATTAATGCAAGGACATATATGCATAAATAAATTACCTTTTTCAGAGCCAGACAAAATCATAAATCCCATTGATGATTCGGGCATCTATGAAGACTACTACGATTACGAGAGCAGCCGTCTAGCTCTTCTAGACGACAATAACGATACGCGCGAAAACACGAAAATGCACGAAGTTAATTTTAGCGAAAAATCAGTTAGTGCGACAAATGGATCAAGCAACCATGGGACCTACATTTGGGCACTTATCTACAGTGTGATATTCATTCTCCTTCGTTGAAAACATGAAAAGGGGAAAAAATATCCACGTTGATATAAAATTGAAGCGTCGAATGGCGAACTGGAAAATGGCATTAACATTTTATTGCATAAAGGTGTTTCGACACTTGTATGACATTAAATGACATAAAAGAAGCTAGATACGACAATGTGTTGAGATGAAAGACGCTCGCAAGGGAAACACTTTGCATCCTTTTAAGTCGGTAATACACAACAGCTGTACAATACACATTATTATGTCAGTTGCATATTTCAAGTACAGGATTGGGATGGTCTGTATTCACAAAGCTCCTTAGGGAAAAAATAAGTACATTTCTTAAATTCATAAAATTCCTCAAGTCTGTGGCAGTTTCGTGTATAGATTATTGTACAGTAAATGTTACAAACTAATAAATATTGCTTCGATGCCTCATATTGTACCCTTTTGTTAACAGAAATTATTGGATTTCACATAGAAATTTTTAACTGAAATATCCACTTACCTACATCTTAAGATTTCCCTTAGGAGCTTTGTGAATACCAGTCCTTGCATTTATTTCGCATTCATTGTTTCATCGGTAGTAGAGTATTTCTAAAGGCGAACCTACTCTGAAATCATCATTACATTGTTCCCATATTTTTACCAAACGTTACTCGCGTGTTGCCAGTTTTTCTTCAATGATCATATGTAAGTGCTACCCTATATTATGAAAGGCATGTGTGCCATGCTAATTACTAAATGACAAGTGCTAATTGCCAAATGTGAATTGCTAATTTCTTATTTGCCAAATGGCAAATGGTGAATTATTTGGCGATTATCAGTTATCAATTAGCAAATAGCATTGGGCAAATAGAATCAGGCAATTAGCAAAAAGACAACTGTTGTTTTTTGTTTGGCAATTATTAGTTATCATTTAGCAATTGGCAAATAGCAATTGTCATTTGGCAAATAACAATTGGCAATTAGCAAAAAGACGTCTGTTGTTTGTTTGGCAATTATTACTTATCATTTAGCACTTGACATTTGGCAAATAGCAATTGTCATTTGGCAAAAATAGCAATTGGCAATTAGCAAAAAGACAGCTTCTGTTGTTTGTTTGACAATTATTAGTAATCCTTTAGCAATTTGCATTTGGCAAATAGCAAAAACCATGGCACACTTGCCTTCCATAATCTTATTAGAAACTGCGCTTGTAACAAAACATCATTTAATGTTATTTAACTGTATTTCCATTAAGTCGCTTTCATTTAAACACATTTATTAAGTCATACAACAATTATTTTGATAGTAATTGTAATCATACTTCGTGATTTTGCTCAATTATTATTGTTATTGTTTTGTACAAGTATCTTCTTTGTATATACATATGATATGTGTTCATTTGTACAGTGAGTTCCATGTAATAAAGTGTATATACTATTACAAATGTTTAATTATTAAAGGTTTCCTATAATTAACTAAATAAAGCATATAGAAGTGCAAGGCCCAATTAACAAGTTCCATCAGAACCTGTATGTTTGTTTTGTTTGTTTAGAATTTTCGCCGTATTCAACAGTATTTCAGTCATATAACGGCGGTCAGTTAACCTACCCACACTTTTCCTGGGTAAGCTGGTTTACCAGTTCTGAGTGCACATACTTATCCCATTAACTGACAACTGCCCTACTTGAATCAGATTTAGGGGGAGAATGGCCGTAGAAATAATTTCATGATCAATCTCCACACAAGTTATGTGGCCCGGCTGGGAATCGAACCCGCGATCCTCGGATATGTAGTCCAGTGCTCTACCAAATGAGCCGGCCGGCCGGCGAACCTGTATATAATAATGCATATATATGTTAATAGGCAAAGCAGTCATGAATAATTTGATAAGCCCGGTGAACTGCTACGAATATACATCTGGCAGGTTTGATTCCTTTAGTTAAGATTAAACCTTTTTATTTTAGCTCGATTGCATCGAAAGCCCAAAGCTTATAGAGACACTCTCGAGTCCGTTTCCTGGGTAGAACCAATACTTTGTGTCTTTGGGGGAGATCTTGAGAATGCTCTCAGAGTGTAAAGATCGAAACCGGGACCTCCCGATCGCTGGACGGACACCATATCCACTACGCCACCGCGACCTTGCAGGTTTGACTCCTTTGAAAGCTAATAGCGATTGGTTCAAAACCTTCGCCAAAATTAATTGCATAGTATCTCTTCCTCAAAAAAATTAATGCAAGTAAGGGCTGGGAAAATTAGGATGTACTTTTTTCCAGAACTATTTTATGAGGTGCAAAGTGTTAAAAGGTCTACACTAATCTTGCAATTTGAAGACCTTCTGCTTGTTTCTTTAGATTTTCCTCCGTTTTTAACAGTATTTCAGTCATATTATGGCGGTCAGTTAACCTACTCACACTTTTCCTGGGCAAGCTTCGCCGATCTAAGCGGTTAACGAATACTAAGTGCGCATACCTATGCCAGTAACTGACAACTGCTGTACTCGTAATACTTATGCATGGTTGAACAAATTTTAAGGAATACTTTTAAGTATGCATACCCATGGTCGTATCAGTGTTGATGTGAGAAATTTTGTAATATAATCATATTTCGTAAGAACTTTAGTAACTACTGTGAAAGCATTTGGCTATTGAGAGAATAACTCAGTAAAAAATGAGAACGTCTAGTGCTAAACGTTTAACTCAGCTACTTTATGTTTTAATAAGGTTGAAAGCGAGTTCAGCTCGTCTTTCTTTGCAGCCTGTATCACAAAGTGTGCAACATAACCGCTATATATGCAGATTATGCAAACCCGCGAGTCTTGACAGCATAACCGCCCTATCGAGTCGGCCAAAATAATACGAGGCGTGTCTTGGGAAAACCGGGCTTAATGCATGTGCGTAAAGTGTCGTCCCGGATTAGCCTGTTCAGTCCGCACAGGCTAATCCGGGACGACGCTTTCCTCTTTTATGATATTTTCTGTTTCAGTGAAGTCTCTTCTAAACAAAAATCCACTGTATGCGGAAAGTGCCGTCCAGGATTAAGCTGTGCGGAGTACACAGGCTAATCCGGGTCATCCATTTACGCACATGCATTAAGCCCGGTTTTCCCACGACGTGCCTATTATTATAAATATAATATTATATATTACTCTAGGTGTTTTCCACTACCTGGCCTGGTATGTACACTGGGTTTGCTGAATGTTTAACAGCAACGATGGATTTTATAAACTTCATAATTTTACAATTTTACTACATTGTGGCAAAACAAAACGTCATGACTTAGATTCACTTTCAAAGGCAGTTATTTTACATCTTTGCGATACGTTTAACCGAAAAAATGGCCTTTTTAAGGGGCATTTCCATTCAAAAAAATGAAATATAATTACGACGTTAACGTATGATATTTAGTTAAAACCACTATGCATTGTAGTTAAATATATACTGTTCAAATAACATAACAATAAATACAGAAATAAATTGTCATATAGAGCAAACAACTTACATTCACTGTAAACGAAACAATTATAAACAAACATTCAAATGCGACCATTCTTGTGAGTTTGTTTACATTTTGCATACTTATAAATATAAATTGTTCTACTACATACTAGTTATATAAGTGTATACATTTGATACACATTAACTTAAAATACTTTCATTTATAGTCACTAATTAGTTCGGACTTGTATAAAGGTTTTGAACGCAGATAATCTCTATAATGCGTACTGGTGAAATGTTAAGTGAAACGCATTTTAAATTGGCAACTAATTTGCATCTAATTCAGCCATAAACAAAACCTGCCAATGTGGTTTCAAATCATTTTTATTGACGAATTGCTCCAGTCGTAAACACAGTCTCCGGTAAATTATTAACAAGAACAACGAATGGACTGAAGACAAACATGACGAAGGTTTTGTGAAAACGAGTGATCACAACAGTGATTGCTACAGGCTCACCATTTCATCCTGTGTATTACTTACAAACAAATTGAAAACTTTACTTATCACAATAGAACAACATTAACTCATATTTTATTGCGATGCGAAATTGTGTTGGATAGAATGACCAGGAAGTTAACTGCAATATGTAAATGACATGTGCATTAATTTGCTAGAACAAGTAAGCATGAAATGCTGGATAGGGATTACGAGTCAATGCACGCAATACGTAAACGGCATTTTTTTACTAGAACAGGTAAGTATGCATATCAATTGCATTAAATGCTGGATAGGGATTACCAGTCAATGTACGCAATACGTAAATTGCATGTGCATTGATAGGGATTACCAGTCAATGTACGCAATACGTAAATTGCATGTGCATTGCTTTTCTAGAACAGGTAAGTATGCATACGTGGCGCGTTGTGAGAAAACCGGTCTTAATGCATGTGCGTAAAGTGTCGTCCCGGATTAGCCTGTGCCGTCTGCACAGGCTAATCCGGGACGGCACTTTCCGCTTTTATGGTATTTTCTGTTTCAAGGAAGTCTCTTATAAACATAAATCCACTGTAGGCGGAAAGTGCCGTCCCAGGTTAGCCTGTGCGGACTGCACAGGCTAATCCGAGACGACACTTTACGCACATGCATTAAGTCCGGTTTTCCCACGACACGCCTCATATCAACTGCACTAAGTGAAAATGCTATTTATCTGCAATCAACTAGTACGCTTACTTGTGAGGGATGTTATCATTATTATTGATAAACATGCTTATTTGCAAAATTAAGTGGATAATGATCTGCATCACAACATCAAAGAAAAATAACTAATTTTCAAGGTTTTTGAAACATGATGTCTGACTCCCAATATGGGTATAACATAGCAATAGGCTTGCAAATGGCAAAACTCAATTGCCAACTACGCTCTGTACGGGGGATGTCCCAAAACAGCGTTTAATTAAGATCAGGCTAATATACAAAAGCATGTAAAATTATGTTTGTTTTACATAAAGTCGAGCATCTTAAAATAGGTCAAAATATAATATGGGTACAATGCTTTTATATAATGATATTAATCCTTATATTAAAAAATTATTCGCCATTTAGAAACAACCCTCGTAAGCATGACAATATGACAAAGTAAGCTTCAAAATTCATTCAAAAAACTTAAATTGATCATACATAAATATAGTGCATCAATAATTGCATCTTTTTAATAAACATTCAATATTAAATTGATCCATAAAAAAGTAACAATAATCTCAACATACAGCATCAAATTTTGTACAACTTAGACTTGACAAATTTTTTTCTCGATATATTGCAATTTCAACCCAGTATCTTGTGCAAAACGATGTTTCTGAAATGTATATAATGTTACGTTATATTTTCGTCTAAAATGTGTAATACCCGAAAAGTACAACAGGCTTGGGAATCAACATTGCAAAGATAATTTTAACTGCATTTGTTTGAAATCCCAGTCCATATGATTATGTGTTTTTTTAATGATAACAAAAATGTTTGCTAAACAAACGAAGAGACCGATCTTGAAAGAATATTGATTACAGGTTTAAATACTACATTATTACACATATTTTGGCAATAACATCATTTCCTGATAGTGTATATAATGACTACAATGACTAACCGGTCAGAAATGATAAAAGCAAACACGTTTTGGCTTTAACAATCTTCAAAACCCAAGATCATCAACCCAAAAGTACCATGTATCTATGAATATGCAAACGGAATGTGCAGCGTAGATGATGATCATAGAAGAATCAAAATGAATATTTACGTGTAATGTCACAGCAAATGTATTGTTTTAACATTTTTGTGCAAATTATATATGTTCCCATTCATTAAATTATGTATAAATAAAAATGGACACATATGCATTTGGCTTTGAAATTCACACATTTCATGAAACAAACTATGGGTTTTGATTTTTAATTTATGCTCATCTGACAATGTAATTCCAGTTTAACAGGAATATACTTGGCTTGATGGCAAAATACCATTCTGGTATTAAATACTTGTGTTTGAACACAATTCACCACCTTAGTATTACAGGGGCCTATCTGCTCCTTTAGCACATGTAAGACAGGGGCCTATCTGCTCCTTTAACACATGTAAGACAGGGGCCTATCTGCTCCTTTAACACATGTAAGACAGGGGCCTATCTGCTCCTTTAACACATGTAAGACAGGGGCCTATCTGCTCCTTTAACACATGTAAGACAGGGGCCTATCTGCTCCTTTAACACATGTAAGACAGGGGCCTATCTGCTCCTTTAACACATGTAAGACAGGGGCCTATCTGCTCCTTTAACACATGTAAGACAGGGGCCTATCTGCTCCTTTAACACATGTAAGACAGGGGCCTATCTGCTCCTTTAACACATGTAAGACAGGGGCCTCTCTGCTCCTTTAACACATGTAAGACAGGGGCCTCTCTGCTCCTTTAACACATGTAAGACAGGGGCCTATCTGCTCCTTTAGCACATGTAAGACAGGGGCCTATCTGCTCCTTTAACACATGTAAGACAGGGGCCTATCTGCTCCTTTAACACATGTGAGACAGGGGCCTATCTGCTCCTTTAACACATGTGAGACAGGGGCCTATCTGCTCCTTTAACACATGTAAGACAGGGCCTATCTGCTCCTGTAACACATGTAAGACAGGGGCCTATCTGCTCCTTTAACACATGTAAGACAGGGGCCTATCTGCTCCTTTAACAATGTAAGACAGGGGCCTATCTGCTCCTTTAACACATGTTAGATTCAACCCTAAGAATCCTAAGGTGGCAAATGTTATAGGTATAAATATGTGTAATGGTGGAAAGGGAAATGCAACAATTGTTTACGTGAAATCAGGCCGCATGTTTTGATCAAAATTACAATGGCATTAAAGGAACTGTACAATTAACACACACTATACCACTCTTAAGTTATAGACAATATATACAAGTACAGAGTTAATTCCCTTTATACATTTCTTTTTCTCCAGTTAGTGCTTTCAAGACATGATTGAAAAACCTATAAAACACCCAGATATGAATTCAAATGCAATTTTGATTAGCATGACAAAATGTTCTCATTTCACAATTGGCCTTTTTATGAGTTAATAACACATGCAAAATAGCAAAATGAAAGAGTGGTGCCATGGTTACTCTTCAACCAATGAGAATCACAACTGTATAATCACAAAGCAAAATTTTAGGTACAAATATCACAAAACATAACAAACAAAACAAATAATCATCCTTTCTTTGACAAACTTCACAATGAAATCACAATAATTAGAGTTCACCATAACACTCAGTCTATGTTCAGGTAATGATCTTTGGATCCATAACCACAAATATGTGTTATGACATTTGGTATTCTCTCCATATTTGTATTCTGTGATGTAGCTAAGTTCTTTTTCAGTTACTATAGCAATGACTTCATTGGCAAAGTGGTGACCGTTTCTGAGGTCTATGCTTCGTGAGGTAACAGTGCTTTTCAAGATAACACGATCTCATGGCCAGTGTCACAATCACATGACCAGTGTCACGATCTCATGGCCAGTGTCACAATCACATGACCAGTGTTAATTCAATTTTAATCTTCTATCATAATTTTAATCTTCAATCTAAATCTCATCTTAATTATTCTTTTAATGGCATCATGAACATTTGCCATCATCCTTCTTTTTATCTTTAAATGAGGCGTATCGTGGGAAAACTGGGCTTAATGCAAGTGCGTAAAGTGTCATCCCGCATCAGCCTGTGCACAGGCCAATCCAGGACGGCACTTCCCGCATACAGTGGATTTATGTTTTGAAGAGACTTCCTAGAAACATAAAATACCATAAAAGCGGAAAGTGTTGTCCTAGATCGGCCTGTGAGGACTGCACAGGCTGATCCGGGACACTTTACGCACTTTTATTAAGCCCAGCACCACTCAAATATACATGAACCACTCCCTATGATGTCATTGCAGCAACAGGATAGGTATATAACCAAATTGTAGGTGTTTGTGGTGGTAGGTCAATGTTTCTTGAAGCAGTTCCTTTACAATGCTGCATTTGCTGTGGGTAATACCACTATCGGTATTTAATCACATAGTCATTGGTCCCCATGTTCCATGATTTTAGAGGGTAACCTTTGTTGCTAATATATTGACACAGACAAATGGTTGCTGATATGGTCAATATCTTAGACATCAATATCTTAGATAATATGGTATTGACATAGTGATATTAGTATTCAACAGCTTAAACTCCTTCCCAGCTATCGTAAATGGAATAATTTCCATTTTTCAAACATTACACAAAAATCACAAGCTTTACTGCATGCTGTTTTGCATAAAATAGGGTAAAAATTAAACATGTGATATCTTAGTGAAATGATTTAAATACAATTTGCAGATTAATTGGCATATGATTGACATTTGTGGAACTGTCTATTGCATTGTGCGCACTGCTGTTGTCAATGGTTTCTGTGAATATCTCTGTTGCATTGTGGAACTGTCTATTGCATTGTGCGCACTGCTGTTGTCAATGGTTTCTGTGAATATCTCTGTTGCATTGTGGAACTGTCTATTGCATTGTGCGCACTGCTGTTGTCAATGGTTTCTGTGAATATCTCTGTTGCATTGTGGAACTGTCTATTGCATTGTGCGCACTGCTGTTGTCAATGGTTTCTGTGAATATCTCTGTTGCATTGTGGAACTGTCTATTGCATTGTGCGCACTGCTGTTGTCAATGGTTTCTGTGAATATCTCTGTTGCATTGTGGAACTGTCTATTGCATTGTGCGCACTGCTGTTGTCAATGGTTTCTGTGAATATCTCTGTTGCATTGTGGAACTGTCTATTGCATTGTGCGCACTGCTGTTGTCAATGGTTTCTGTGAATATCTCTGTTGCATTGTGGAACTGTCTATTGCATTGTGAGCACTGCTGTTGTCAATGGTTTCTGTGAATATCTCTGTTGCATTGCAATTGCAAAGACATAGATATATAGTTACATGGACAGTGTTGTTTTGGTCATTGTTGTGCAATAACCGTTTCAACAGTAACAATATCACAATTTTGACTATTGACAAATCTTAGAACGATTACTATGGCTACAATGGTTGCTAAGGAAACGTCATCACAATTCCTGTAAATACTGCAGAGGGCACAGGGCTTGACGATTATTTGCTGCTCTAACAAGAATCATTCCTTCTATTTCTTCTCCAATCTGAAGGACAATCTGGAAAAAAACAAATGAGGGGCATCGTGACAAAACCAGTCCTAATGCATGTGCGTAAAGTGTCATCCCGGATTAGCCTGTGCAGCCCGCACACGCTAATCTGGGATGGTACTTTACGCTTTTATGGTATTTTCTGTTTCAAGGAAGTCTCTTCTAACCATAAATCCACTTTAGGCGGAAAGTGTCGTCCTGGATCAGCCTGTGCGGACTGCACAGGCTGATCCGGGACAACACTTTACGCACATGCATTAAGCCCGGTTTTCCCACGACGCGCCTCAAATTAACAGTTTTAACAATAATTATTAATGATATAAGTCCAGTGTTTTCCTTTACATACTTTAATTTTGTTAGCAAATATTATTATAAGTTATACATGTATTTCTATACAAATTCAAATATGATACACAGCTATCTGGTACAAATGACTGTTTAAGACACAACCCATATTACACCAGAATGTACAAAACAACTGTGTTCGCATTGCTCAATAATTGCTATAACAGAGTAATAAATCTTGTTCTACTTCCACATATTCAACATCAAATTTCACATCCTTAAACATTCCATCATCATTCAAAAAAAGACCAACCGATCCCAAGTAGGTCTTACCTGGTCTTTGTGAAATTTTATCGAGTACTGGCCGTCAGAGAGGTTGAGGGCTTGAAGCACTTGGAACACGCGCTGTTCTGGCTGCAGTGGTATCACATATGTAGCGGGGAAATAGCCGGAGCGGCCATGTGTCGTACCCTGGAAGATCAAAAACATTAACCTGATGTTTTAAATTGAAACTGAAATACAGCTTTGGGTGTGTACATTTGTGTGTACTTAATTTTTTTTATCAAAAAATCCAAATACAACTAATGTAAAAAAATCAATTTAGCCGGGCCCTGCTAGCTCAGTTGGTAGAGCGCTGGACTGTAAATCTGGGAATCATGAGTTCAAGCCCCAGCCTGGCCACATAACTTGTGTTGGGATTGGTCATGAAATTATTTCTACAGCCATTCTCCCCATACCTCTGATTCAAGTAGGGCAGTTGTCAGTTACTGGCATAGGTATGTGCACTTAGTACTGGTAAACTGCATAGATGGGCTAAGCTTGCCCAGGAAAAGTGTGAGTAGGTTAACTGACTGCCGCCATGATATGGCTGAAATACTGTTAAAAATGGCAAAAAATCCAAACAAACAAACAATCAATTTGACAATAATCACATTGAATTTTGTAAAATAAATCTTCCCAGATACAAATATTTTCAAATAATTCTACAAGATAAGAAGAATAACCCTAATATATACAATGCCTGACTAGAGAAAAACTATATGAGGCGCATCGTGAGAAAACCGGTCTTAATGCATGGGCGTAAAGTGTCGTCCTGGATTAGCCTGTGCAGTCCGCATAGGCTAATCCAGGACAGCACTTTCTGCCTACAGTGAATTTATGTTTAGAAGAGACTTCCTTGAAACAGAAAATACCATAAAAGGACTGCACAGGCTAAGCTGGGACGACACTTTACGCACATGCATTATGACCGGTTTTCTCATAACGTGCCACATATCATTATCAAATCCTACCTTCCACCAGTCTTTTTTAGAACGTTCTGTGACTGTCACCCTCCAGCCAGCTCTGAAGA
The DNA here is from genome assembly GCA_027627225.1 of Congeria kusceri. Classification (NCBI taxonomy): domain Eukaryota; kingdom Metazoa; phylum Mollusca; class Bivalvia; order Myida; family Dreissenidae; genus Congeria; species Congeria kusceri. Next base: position 8,719,065 of record CM051027.1, on the reverse strand, counting down.
AAAAGGAACAAATATACTCAAATACATCATTCTGGTCCAATTTTTATATTTCACTTATTTATTTCATTTTACTTATGAATGAATAATAACCAAATTTTATTACAACATTTATAGTTATAATAGTTACTGAAACAAACTGTTTGTTCTATACCGTCTGTACGATTGTTTTATATGCCAAATACATGCATCTCCATGTGGAAAGCGTGTTTGCAACAGAAGACGTCTAAAACTCTGTTGATAAACGGAAAACGCAGTCATGGACTCCTTAGGATTTACGTGCATGTTTTTTACATAGAAAACCCAATTTTCAGTTTATTTCAAGTACAAAAAGTATAATTTCCATGCCTATGCAATGTACTTCTGTTTTTTAAATGCAAATCAGAAAAAAAAATATCATGACAGTCCATTTTTTGTACTGAGACCAAACACAAAAATTGTGTGTTTCAGGCAACAGTCTCCAAGAAGTTAGATAATGTCTGAGTTTTTTTAAACTTTTTTTTTAAGACACATTTCGCTCAAAAACATTGAAAATCACCTAAAATACAACAAATAAAAATTCCACGAAAAACAATGATTGCTAAAAACTTTAGGGTCGTGGGGCTTTTGCTAGGTAGGGTGGGGCTCCCCACAACATATACATTAGTACAAGTACCTGTACCTACATTTCCAATATACTTCTGTTTTGAAGGCAAATAGGAAACAAAATCCATGGCAGTCCATTTTTAGCAGTATAGATTGGCTTACCTTAGGTCCATATCATCTTTCTCCTTTGCCTTAAAGTTGTACAGGGCCACATAGAGATTTTTGGCTTCTTTGCGTTGTGTTTTCTAAACAAAATGCACAAAATGCCTTCCAATTGAAATAACACATATATTGCAAGAACGGAGGAGTATCAGCAAACAGTGTAACAAATACGTTAACTTGAAGTGCTTATCAACATGAGTGTTATGATCAAAGTAGAATATATTGATGTATATTGAATATGATTTATGAATCATTTTTAATGATTGTCGACTTTTGCTTCATTTATTAGTATTGTGTAACCGAAACAACTGTCCAGTAAGCATACAAACAGGTATTGGAGTTTTGCAGCTGTACAGTCGAAAACTATTTTGTGATTAAAAAATATCCAATCAGGCATTTCACAAAAATGGTTCTATCCAATCAGGCATTTCACAAAAATGGTTCTATCCAATCAGGCATTTCACAAAAATGGTTCTATCCAATCAGGCATTTCACAAAAATGGTTCTATCCAATCAGGCATTTCACAAAAATGGTTCTATCCAATCAGGCATTTCACAAAAATGGTTCTATCCAATCAGGCATTTCACAAAAATAGTTCTTCTTAACATTCTTTACATCACAGTATTAAGTAATTATATTATTGGCTGGTTAGACTGCAGCGATTGCGGGAGTATTTAGTACCACAAATCGAAGGCATGTTTCGCTTTTGAGATGGCAATTGCACAGTGGCCTCCCCTGCTTCACTGCTTCAATACCGTGGAGCAAGGGAGATCACTGATCACACGACCAATCAGAACTGTGAAATTGGCCCACTAAATACTATAATTCAACATTTGCTATGGATAGATGACGATATATATGACAATAAATAGATCCGATTTAAACCACAATCAGTCAACATAATTTTGTTAATTTCAATCTACAACTACATAGTCGTTTTGTAGTGCCATTTTGGTATGTTTCTGTGTGTTGTTTACTGGTTAGTTACGTAATTTTGTTAATTCCAATCTACAACTACATAGTCATTTTGTAGTGCCATTTTGGTATGTTTCTGTGTGTTGTTTACTGGTTAGTTATGTAATTACGTTATTGCGGACTCCAATATATAAGTGTGGGCTGGATAATAATGAACTTTTAGCCAAGTACCTCGACAAATAGCAGCGAATTTAACTCGGTCCTTAACGAAATAAATCACATACTTTATGTTTTTTCTCCTCATCGATCTATAAATGTAATATTCTTTCGTTAAATTTATGCACATTGTTTTACTTGAGATAAATTGTAAAATAAAACATTAAATGTTAACGACCATAAATTATATCAGTTTAAAACATTATCAGTCTAAAACAATATCGATGAAGAACTGGTTTTCTTACTTGAACATGTTTTAATATTCTATAATTAGTAAATTGTGACGTTTAACATTATAAGGCAAGCCGCAGTCTTTCAGAGTTCAACGCTTTGATTTTAGTTTATGCCACTATATCTGTTGTAAGACTGTACAAGAAAACTATAACAATTGAAAGTACTGTAAATACAGTTGTTACAAATGGACATTTACTGGTGAGCATTTTGGTGATGGGGAGAAGCTGCGGTTCTTTTTCTCCTCTGTCTCCAGAGAGCTGGCTTTGGCAAGGGCAAACTTCTTCCTCAGACTGGAGGCCGAAAACGACATCCGGTCCTCTGGACTCTCCTTGCCTAAAAAACGTGGTCAAGTGGGTAGATTTTTCCAATGCTTTGGTTGCTAAGTAAACTAAAAACAAGTCCACTAAAATGCTGTATAATATTATGCTATCCGAGTTTGACTATTTTGGTTGTAAATAAAGTAAAATGAATTGTGGCGCGTCGTGGGAAAACCAGTCTTAATGCATGTGCGTAAAGTGTCATCCTGGATTAGCCTGTGCAGTCCGCACAGGCTAATCCGGGATGACACTTTCCGCTTTTACGGTATTTTCTGTTTCAAGGAAGTCTCTTCTAACCATAAATCCACTTTAGGCAGAAAGTGCCGTCCTGGATCAGCCTGTGCGGACTGCACAGGCTGATCCGGGACGACACTTTACGCACATGCATTAAGACCGGTTTTCTCACGACGCGCCACAATTATATTTACACATGACAAGTATTAAAGGACGCAAAAAAGAGCCCATCAGTTGACCTTGGCAGGTATCACTGATGTACTTGCACACACAAACCCCAGTTATTTAAGTCAGGGTTTAATATTGAAGTGTCTAGGCATTAGCATAGCCACTTGTAATTATGTGTATGTTTGTCCTTGTTAAGCTCAAGGTCAGTCAGTTGTATTTATGTAAACGAGCTATGGCATTCGCTATGCAAATTACACAAATGGTGAAGCCTTTAAAAGCAATTTGCCCAAAAGAAAAGCCATCTAGTCCAATGGCAAATGTGTTGAGCAGAACACCCCTCATCTCCTGACTTTCAAATACATATCAGACATGTCATGGGAAACTGGGCTTAATGCATCTGCCTAAAGTTAAAGTGTAGTCCTGGATCAAGTGTCACAGTCCGCACAGGCTGATCCGAGACGACACTTTTCACTTTTAGGGCATTTTCTGTTTCAAGGAAGTCTCTTCTAAACATAAATCCATTGTATGCAAACAGTGCTGTCCTGGATAATCATGTGCAGACTGCACAGGCTTATCTGGGACAACACTTTACGCAGATGCATTAAGCCCAGGTTTCCCACGACATGCCTCATATATGCTTTGTAACAATTTTAAGATTTACTGGTCCTCAAGCCCACAATTTGACATGTATACAAAGAAAACTTCAGAAATAGGTCAAAGACATAATAATGTCAAAGATACGACAGAAACAATATGGACTGAAATAAAACTGTCAATTTCAAAACTACCTTCATGTACATCTAAAAGATTGCTTTAATAGTAGTATTATAATTTAGAATCAAGAAGACAATTAATAATATTGCTGTATTTTAAAACATTTTACATAGGGAATGTAGTGCATCACTTACCATTTGATACAGATGGGTCCATTGAATATTAGTAATTTTGTTATGGTCAATTAAAACATTCTACTCTACAGCTACACTGCTATTAAGTATCAATTGTTATTTTCAAACCATCATGCTATTAATATGAATGTATTATTATCAAATGTAAGGTGTTAGGAGCTTCAGAATGGAGACATTCCTTCATAGGAGACAAACAGTCTCATAACCAAAAATTATGTGTTGTTAGTCAATGGTCTAGCATGTCATTTATTCAAAATCCTAGGGTATTCCAAATAACTAAATATGGATATTCCTTCTGTCTGGTATTTTGTTTCCACAGATCTCAGAGTATTATTGCCCTTTGATTACAAGCTGGCTTTTTGTTTGTCCACACTATAACTTGGCCATGGATGGAGGGATTTTAAAATTACTTGGCACAAATGTTTGCTGCCATGAGCTCGTGTGTACCGCTCATGAATCACATCTCTAGGTTAAAGATCAAGGTCACATCTAGAGGTCAAAAGTCCAAATAGGCACAAATGTTAACCTAAATGAGACGGCATTTAGTGCACAGGAACCAGGTATGTATGTCACAGGTCAAGGTTACACTTAGAGGTTAAAGGTCAAAATCAGCTTTGTGCTCGTACAGACAACAACTTGACCATGGATTGATGGATTTTCCAATTACTTGGCACACGTTTGCAAAATGGCATGTCACACACATGAACCGAACCAGAACTGTTGGTCAAAGGTCAAGGTCATACATACCGGTCAAAAATTGAAATTGGCTTTTTGCTTGTCCGGACTTATAACTTGATGAATGGATTTTTAATCACTTTACACAAATTTGGCCTCAACATTACAGTGATTACGTGTTTGAATCAGGTCTTTAGGTTTAAGGTCAAGGCCACAATTAATGGTCAAAGCAGAATAGGGGAGCATCCATCAGTTCAGTTCATGACACACACTCCTCCACAAGCTTGGGTTTTTCCTTTTAAAAGCAAGGAAATTTGCACATACATTCTGTTTGCCAGCATTACTTTCCAACATATCTGTATTCAGAATGTTTAGCAACATAGATATGTGATCATGCTGACAACAAACATAACACTATTCCCCTAGCTGATAAATTTTAAATAATCATTATGCATTCAACCACTATTTATCAAGCTGATATATATTTTTAACATAGTAATTATGCATTCATATATACTTCAAGTTTGAAATAAAATATAAATAAACTTGAAGAACATTCATAATTATGAAACAAAATAAACTTAAAAGAACTGTTAGAAATATTAGTATTTCATGACAGCATGCACATTTTTTTACATTGTTCAAGTATGTTTTGTGCTTAAAGTATGGCTAAAACATGGTTGAACATTTCAAACATTGTTATAAAATTTAATAACTAGATCAGTACTTTTCAGAATTTATAAGTTCTATTATTATTCAACCAAATGTAGGTACATTTTAGTGTAAAATATTGTATTTTTGAAATGACCAAATTAACATTGTTATTGTTTCTATTTCGAAAATATCAAAGAATATTTAAGAATTAAAATAAACAAAGATACGCACCTTTTTGACTTTTGGTTTCTAATAACACAAATACTACGTTATTGACTTGTGAGAACGCAGGACACAATGTGCAGTGAGGAAATATTGTGCATTTGCGGACTGTGCAGACACAAAAATATTAAAGAAAATTCTACAAAATTTACCTCCGAAACAAGTGTTAGTAAAAGAGGTGCTTTTTTTCTTGGTGTTTTCGTCTATTGCCAAAAGTTGCTTCGGTGATTCTGGGGTGTCGAGGGAAAAACTTTTCATGCGTTCATTCAACTTCTTTCTGCGGGTTTTGGGACTATGTGATGCTGTCAAATAAACATGTAACAAACTATTTTAACTGCAAACAAGGAACGCTAATAACAACAAAAGAAACTAGGTCAAAGGACGTCCATAAATAAAAGGAATTAAATGAAAAAAAAGATTGATCCAGTTTGAAACAGCAGAAAGAAAGGCAAAGAAAAGTAAGAACAGCCATGCTCCTTTATAGAATTCATTAACAATGTGAAAAGTACAGTCACTAATAAATGGTCATGCTATATGTCATATTCATATCAAACTGCAAATTCCTTAAATGAATCAGACCTTACAAATATTTAATATAAATTTCAAGTCTCAAATCTTTTAGTTATAAACCTTCATAAACCTTCACTTTTCCTTGAAGGTATACCAATGAAAACTGTAATAGCATAGACTTCTGAAATTGATTATTTTTCAATATCAACCATTTGATTTTTCAATGAAATTCTCTGCAAATCGTTGCACAACCAAATACAGTATAAAATGTATATCTTAAAGTGAACATTTAGTGCCACACGTGTAGGTTTCAGGTTAATCTTGTTTAGTATTTTAATAGATACATATTAAACAATCAAAACATATAATGTATTAAATTTCTGTGAAAACAACATTAGCTTGATTTAATATTTAAACCTAGTATTGCATATCCATCCCTTGAATAATGGACTACAAAAAAAAGATAAATTTACCAATCAATTACATAAAATGGACATAAATTGAATCTGTAAAATGCAATTTTAACCAAAGAGCTGTTATGCCCCTTCTAGGTAAAAAGCAATCTTGAGATAAAATATCAGTTTTGTTAAAGATCAGATGAAAACTGTTGTACATAGGGCGGAAACTGTTAAAAAGGTCAATTTAAGAAAAATCAAAGACCACAACTCTGCAGTTCCTATGGCAATTTGGTCGATCATTGAAATTGGCTATAACTCTACAATTAGGACAGATTTGGCTGAGTATCAAACTTGGCTGAGATGTTATGCCCAAAAACATTTTCATGAAGTTAGATGAAGATTGGGTGAAAATTGTTGGACCTGAAGAGTAGAAACTGCTATAATGGCCAATGTCAGATAATTCAAGGGCCGTAACTCCACGATTCCTGGGTGATTTAGCTGGCCATCAAACTTTGCAGAGATATTACATGTAATAAAAATATTTTATGAAGATCAGATGAAAACTGTTGGACTTAAAGGACCAAATATGGCTAAAGAGGCAATTGTCTGATAAATCAAGGGCCATAACTTAACAATTCTTGGGTTGAATTGGCTGGTTTTCGGCCTTGGCCAAGATATTATTATTACAAACATAAACATTTTCATAAAGTATGGTGAAGATCAGACAAAAACTGCTGGACTTAGAGAGGGGAAACGGCTAAAAATGACAATTATAGATCATTCAAGGGCCATAACTCTACAATTCCTGGGGTGATTTGGCTGATTATCAAACATGAGCTAAATATAATTATTGCACACATGTTCGTGAAGATTGGTGAAGATCAGATGACAACTGTTGGACTAAGTGAGCATAAACAGCTTAAATGGCCAATTTTAGATAATTCAAGGGCTGTTACACCACAATTCCTCAGGCAATTTGGCTGATTATCAAACTTGACCTAGATATTATGCCCACAAACATGTTTATGAAGTTTGGTGAAGATTGAATGAAAGCTGTTGGATTTAGAGAGCGAAACGAAAAGTGGTCTACCGACAGACCTTAGCAAACCAATATACCCCACCATCTCTGATAGGGGCATGAATAAGAACACAGGTAGGGCCAGAAGAGCTGCACTAAGAAACAGTATGCATGGCTCAGACAAGAAAAGCATTTAACAATGGAAGTCAAATAGCATGCATAAAAAGTGAGGCCCAAGTCACACATTCAGGTTACAACATGCAAATACCACAATATGCACCAAAATATGACAAACTATGACAGAAATCAACTGATTTGAGCATTCTCCACTTTTGTTTTTTTGTAATCTTTTCTTCTTGTTAACTATACAACTATTGCATACTGTCAATAACTATAGTCTGTTACTGATTCCACCGTTTTTTTCACCTTTTTCATTGGTTTGCAATTATTACCAAGTTGCATAGAAAATTCATTGCATAATTAACAAAAATCTTAACATTTTTTGTAATTTTGAAGCATGCGACTTAAAATACTGTACAAAGTTGTATTACTTAAAATATTGTAGTTTAACATTTTCATTTTGTAATTTGAAATCACCTGACTGAAAATATATGTTTCTGAAAATAGCAATGCCAGACATCCATTACAATACCATATATTTATTTGAACAATTTATTGAAATAATTGTACTTATAAAACACATTATAATTAAATATGAGTGTTACTGAAATAAAAATAATGTTCAAGTCTTTCGCTGAGGGCATTTTTTTAAGCACTGAAACTAGTGATGTATTTTGTGAACACCAACAACTGAATTTTAGGGCTGTAAGGAACTTTACCAATCACAATCATAACAAAATTACAAAATAAATATATGATACTTAGCAAGTAGACATTGAAGTATTATTATTATGTATATAATGTCAAAATGATACAAAATATAACTTTTATATCATGAAACAACTAGCATTAATTATATACAACTATTAATCAAGCTACCCTACTTTTAAGTGTGTTTACGTTTTGCATATAATTAGAAAACAATGTTTGTTTTGTATCTCAGTTATAATTTTAGTAAAATTTTAATTTTGTATACTAAAATATAATAGTTTAAACTATATTTAACTATAAGTATACACACAATTAGTAATTTTCTTATGATTTATGTTTGGTAATGTATTAATATCAATTCTACTTGCAGTAGAGAGAGAGATTTTTGAGAGAGATTTATTTATTATAGTGACATGTGTTATAAACATACACATATCATACAATTTTCAGATGAGTACATTAAATACCCGGCCCCATGGGCCTATAAGTCGCTGTCAATCAGTCTAGTATCATACATCGTGAAAGTATGTTGTTACTGATATGTTGATAAATGCATTCACATAGTGTGTAACTCGTATAAAAAAGGAACTTGTAAATATTATCTTTCTGGAAAAGTGGCTTTCTCAAGTTTTAAATACTTAACCACAACAGTGATTTTTTTCTTCAAAATTTCCTAACTGCATGTGCTTGTGAAATATGGAAATTTAGCATGACAAATTTCAAAATAGTTCTAAAAAAGTATATTTTTTATGAAATGTGTGGTTATTTTGCTTTTTAATGATTACTATGTTGAAATGTTTCATCTACTGAACTTCTTATTGACAATGGTGCTGATTCAAATCATCATTTATTAATTGTTTATTTCTACTTACAAAATACTAATTACTTGGGGGAATAAAATTGACAATTTGGGGGAAAAATGGAGGATATTTTGTCAGGGGAAACTGCCTTTACACGGCACTTATAATAACGAAACAAGATTCTGTGTTTGATGACCCCAGTTGGTGCTGGATAGCCCATTTCTTAGACCAAATAAGGTCAAGGTCAAAGTGAGGTTGGGTAATATGGATGAATTGGAAACGGTCATAAGTAACAACTGTGTAAATATCCAAGTGTTGTAGTAAGTGGTGTTGGTGCTAGACAAAACAGTAAAATCTAGTTAACCAAGAAACAGCCCATTTGAATTATTATAGGTCCAAATTAGGTCATGGTCAAGGTCAAAGTGTGAATGGGTGATATGGGTGGATTAGGGATGGTAAAAAGCAACAACTGTTTAAGTATCCAAGTGTTGTAGAAAGCAGTGTTGGTGCTGGAGGAAATGGTAAAATCAACTTAACCTTGTCACGGACGCACTGACGGAAAGACGGACGGACAGGACAATCACTATATACCTCCCGCATCAAGATGCCGAGGGCTAAAAAATCACTGAACAAGTCAATATTTGCAAATAAATTCTGAAGGAAGATGAAGAAAACATTACAAATAGGAACCAAAGTGCAATTTTATTCAATGATCAATATAATGTCAATTACGGACAAAACACACTTATAAAAATCTGTAAAACAACTATAACAACACCAATCCAGTATACAAACATGAGAAACGATAAAAATGACCAGTAATGATGATACAAGTATAATAACATATGAGGCCTGTCGTGGGAAAAGAGGGCTTAATGCATGTGCGTAAAGTGTCATCCCAGATCTGCCTTTGCAGGCCGCACAGGCTAAACCGGGATGGCACTTTCAGCCTACAGTGGATTTATGTTTAGAAGAGTTTGCCTTCAAACAGAAAATACCATAAAAGCGTTAAGTGCCATCCTGAATTAGCCTGTGTGGACTGCACAGGCTAAACCAGGGTGACACTAGGCACATGCATTAAGCCCGGTTTTCCCACGACGCGTCTCATATTCACAAAATTTATACAATATCGGTAGGTAAAATATTCCAAAACATAACAATGTACACAATAACAATTCTACAGTTGAATACCATCAAACATATCTACAACAGCAATCTCTCACAGCTTTGCAATAAAGCATCCAGAGAGATCAAGACTTTGACCTAATAGACAAAACTATATCAGGGTTGTCATTATTAACCGATTGCCGATCAAATTCATCGTATAAAATCGTGAGAAAATCTGTTGTTGTTTTTTCTGGAATTTTAAAATTGTGATCGGTAATATCACAAGGGGGCCCCCTAGACCGCTGGCCAAAGCGCTAACATTTAGATACAGATCGCTTTTTTCATTTGATAATGACAACTCTGCAATATACAGTGGATATCAGAGCTGGTATTCACGAAGCTCCAAAGGGAAATCTTTACTTAAGTTGTACTTAAGTGAAAATTTCACATCAAATTTTATATGGGAAATCTTATGATTCCGGTACAAAGACGGTTGAAATACTAAACATATAAGCAATATTTACGAGTTAACAACATTTTTATGATAAAAGACCTATACATGAAACAGCCAGAGACTTAAGGAATTTTATGAATTCAAGGTATTTACTAAGGAGCTTTGTGTATATGGGCCCTGGGCCAGTATTTACCAACCAGTTCTTAGACTTAAATATGAAGAATATTCTTGAAACTGCTTTGTTCTAAAAATGACGTTAATCTGAATTTTACTCGGTATTCACCAACGCTTATTTTATAAAATTCTGTATTTAGAATGATTTATTAAAGACATGCCCAACATGTGTACCTTGTATATTTGCTAACACACATGTAGTCTTGAGTCTAAGTCTATTCTTTATTCTTAAAACACACTATTATGCGAAGTTAGAATAAGACATCAAACATAGAATAAACTGATTTATTGCACCAATGTTTTATATACAATTAACTGTATGAAAACGAAAGATTTTGCAAATTAATTAGTGCAGTGGACACCTGAATTCATGACTACATCAATGAACTTGATTTTACCACAATACTTTATTTTTGTATGCACCAAAACAATTTTCACAATAAAATAGGACCGTGTTCATGCATGCATGGACACAGTTTTTCAGGAAAATGAAAACCATCCAAGAAAAAATGTTTTAAAACAAAAGTAAACGAAACATGCATAAAATACTGCAAATAATCTGTGAATTTAACAAACATACTTAAACTTCATGAATTGCTCAGTAGAAATATAGCAGGCCCATTCTATGTTTGATGTCTTATTCTAACTTCACATACTAGAAAGTTTTAAGACTTAAAGAATGGGATGATGAATGTAGGTCCAGGTTTCTTTCATAGATTTTTAGCTCTTCAGTATAAATGCAGAACTTCTCAGTAGCCTTGTATTTACTATAAAGTTTATTATTTGTATGTCGTCGTGGGAAAACCGGTCTTAATGCATGTGCGTAAAGTTTCGTCCCCCATTAGCCTGTGCAATCTGCACAGGCTAATCCGGGGTGGTACTTTCTGCTTTTATGGTATTTTCTGTTTCAAGGAAGACTCTTCTAACCATAAATCCACTTTAGGCGGAAAATGCCGTCCTGGATCAGCCTGTGTGGACTGCACAGGCTGATCCGGGACGACACTTTACGCACATGCATTAAGTCCGGTTTTAAGTGAATGTAAAAATATCTACTCTGCAAGATATGTTTACAAGCTTTTTATTCAATTTGACCTCATGACCTACTTTTTGAGCCCACATAACCCAGTTGCAAACTTGTTTGACATATCATTAGAACAAATGTTTCTGGCAAGTTTCATGAAGATTGGGCAATAGATGTAGCCTCTAGAGTGTTCACAAGCTTTTTTTAAGTTTTCAATATAGCCACATAAGGAAAACTGACCCGCCTCCTGGTGGTCATGTTTTTCAACGGAGCGGTAACCATTTTCAAACTCGACCAAGATATCATCAGAACAAAATTTCTGCGCAAGTTTCATGTTGATTGGGCAAAAAATTTGACTTCTATGGTGTTCACAAGCTTTTTCTACAACGGCCATGTTTTTCAACACAGCGGAACCATTTCCGAACTCGGCCGAGATATCATAAGAACAAATGTTCTGAGCAAGTTTCATGTTGATTGGGGAAAAATGTGACTTCTAGAGTGTTCACAAGCTTTTTCTTATATTTGACCTAGTGACCTAGTTTTTGACCCCACATGACCAAATTTCAAACTCATCCGAGATATCATTGGCACAAATTTTCTGGGCAAGTTTCATGAAAATTGGGCAATCTTCATCATGCTCAGGTGAGCTTAAAAAGTTCAATTACATATATTTGAAAAAAAAATCCATTACAAGACATAGATATTTGGTCAAAACAAGCCAAGTCAATCACAAATGTGACTAGAAAGAAAAGTAAGAACTATGTATTTAGAATAACAGCAAAAGTCATAAAAAGCAGCAAAGTTATTTACAACCAAAATGATATCATAATGGCATAATAGGAACAAGCAAAAGCTAGCCAACATGAAGACAATAATGAAGAAGAAATTAACAAAATAAGTAATGAACAAAAGCTGTATGGTATGCCCCCCTCTAGGATAAAAGCAAAGAGAGCCGAAACTGCTAAAAAGGCCAATAATAGATAAATCAAGGGCCATAACTCTGAAGTTTCTGCGGCAATTTGGTTGATCATTGAACTTGGCTAAGATATGGCGTCAAAATTTTCATCAAGTTTGGTGAAGATCGGATGAAAACTGTTGGACTTAGAGAGCATACTTTGGCCGTTTGTTGATCAAACTGGTTTGGTAAAGATTGGATAAAAACTGTTGTACTTCTAAGAGAACAGCTAACTAGAACTCCGCGAGTCGGATGTGTCGCCTGATGCAGGATAGCTTACGTGAATCCAAATGAAGAAGCACTTAAGGTTAATGCTCAAATTGTTTTAAACAGATTTATTGAAATCTTCAAAAGCACTGCACTCTGGCTAATTGCAAAGAAAAGACTAATTAAAACCAAAAATAAGTATAAAAATTTACAAAGGGCAATAACTCTGAAAGTATGAGATGCAGAGTAACGGTTTTTGTGCACTGCCCTTCTCATTAATGAGATCTATCTACCTATGAAGTTTCAAGTTGATAGCTTTCATACTTTTAGAGTTATGCTCCAGACAAAAATTAAGTATGAAAATAAACAAAGGGCAATAACTCCAAAAGTATGAGTTGCAGAGTAACGGTTCTTGTGCACTCACTTCCCCTCAATTCATCTCAATGAGATCTATCTACCTATGAAGTTTCAAGTTGATAGCTTTCATAGTTTTAATAACTCCATAAGTATGAGGTGCAGAGTAACGGTTCTTGTGCACTGCACTTCCCCTCAATGAGATCTATCTACCTATGAAGTTTCATGTTGATAGCTTTAATAGTCTAAGAGTTATGCTGCAGACAAGCAAAAGGGGACACTGCCGCCGCCGACGACATCGCCGCTGACAAAAGTAACACCTATATGTCGCCTATTCAAGCGACACAAAAAGGCCAATGTTAGTTAATTCAAGGGCCATAACTCCACAACTTCTGGAGCGATTTGGCTGATTACCAAACTTGGCTGAGATATTATGCCCACAAACATATTCATGAAGTTTGGTCAGGACCAGATAAAAACTGCTGCTGAGAGAGCGGAAACGAAAAGTGGTCTACCGAAGGACTGACCAACATTAGCAAACCAATATACCCCACCATCTTCAATGGGGGGGGGCATAATTATAGTTCCACAGACAAGAGTGTGTATTGTATGGTAAAACCCAACGTGCATCTCAACAAAATAATATTTTGAGCACATTAATAAACCCAGTCAAATGCCAATGTCCAAGACTACAAAACGTCGAGACATTGAGCTTTAATTACTGACCAATGAAAATAACTTTTATACTCACACAAAGAATCTCATTTGCTATGATTTAAGATTCAACCTAATCTGAAGTTGAAAACTTGTGTACTTGCACAGCCTAGTGATATTGTTTGAATGTGACACATGTTTCTTTACACAACATCGACAAATGAATGGAACGTTTGCTGTATCAGCAGTACCGTGAATAATATACTAGCAGTATCAAGAAGTTTTTCTAGCAAAACAATGATGTCTTTCAATTGTGCCATAAATAAAATACCAGGTACTGTTTACTTCCTCTCACGCGACCCTTGCCTATTCAGGTTAGGTAGGTAGATAGGAAAAATATTCATTTTTTGAAATTTTATTTTTAACTTATCAAATAATAATCCATTTTAATGTTTACGAAAGAAAAATTATGCCAAGTATGTTGATATAAGCTTAGTTTACAATGATTTTTTTATTTGATATGTGTCTTTTGCAAGGATAATTCATACTTATGACTAAATATATCGAGCCTTACCCAAACTTTTGCACAAATAAACTTAAATCAAATATTTTTTTTACTAACTTTACAAAATATTTTGGGTAGGGGTGATTTTTATGGGTAAGTTACAAGGGGAGGGGAAACAAACAATATTTTAATTTATGCCCAATATTCCAGTCCTATCCAATGATTGCAACCATTCTGTACTGGACAGCAATATATTTTACTTGCATAGATGTGCAGTAAATGGTAAAACATGGACTTTCAAGAGAAAACAATCAACAAAAATGCTCAGTGGGCAATCAGTCTGTTGTATTTCTTTTTCAGAAAGAAAAAATAACATACTAATACTTCATGCTTTTATTTTACTGTCTATCACTAGAATACACATCTCGGAATCAAGGCCCTGGTTAAGCTGTATGAAAAAAACATTGATACTGGGAACAATCTGATTCTGACAAAAATAATAAGTGATCCATAAAATACACACCATAATAAGCATATCTGAGACGCGTCGTGGGAAAATTGGGCTTAATGCATGTGCAAACTAACTACTATAAACTAACTGTTTATAATCCAGGCTAATCCAGGACGACACTTTCCGCTTTAATGGTATTTTCTGTTTCAAGGAAGTCTCTTCTAAACATAAATCCACTGTAGGCGAAGAGTGCCGTCCCGGATTAGCCTGCGTGGATGCTTTACTCACATGCATTAAGCCTGGGTTTCCCACGACATGCCTCATTTTAACAATAAAAATAAATATGCCACGAATATAGCTAATAAAAATTTAACATTCAATGCAGCTTTGTTTAGTTACAAAAAAGCATTATTGTTTTACTGTTTCTTCTTTATATTGCCTAACAAAAGACAAATACATACACATTTTACTCAACAATAAAAAAAATGTTGGAAAGTATTTTTTAAATCAAATAAATCTACAAAGGTGACACCCCCACCCATATATTAATTACTTAACAAAAATCAAAAGTAAAACAAAAAATCACAATGGTATTTAAGTTCTTATTTAAATTATCTTTTTGTATGATAAAATCATAAAATGCAACTCAAAATATCGAAAATTACGACATAAATATTAGTAACATTACCAAATTTTAGACCTTCTGCTGCAGTGAATTCAAGTACCTCTTTGTATTTTATTTCAGTTCAGTGTCTCAATGAGATGTAGCATTTGTTAATCATTAGATCATTTTGTTATGGCAAAATACAAATGACTGATAAATAATATAAAATATAAGACTGATTAAGATTGCTTAATAAACCAGCCATGTGATATTTATTTTTTTAATCGTACAGATAATTTGGTAAATTAACAAGTCAGGGGGATTTTAATTTCTGAACTGTAGACTTAGTTTGATCAATTAATAAGTCCAGATCACTTAAATTCTGAATTGTACAGTCAGTTTGGTAGATATGCATGCCAATTTGATTTTACTTTCTGACTTGTACAGTAATTTGCTAAATAAACAAGCCTATTTTATTTTAATTTCTGACTTGTAGAGCTAGTTTGGTAAATAAACAAGCCACTTGGGATTTTAATTTCTGACATGTACAGTTAGTTTGGTAAAAATACAGTAGTCCAGTTGATTTTAATTTCTGAATTGTGCAGTCATTTGGTAAATAGATTTTAATTTCAGAAATTGACAGTTAGTTTAGTAAACAAACAAGCAAATTGGAGTTTAGTTTCGAAACTTTAATATTAGTTTGGTAAATAAACAAGTTCATTTCATTTTCATTTCTGCATAATTCAATTAGTTTGGTACATAAGGTCCAGAGGGTATTAATTTCTTATTAGACTATTAGTTTAGTAAACAAACAAACCCAGTGGATTTTAATTTCTTAACTTTATTGTTAGTTTGGTAAATACAATAGTAATCATTACATGCAACAGATTGTGTGGGTCTTAAAAAGGATTAAACAGATTGTGTGGGTCTTAAAAAGGATTAAACAAATTGTGTGGGTCTTAAAAAGGATTAAACAGATTGTGTGGGTCTTAAAAAGGATCAAACAGATTGTGTGGGTCTTAAAAAGGATCAAACAGATTGTGTGGGTCTTAAAAAGGATCAACAGATAGTGTGGGTCTTAAAAAGGATTAACATACTGTGTCGGTCTTAAAAAGGATCAACAGATTGTGTGGGTCTTCAAAAAAGGATCAACAGATAGTGTGGGTCATAAAAAGGATTAAACAGAAGACAAAACAAGCAATACTGGATCTTCTGGAGGTGTTCAAATCAAACCATCGATTGTACAGCTAGACGCCATGAAATATTAAGACAAACATTATACCCACTTTGATATAAATGTTTCATGCATCTAAGGTATGCACGTTTATTAAAACATCATCATATTTAGTTATATTAGCTTTTATTACACTTGTAATACTATGATTATTTTAATAACATCATTTTCTTTTTATTTATTTGAACTTAATTTGCTGCTAAACTGCAGTACCAGACACTGGGAATAACTGAAATTAAGTTTGAATCTAATGTGAAACTATTATAATTCTTTATAGTTACTAATAATAGAGTTACCATTTAATCACCTTATACATAATACCAATAAAACAACTTCGTTATTGTGTCCAAATTAATACAAAATTAATACAATCACAAAAGATACCGCATTCTAAGTTTGAAAGCAATCTCATAAAATATTTAAAATAAAACTGCACATATCACAACATCAAAGTTATCGAAAATACAAACATATACATTTCAACAATGCTTAAATGCTGACTCACGTTAGAAAATACAAACATATACATTTCAACAATGCTTAAATGCTGACTCACGTTAGAAAATACAAACATATACATTTCAACATGCTTAAATGCTGACTCACGTTAGAAATACAAACATATACATTTCAACAATGCTTAAATGCTGACTCACGTTAGAAAAAATCTATATGCACAGTTGTGAGCACAGGTAAAAAAGGTCAAAAGTTAAAAAAAAAAAGATATTATGTGAAGGAATTTTGTGGTATATAACTTGATGAATATTCAAAATTAACTAATTTAAAAAAAGTCACATTTTGAATCAACTACCTAAAGAGTTCATACATTCTTATGATTGTTGTTCAAGCAATAGCATATACTTATGCAATTCTGTAAAATCTAATAGCACATATTATATGAAAATGGTAGGTCCTTATTAAAATCATGGACTTAACACTATTTGCCAGTCTTTGATTTTCCTTTTTTTACTTCTTTGTCTGGTTTGAAGAAAGGCGAGTGTGCTCCTAAAACAAAGAAAACAGTAACTGAGACCTCTCTGGTCCCATGTTTACAATGGACTAATAAGATCAAAATATGCCATAGCTGATCTGCATTTTTGGTTCTTCTGAGTAAAATTATATTATTATATAGTCATATTTTGACAAATAATCTGTTTAAAAGTACAAAACATTTATGTTAGGTTTTGAATAACACCTTCATTTTGACCTTGTATGTGCTGGCCCCGACACACTAATGAATTGCATCTGACAATAAATAAAATTTTATCTGGATTTATGTGAATGCCATTTTGAGCCTGATCCTCAAATAAATTCTCACATCAGAATTATTCATAAATACTGGACAAAATATATGAAATATGCCAAACAAACATGCACGATCACGATTTAAAAATAATCAGAGTGCCAAGATGTTACGGGAAGACCGTACAATTTACTACAAACTATCAAGCTCCAAAAGTGTGGTCAGTAAAGGTGGTGCTAACCTACCAGTTGCAGGTAGAGAGACAACTTTCAGTAAGGGAGGTAATTATGGGAAAAATAAATAAATTAGAACATGCACCAAAATGCTTAAAAGCACGACAGCTTGATTGAGAGAACTGACGCAGGGAACATAATTATAATGTTAATCTGTATTCTCGCGGTACTTAACCTTTAAGTAAATTTTTGGAGCAAAAAATAACTAACAAAACATTTTCTTTCAATAAAATGCTATAAATTGAACCTTTTCACGAAAATAACAACTGGAAATTGTGTTTAAAAGTAAAGAATTCGTCCTTAAATTATTCTGATTTTCAATGCACCATGCAGCCATCTTGAAAAATTACGTCATCGGTAATCTCACGATAAAACTTTTGTTTTGAAATAAGTTTGCTGTTAGTGTATAAACAAACAAAAAATACACTTTAAATTGTTGGATTGTAACCTTTAACAAGTATAACAAAACAATAATTTGAGTCTTCATTTATATTTACTCAAGCAGACGAAAGTGTAGACATTGACCCCCTAACGTCTACCGATAGCTGCAAGCTGATAAGAAAGTTATTTATATTTATGGTTTCAAATCATATTACTTGTTTAAATTCGAATGAATTAATTTATAACTTATTATCTTCTTAAAGGAAACCAAAAATATGTTAGATGTTGACAATTAAGCATGAAAATCCGAAGATAAACAATTACCGCGAAAATAGAGATACCGCGAGAATACCGATGCGGAGTATATTAATGTCTTAAGACTTTTGTTTTTATTAACCGATCAAATAATAAATCTTGATAATTTAATGTATTCTAGTATATACATCTATGAAAAAAAGCATGTTTTACAGGTAGGTAAAGTTAAATTAAATGACAATGATGTTATATACTTTTAACATGTATTACATAATATTCTATCACGATGGCAATTATATTGAGAGCAACAATAGAGTTAACATCGACACACAAAAACAGTGTATCAGCAAAATTATTCTAAACAGAGGCATACCTGGTGGACAAAGAATATAAAGAAAAATCATCATTCAAACTGGACAGAGCTAACAACTGCCGAAATGATTAGGTCAATGTGCAGCAACAATGTGTGCTCAAACATGTACAGATCAGTGCAGTACAGAGAAATTTAAGATCAACAACATGTAAAACATTCCGATAAAGACAATGGCGAACATTGATTCAGTTCTTAGCCCAGATTCTTAATCTGCTTTATCAAACTATTATAATTGAGGCGTGTCCTGCGAAAACCGGGCATAATGCACGTGCATAAAGTGTCATCCCGGATCAGTCTCTGCAGTCCGCACAGGCTGATCCAGGACGACACTTTCGGCTTTTATGGTATTTACTGTTTCAAGTTAGTCTCTTATAAACATTAATCCACTGTAGGCGGAAAGTGTCATCCCGGATTAGCCTGGGCAGACTGCATAGGCTAATCTGGGATGACACTTTACGCATGTGCATAAAGCCTGATTTTTCCATGACATGCCTCAATTAATATTTATTATTATTATTTATTATTATTATTACATAAGTTCTGCAAAATAATGGCCTACAAAACTGTAGCACAATCCTTAAGGACAGAAATGTTCTACATGTGGTTGAACTATGAACTGGTATAAAATAATGACACACACATCAACAGTTGAAGCTTTCTTCGCTGGAAACTGCAATGCTGCAAGTGACACACTGGTGAGGAAAACACACACTTGGATCCTAAGTTTAACTGACAAAACAACACTAGAGTTCTGGATTTATAATTGTTCATACACTAAGGTATACTGCCTACAAAGGCAAAGTATCGAATAGGGAATTCTTCTTCATAGGTACGGTGCTTTTGTAGATCTCCTTGAAATCGTGACCAAGGCTCGTTGGGGAGGAAGGGCAATGGTTGGGATCTGCAAACAGTGGGGTAAGTAAAGCAAAACAGAAAGCACCCACATAGTGTGATTGTGACAGGGAGGTCACAATACATTTGGCATATATTTGCAGGAATTTTTACGTTGTCATACATAAAGTACATGGACATTATAAGGAACATGTAGGAAAAAAAGAGGCTACACTGAACAGAAATTGCAAAATTCATGTTTTATGAACCGAACATTTGTATGGACATACACAAAAAAGTTCAGTTGGTTGAGAGAGGAAGAAAAGGGATTCAAATAGTGAAGTACACAAACCATTAGTTATGCTTGTAGCCTAGATGATTTCATGATATAAACAAGATTCTGTGTTTGATAAACACACATGCCCCCGGTTGGTGCTAGATAGCTCATTTCTTAGTCCAAATTAGGTCAAGGTCAAGATCAAAGTGAGGTTGAGTGATATGAGTGGATTGGGGATAGTCATAAGCAATAACTGTGTAAGTATCCAATTGTTGTAGCAAGCGGTGTTGGTACTAGACGAAACTGTAAAATCTAGTTAACCAAGAAACAGCCCATTTGAATCATTTTAAGTCAAGGTCCAGGTCAAATTGAGGATGGGTGATATGGGTGGATTGGGAACGGTCCTAAGTAACGACTGCGTAAATATCCAACTGTTGTTGCAAGCGGTGGTGGCGCTAGACGAAACGGTAAAATCTAGTTAACCAAGAAACAGCCAATTTGAATTATTCTAAGTGCAAATTAGGTCAAGGTCAAGGTCAAAGTGAGGTTGGGTGATATGGGTGGATAGGGAATGGTCATAAGCAACAACTGTGTAAGTATCCAAGAGTTGTAGTAAGCGGTGTTAGTGCTGAACAAAACGGTAAAATCTACTTAACCTTGTCACGGACGGAAGGACGGATGGACAGGACAATCACTATATGCCTCCTGCATCAAGATGCGATAAAAAACAACAACAGCTGAATTAATTTAACTTGAATATTTTGTGACACTCAATATACAATGTGGTTTTATTTGAGACAACCTGAAGATGACTTTTTAATTAACGAGTCAGATAATAAAAACACAGAATTCTTTCAAACACAAAAAGCACACTGTGGCTGTGCAAAAATGAAACGGCAATGGCATTAGTCAAAATTAGTATAACAAAGAAACACATTTCATTTTGTTAATGCAACCCATAATTATATTAACATACCAAACATGGTTAAGGTTCATTTAGGTTTTGCAGTTTTTCAAAGAATGTATTTAATAATAAATTGATTATTGATATTTTTGGTGCAAAGCAAGTAACAGTAGTGTTAGTTGAAAGTATTAAACTTTTGCATTACAAACACTTACATGGATGACATACTAATTTTGGGGGAAACTTTTGAGTCATATTTAAGCACTTTAGCAAATGTATTTTATTTCCATATTGGCATAACGCCTTTTTTTCTGAGTGCATACCTTCAATTATTTGAGTAATATAATAAGGTTCTTTTACCACTGATTTCTACATAATTCCAGTACATTTGATGGGCAATATGAAATTTATTACAAATTTTGTAATTACTGCCTTACTAAGACGGTAATATTTTGATAATGTGCATACATTTAATTTACCCCAAACATTAAGATAAAAATATCACAGTCAAAGACAAAATAAAACAAAAAAGGTCAGCTGAAAAGGAAAGTGTATAAAACAAGTAATCATTTTAACAGCAATCAACATTTTTAATAGGTATCAATAAGTAAAATTTAAATAAACCGCATCTGAAATCAGTGTTATTCGCTGTAAATACGGCTCATGTTAATCGCTGGAAATACGGCTCACGGATCTAACATAACCTCGAAATGATGGTGCACAATCTTCACTTTCTGTTGATGTGTTCATTGGAGATGTTCTTTGTATCTTACTATACACTTTAGTGATATCAATTTCAATCTGGGAGTGGTTACAAGGCATGGAAGGATTGCAGCATGCTGATGGTGCCTGCTGATTGGTCAGTTGGTAATGCTCATCGAGCTTTAAGGCGGGACTACAGGAAATGTGGACGGGACTTGCACCCAGTTCAGATTTGTCACTGATAGGATGAACCAAGTTACAGTTAAACGCTGAAAATTAACACGAAGAATAGAAACAGTATTTTCTTTTCCCTGGTTTTGTTTTATATGTGAAGGAGATGCAACATCTGACATAATTATTTAAAATATTCAAAACATGAAAACTGCCTGAAAACTGTACAGAGTTACAACAAGCAGTGACAATAACAATTGTACAACCCCCACAGGGGATACATTGAAATTAAATACATGACGTTTATGTTTGACAACGGTATCTGTAAAAAAAAGTCTTAAGACTTTCGAAGCTAGTTTATGATTAAGTATTTATATATTTTTAGATGGCTTTAAAAATTAATCCAGAAAAAAAATGAACTTGACAAAGTATCAACTTGAAAAATATGCAAAAATTGTGGTGTGCCACATATATTGAGGAATTCTCTATTTCGACAAAAATAGTTTGCAGAGTATAAAATCAGTCATATTGTGTGAGCAACATCAGTAAAAATACAGGAAACAATTCCAAAATTAGAGAAATAACATATAATGAAGAGAAAAAAGCACAAGGGAAGAAATCCTGTAACGATTTGTGCAATAGTTGGTTGATACAATAGCGGGTTGACAACACTAAAGACACAACAGTTACCATGACATGACTGTTTAACACAGAATAGACAACACTTGCCAACACAGAATAGACAACACTTTTGAAGCATTTCAGATATTTAAAAATATTTTGAAAAAAATGGACTGTAAGAAGTCAAAACTACAACAGATTTCAAAATACTTTTTTTTTCTAAATGCACACCGTAGAAAAGCACAAATAGTGACATGTATGTACATGTAGTACGAGCAGGAATCTAGATATTTGCATTTACAATATTTAATAATATTGAAATCATTCAAACATTTAGATCAGAGACTATACTGAACTACATGGATCCAGTATGTCTCCATCCAATAAAATAGTATGCATATTTAATAATGACTAAAAATTACTTCCTTAAATTAATTTAAGCCCTCAATTTTCTACCTTCATACCATATAATAATAAATAGATTCAGAGATGCATTTTCAATATATAAATCAAGAATTACTACCATACATGAAAATAAATTTTCAATTGTTTCACTACCATACCATAGTCATGTATTGTATTAATGACTTTGTCCAAAGACCATAACAAATAATCCTTTTTTTTTGAAAACCAACACAGCCAAAAAATAACCTTAATAACAAAATCAGCTTGTAATATCACTGAAAAATAGACCGATTTGATCAATGTCTCAAATTTACGAAGTATCTAAAAATCAGCTTGTATATCACAGACAGAGGGTCAATTTCATTGATATATCACATTTTCTCAGTAACATCACAGAAAGTGGATAAATTTCATTGACCTTACACATTTTCTTGGCACCTACCTGATGAGGAGGGACTGGATGTTTTAGACGTGTTACCACTGCTGTCGCCGCCGCTGGGGTAGCGCGAGTACCCAGGGGTGTGCTGCCCGCTGCAGTGGGCGTGCAGGAGGCATGGGGACTTGCCCCCGGAGCGAGGCAGGTCTGCCGCGCACTTCAGTAGGCTGTATACCGGGTCCACCGGACCTGAAACCGGAGGGTGCATCGGTTTATCTAGCGCCGTATTACCACGTTAAACTTGAGATTTACATTTTGTGAATTTTGTGACCAAACGTTTTACTTCTAATGTTTAAAAGGACTACACCATGGTTTTATGGTTTGTGTGTTACAAACAAAAGCTAACTTTACACCGCATTACGGGTATCTTTTTGTAGTCATGTGATTATAATTTAGTCTACAGTCTGGTAGAATGGATGCATTTAGACTGTACTATGAGGGCATATTATGTTATTTGTATAAGTGTATAAATATACTAAGACCATAAATAAAAGTGATTTTTTTTAAATGTAATAACAACAAAGTCTTCCATTGAAATGTGCACTGGGGTCTAAACCATGTATGCCAAACAGAACATTTACAGTATAAACAGCAGTGTTTGAAGAATTGATCAAATTCTTGCTCAACATTAGGTCTTTCTTCAACCACTTGGTTAGACTGGAAGACATCCTTGATAACATTAGAGATCTTTCTTTGATCACTTAGTCAGACTGGACTGTTGCCTAGTTAACATGAGATATATTTTTGCACCTAGCTGTCTAAGATCACTTTTGACCCAGATTTTCTTGCGATAATTATGCAGCGGGGAAAATTGAATGCCAATAGAATTGGGCAAATTTTCTAATTCTAGGGAATGCAAACTTCAAACAATGGTTTAACGTATACCATAAACTGTTGCATACTTTTGGGGAATAAAAATTTACATAATTGTTTATATAAGCGGTTAAAATGAAGTTATAAACATATCCTCGGGTATACTCTAGAACTGAGGCTAATTATGAATGTATTTTCTCATTGTATGCCATAAACAGAATGATATATTCCTTCACGTAATGAAAAAACTATTTTGTTTAGCCTACATTTATATAAGCGTTACGCTCCATAAATAGCAATTGTGCAATGTTCCCATGCATAAATCTCACTCACAGGGTTGCCGTTCCATGTAGCCATTGATTCTAGCGAG
Source organism: Congeria kusceri (assembly GCA_027627225.1). Lineage (NCBI taxonomy): Eukaryota > Metazoa > Mollusca > Bivalvia > Myida > Dreissenidae > Congeria > Congeria kusceri. The sequence goes on along the minus strand of CM051027.1, from coordinate 8,694,485 downwards.
TTCATCGCATTCCACAAAAAGTAGTGGCATTCTAAAAGTAGCGCGTGTAGCTAGCAACGGCTGTATAGCTGTGTTAATATACTCGTACATGCATAAATAATAGCGTTCAGAGAATCATAAACCTAAAAATTTCAATAAATGTGGAATTTATATTATAAACTTACTGTTAATTTGATTTAAAATTGTGGTTACGATTTATTAACGATTATTTATAATTGCATCTTTCTATCAACTTCTCCAGTAGATGTTATTTAATCTGTAAAAAGATGCTACATTTTCTATAGATAAAATGTTATGAAAGAAGATTCGGAATATGTCGAATTGTTATTCGCGTTGCATGAATACACAATTTGCAATACTAATTATACACAGGAACCCTTGATATATCATATTTCTACTGATATATTTTAAAATTGTCAAAACTGAATTTTTATGCTTGCATCATCAAAAAATAAAGTCTCAACATTTCAAAAATCGCTGAATGTCTATTACTTTTTATTGGGATACACAGGGTACATGCTTATTTGACTTCAAATCATTATTATATTAGATAACTAACATGACTGGTATATTACCGGTACTATAAATAACTATATAGACTCGTCTGATACATAATAATTTTCCCGAAATTATTTTCGTACATTGTTAATTTTTTAAATTGGCTTGACAAATTCAGATATTTTGGTTATTCATATATCACTGGTGGAAACATGGAGTTGTATGATTGGTTTATTCACGGCATAGATGTTAATTATAATTCTATTTAATTTTTAAATTTATAAATTTATCTCAAATTAACTTTTGGGTCCGAGAAGTTTTCTTATAGTGTCCGAAAAATATGGGGTCCAATAAGTCCCCTAATATTGGTGGGAACCAAAAAATCTGGGATCTGAGAAGTCACGTAACCGATCATCTTGGCCGTCTGTTTAGGTAATCTTTAAATGACATCTCAATATTAATTTCAACGCCGATTGTCTTTTCTAAAGACATTTCTTGTTTAAACCTGCCAGCCAAATTGGACGATGCCGTTATTTGTCTTGCAGACTTAAATCTTAAAATGAGAGTTCTTTTTTTGCATCAGTATGTCAGACTAGACTGGAACCTTTTTAGTGTGTGTGTGTATTTCGAAGTTTATGAGGTCCTTCCGCACCTGAGGCTGCATTATGTGAAGACCCGGAGTGTGTCCCAGCACTCCTGCCTAATTAACTTACTAGAGACTCACGCAAGTAGAGACAAATTTTGAATTATAGCTGCAATTTCCAGCTATTGTTTTTAAAGAAAGATATTTTAATTTTGGTGTGGTCTTGTGGTGTGGAGGGAAACCGGAGTACCCGGAGGAAACCCCACCTGTCCGGTATGGTGACCACCAACCAAACTCACATGCGCAGGGACTGGGAAGCGAACCGGGGATGCCTAGGTGAGACGCGAGTGTACCAACCACTGCGCTAGCCGGAGGGCCTAGGTGAGACGCGAGTGTACCAACCACTGCGCTAGCCGGACAGCCATCATGCGAACGCAGCCTCCAAGCTGTCACTACTTACTGTTCAGCTGCTCAACTTCATCATCTGCTTCTTTTGAATTCTGCTTCTTTTTACTGAAGCTGCTCTTTTTTGACTGAAAAAATGACAAGAACTATTCTGAGACAAACTGTGCTATTCTGAATATATTTCACCTGTTCCCCAGAGTCCAAAACACAAGATGCAGCTTTTCCACAGCAAATCATTATTTTCAAACATACTCTTCATAAAAAAACTATACAACTAATCTACATTTAAATTGAAGGCAAGCCAATGCTGGCACCTTTTAATTTGATAGTGAAATAAAGGCTCATTTTAAAAAGAGAACAATTCATTATAACAACATCCTAAAATGTTAGGAATTGTTTCTTAAACAACGAATGGAATGGTAAAGGCTTTGTATTGTCTACTTTGGCAACATATTTACCATATATCAGCTTATACATTTTGGTGGCCTGTTCTAAAAAATAAATGTATATTGACATATTTTCCATTCAATCTAACTATATATGCTTAAATACAATCTATTTTTATCCTAAGAGATCTTTAAATTTGGTATGCTTTTTAGTCATTTGCAAAAAGCTGCACAATTTTGCTTACTTTATAAAAATATAAGAAAGCTGCTTTAAAATTTACTTCTTCAAAATCTAGCAATCACTTACAAAATCTAGCAATCACATACAAACTCTAGCAATCACATACAAACTCTTAACAAATTCAATCTTGTAGAATAATAAGCAATAATAATAATATAGTATTTAAACATTTTACTGAACACTTTTTGCAACCAATATATTACAACCCAGGCAAAACTAAACATTTTCAAATTTTTACCAATTTTAATATATATAATGCATGCCATTTGAACATTTAAGATTCAATGAATATCTGCGCCTATATGAACTGTTATACAGTTTGAAAGTAACGTGCTATGTGAAAATAATTTATGGTGACTTCAACATTTTTGTATGTACGTGACATCCTAAATCATTGGTGCTACAGTATCATCTTTGTAATAGTGTTATAATTCATAAAAAAATATTAGCAATAATATATACTGTACAGTATACAGCTGTATTATCATTATTATTTGCAAGACATAGCTGCTATTTATGTAAATATACAAATAATAATCTATTTGAAACATTAAGTCAACATCCATTTTTGTTCGGGTAATTGCTCATTAATTTGCAGTGACATATATAACAATAAAATGCTACAACGTATACATTTTTACTTTCTTCATCTTTAAATGAACCTCTTCAAAGAGAAAATATTTTTTTGCTAATATTTTTTTCCCAATTATAAATGTTTGATAACTAAAATTAGAATTTAACAAGGGTTGATTTAATATAATTTTGGCATTGTATTCCTTTAGTAATACAAACACAAGTTACACATATCAGCATACATGCCATACGCCCCGGTCTCGCCGGGATTATCCCGCTTTTGCGAGTTTTGTCCCAGCGTCCCGCTCATATGCATTTTTCCCCGGTCAATCACAAAAATTGATGTTAGTGTGCAATGAAAGTTGCATTGGGCCAAAATTTACTTCTTATCGTTAATCCTTGTGACAACAATGCCCGCTAGGCGGTTGTGAAGGAGGCGCAGTAATGATTACCCAAACAGTTGTGTATTGTCAAGGAGGCGCAGTAATGATTACCCAAACAGTTGTGTATTGTCAAGGAGGCGCAGTAATGATTACCCAAACAGTTGTGTATTGTCAAGGAGGCGCAGTAATGATTACCCAAACAGTTGTGTATTGTCAAGGAGGCGCAGTAATGATTACCCAAACAGTTGTGTATTGTCAAGGAGGCGCAGTAATGATTACCCAAACAGTTGTGTATTGTCAAGGAGGTGCAGTAATGATTACCCAAACAGTTGTGTATTGTCAAGGTGGCGCAGTAATGATTACCCAAACAGTTGTGTATTGTCAAGGTGGCGCAGTAATGATTACGCAAACAGTTGTGTATTGTCAAGGAGGCGCAGAAATGATTACCCAAACAGTTGTGTATTGTCAAGGAGGCGCAGTAATGATTACCCAAACAGTTGTGTATTGTCACTCTTTTCAGGGATTTTGGTCATATAATCCCCAATTGCTAATTGCTGTTAGCAATCACGTGGAGGGTGTATACAGTAACTGTATCTCATAGATCAATACTGACCTATCTTAACGACAATTACGTTATCGATTCCACTGTTTTCTTTTTTATTGTTCAAGAGGAATTGTTAACTGTATATGTTTACCATACAGATACCTAATTTTGATGTTATACGCTAAGAAACTTTTATTCAAAAGTAAAGATCTCACAGTTCTCTGCACTACAAAGTGTTTATATGGCAATCAATACACCCACACTTTCCATGCGGATGACGTGACGTTGTACATGCCAGCATAAGTTTCCCCACGCTTTTCTTGCAAAACTAAGGATTTTCATGAAGTATAAAATGTATATGTGCATTTTAATTCTATATAGAATTTGTATTTATGTCACATGAACAGTAAAATTTGGATAGGCGTTTTGGATTCGACTTTATTATAAGCGTCGTTAAAACGCAATTTGAAATTTATTTAACCTGTCACATTTCTTTCAACTGTAAACTTAACACCTTGGTGTGTTTTATTCACACCTATTTGGTAACTATACAGCATTAAACAATAACCACACAAAATAATGCTCTGTGCAGAAGGTCTTGATGCACGTAGGCACGATGTGCACAAGGAAAATTTCCCGCCGTTTTTGCAAGAACAAAGCATATATAATGTACATGTCGCGATCCATGAACCCTGCAACAAAATAACAATATTAAGGTGTCCCGCTAAAATGTCAAATTTTCCGCCCACTATTTGTCAATGTCCCGTTTTGGCCTGAAAAAATTATGGCATGTATGCATATCAGACTACCAGATAAGGTGTGTACGCATGTAATTTGTGCAAGGAAAATCACAAGTTACGCAAAGAAAATAAAATCAGAGCGTGCATTTAAGCACACAATTTCACATGTTTGTCAAGAAATGAATATATATGAACACGAGGGACATGATGGCCCAAAGCTCTCACCTGAGAACTGTTACAGATGGAGACCATACTGTTGTGACAGGTTTGAAAATTAAGATATCTGAACAATACACAAAGGGGGTTAGGATCAATTTGATTTAAAACATGGGTTAGTGCAATGGGCGAAGTACAAGTTGGGAAGTGGATGTGCTGTGTTTTGGCAAATGGTTCTCAAATCACTTTTCTCAATATTCTTACCTGACCCTTTTTCATTAAAACAGTGACAATTCTGGAAAATGCAGAAACAGTGGATTTTGATGTCTTTTTCGCAGACAGTTTTGGAGAACTAGCTGCAATCAATAATTGAGATGGTTGTGCTATAAGGTAAAGTTTTGCTTTTTATTTGATAATTTTAGGCCAATGATGATAAATGATGTTAATGCAGGCTCTGAAGACATAAATGTTGCATGTACAAATAACTGCATACAAGTTAAAACTGTTGGAAATCAAATTTGACTAATCAATTTTTATGGTCATACACAAACTCTGTAAGTTTGGTCAACATTGAATAAAAAATCGTGTGTGCAAGCCAATCATTTATAACTTGTTGATGTTTTTTTTCCATACACAAGAGGCAATAACTCTGGTGTTTCTGGCCCAATCATGCTTTTATTCAACTTCACCTGTAGTCTTACGTTCATAGACAAACTGTGCATGATTGGTGAAGATTGGATGAAAAATGAAGTCTCTATCCTGAATCATCTCCATTTTTGCATATTTTTTTTCACAAACAAAGGGCAATAACTCTGGTATTTCTAGTCTGATCTTGCTTATATTCAACTTCACCTTTAATCTTATGATCATAGACAAACTGTGCAAGATTGGTGAAGATTGGATGAAAAATGAAGTATCTATCCTGAATATTGTCCATTTTTGCAATTTTTTTTTCACAAACAAAGGGCAATAACTCTGGTGTTTCATTTCCGATCTTGCTCATATTCGTCTTCAACTGTTGTCTCATGGTAATAGACAAACTGTGCAAGATTGGTGAAGATTGGATGAAAAATGAAGTCTCTAACCTGAATAATGTCCATTTTGTATTTTTTTTAAATAAACAATGGGCAATAACTCTGGTGTTTGAAACACGATCTGGCCCATTTTTGGTGTATGCTGAGATCTGATAGTCATACACAAACTGTGAAAGTTTGGTTAAGATTGGATGGAAAATAAGGCCTATAAGTTTGAAAAGAGCATTTTTGCACTTTTTTTGCACAAAAAAGGGGCAATAACTCTGATGTTCCTGGTCCGATTGGGCCCATTATCGCACTTGTCCAAGATTGTATGGTCATACACAAACTGTGCAATTTTGGTCAAGATTGAATAAAAAATGTAGTCTTTATCACGATAACCGTCCAAATTGTTGACGGCACCTTAACGACGGACAGACGGACGCCGCCCGAAAGGGCCCCTATACCAATAGCTCAACGAGCACTTCGTGCTCAGGTGAGCCAAAAACAGACCCATAATTGTTATCCGACAGTTATAGGTGTAAATGGGATGACAGTATTTATTCAGTATCTTCATGACATGTCGACTGCATTTCATAAGATTAATCCTTTGTTTTTGTTTTCACTTTTAAACTAACCATTTTCCAGCTAAAAGTACAGTTGGAAAGTACATCTTTAAATAAACATAATCAAGCAAGATTTTATTACAAGGTATAACTGATTTTATTTATCTGTGATTCTACATACTTTGTGGTTTAATAATATTAACTTTTACACCCAGTATTTTGCAACATTGACCCCCATTTATTTTGTACCCCCTCTGGTTTGAGTGTACGCTTACCCTCTACACAAAATCTTATCTGGACTGGAGCATTGACATAAATATGGAGGTAAGTTTACATTTTAGCTATGTACTGCAGAAACACATATTTGCATTATTAGCTGTCCTCAGGATAATTGACTTGTCAAATGGCTGAATTATGCAAATGTTGGAACACCACTTGCTGTAGAAATAGCTGCGGAATCCCTACGAGAATACGCGCAGCAAAACATCACAAGACGGAAAGCTGATAACCGTGATTGTCTGAGCATATCTGCGACTGTCAGAGAGTTACATATTGTTTTAGATGCAGAAAATCCTTAGATGCAGAAAATATCGGATCTCCTGTATCAATGTTTCGACGGCAATTTTTCAATATAAAAAAGTTAAAGTGGCACTTCTAAAGCACAGTTCATGCCTAAGTTAAACTGGCACTTCCAAAGCACAGTGTATTGCCTAAGTCAAGCTGTTCCAACACCAGTAACTGTTAGACAAGACATATCAAAGGATTAATGCAATGACTTTGCGGAAAAGGGTTGCACTAAAAAAAAGAGATGTTTGTAAAACATGTATGCCCCCCAACTTGCAGCCAAGTTGTGAATATGTGCAATTGTTAAGACAATTTTTTAATATGCAATCCCACGCGAGGTCTCGATGTATGGTATCAATGTATGAAGTTTCATTAAAATATCTTGATGGGTTCTCAAGTTATTGAGCGGAAACCATTTTTCTATTTTTAGTAATGGTGACCTTGACCTTGACCCCACCCACCCCATATGAAATCCCAAGAGAGATCTCAATATAAGGTATTATTGAGCAGAAACCGTTTTTCTATTTTTAGCAACAGTGACCTTGACCTTTGACCTGTTGATCTCAAAATTTATAGGCTTCTTCCTTTCCTCCCAGGTAACCAGCATACCAACTTTCATGATCGTAGGTCAAAGCGTTATCTAGATATCGTGCAGGAAACGAAATGGTCTACGGACAGACCGACCATCCGACCGATGGACGGACGGACGGACAGGTCCAAAGCAATATACCCCCACTTCTTTGAAGGGGGGCATAATAATGCATGGAAGAAAATCAAATACAAAGTGAAACTGGAAGACCATTGTTTTGTTACAAGCAAGAAACTCATAGACTTATTTTATTTTACAAAAAAAGGAATTCATATGTGGTAACTGTGACAACTATTCAAGAGAAGTTGATAAACAATACACTTTTTATGTGGACAATGTTGAAAAAACCTTCAAGCACAGTTATAAAGTGACAGGTTAATTTATTTCCATTAAAATCCATTAAAATACACCAAACACAGATTATATATATAAGTTACATCTTATCGCATGTTCAACTAAATAAAGGAGGTCATTGTGCTGCCGTGGTTGCCTGACACATATAACATGAAACTGTAATTAATATACATGATTTTCTATGTATGGAACAACAACAATCTGTTTTCAACATTAGTGACATACTGTCAATACCAGTACAGTGTATGTGCCAACATGCCACATGCCACAACAATGCAGGCTATGATTATGACTACTGCCTTCACGTTTTGCAGACATTCTTCTGGAGACTGTTTATTTTATTGATGCACCAAAACAAGAGGGCCATAAGGCCGTAGGTCGCTTACCTGAGCGACTAAGGAATTAAACTGTTCTGAGCAAGTTACATGAAGATTCTGCTAAAAATATGGCCTCTAGATTGTGCCCAAGCTTGTTTTTTTCAATTTGGCCTGGTGACCTAGTATTTTACCACATGTGACCTGGGTTCAAACTTGTCAGAGATATCATTGCGACAAATGTTCTAAGAAAGTTTCATGATGATTGGGATACAAATGTGGCCTCTAGAGTGTTCACAAGCTTTTTAAAATTTTCAATATATCCATATGGAAAACTGAACCCCTCCCCTCCCCTGGCAGCCAAACGGACCGGAACCATTTTCTTACTAAGCCAAGATATCATATGATCATATGAACAAATGTTCTGAGCAAGTTTCATGTTGACTGGGAAAATAATGTGACTTCTAGAGTGTTCACAAGCCTTTCCTATAGCCATATCAGGAAAACTGCCTCCCCGCCAAGTTTACTATCATAGTGATTATTAACACACTTTTACCAGTAAACTGCTTTACAACACAGATTTTTTTTTTCCCTATTGCAGAAGTATACCGTAAAATTTATAATATACTGTTCGTTTTTAATTCATTATATTCTGTTTAATAACGTTATAATGCGGTTTTAGTACCTTGGAATATTTTCCCACATTTGAACGCACAAAAATTCTTAAAAACACAAAGCGTTAATAATGACACCTCTTAGAACTACTGAGCGAAACAACGTGACATCACCCTTTAGCCAGGCATCTGCAAATCTGCAAGGCGATAGTAACACCCATAGCAACAGTGTCACACTGACTTCAAAAGTCTTTGATGTGACTGCCTTTACTGCAGCTATCGTCTAGCAGTTTGCATCTGAAAGCGGGTAACCCGCATAGCACATGGTTGGTGTCAAAAAGCATCCATTTTTACTACTGTACCTGAACAAGGCAAGCGCTGTCGATAGAGCATTAATGAATTCGTGTTCCAAGAGACATGTAATTGGGTGACAAAAAGTCGGGCAGATTTTATTTTGGTCAGACAAAATATATGTCATGTTCATGTTGTGACAATGCGTTCTTAATATCAATGTATTGAGATTGGATCAATACATGTTTTGCACACAAGGTAATTTAAAATGAAAACTTTAAATTCATTACATTTTTATGAAAAAACCTTGAATATAATATTACAAAACAACACAAACAAACGCCAACAAAATCATCAGAGTTTGATAACCGGCAATAAATCCAACTTTACACCAGTGTCCGAAAATACAGAGTAAAAAAATATGGGATTTAAGCTGACTGTCCGAAAATTAAGAGTTGCAAACAATGATTATTTTGGCTAAAAAAGTAGGTGTCTGAAAACTTAGAGTGTCAGAAAATATACAGCTTTTACGGTACATTTGTTGGAGAAGTTGGTATATTTCTGACACAAAAAAAATCTATTTCAAAGTAAATAAAAGGTAATGCATAATTATATACATAAAATTTATACCTCAAATACAACCACACTCGCCACTACATTAACGTTAGCATCAATTCAACTATCATTACAAATCTCTGGATTCTTTTCAGCATTCAAAGCATCAAAAATAAGTCGTATATATTATCCCTAAACTCCACAAAGACATTTGTCTGTGAAAACCAAGTGAAAATAAATGGACAGTTTATGATGTGCAGTATTATAAGCATTTCATTTGCATCAACGAGAATGGGTTCATGATGTTTCTGTCTGGCTTTAAGTCCAAAACTAGACAGGGAATTGCTAAATAATCAGTTTGACAAGTAATGCATTATGTGACGTCATAAAAAAAAACGCAAATCATTTTAACAAATCATGATTGTACCAAATTAATGTTGTTATGGACTAAAATTCCCATATAGTTTAAACATTTCAACATGGCTGTGTTCAATGGAGCAAATTAATTATTTCTTAGGACATTGCTAATGTTACAATCTCTTCTGTTTTTTTTTTACCATATTGAATATTTAGTCATTTTGGAGTAGCAACAATAATCCATTGAACGCACATGTATGGTTACAATCATACAGAAATTTGTATTGAGACTGATGTGGAAATGATGCAAGACAAAACATATGGTATACCCTTTATGCCATGAAAAAAAGCAGGGCATTTTGTTCACTTGTGCTTGCAAGAGAATCAACATATAAAGCAAGGTAACTCGCGTTTAATTTATGTCACATAAGGCCATACAAATTTGATTCTATGTTTAGCGTCCCCATGATTTTTCGAAACCTACCAACCAGGCAGGAAAAAACAAACAATGAGTTGATAAAGCACATTTTTCTTTCACAACTTATTCATGGCAGAGGTACAATCTAAAGCAAATGTTTACCTGCAAAACTTATATGTATCATCTTTATATAGGGAACCTACTTTTATACAGTATTTTATCTGTGCAAATTGGCTAGTTGCACACTATTTCTACAAATATTGGTAAAAACATTTTTCCCAATTCTTTATATGCTTTCCAACTCCATTTTTCACCTTGTCAAAATTGTTGTTTTTTTCGTTCAGGCATCAAAAACCTACCAGCCTGAGGACGCTAAACATAGAATCAAATTGGTATAGTCTAATCATTACTTGACAAACATTGTGAATCCATTGTCTTCAAACCACATGTGAGTGAAATGAGTCAAAAAGATCAACCATTTGGCTGAATCGGTTCATCACTTTCAGCACAGTTACGGTCCTTTTCCAGACTTTCCTGGCATCCCTGTTTCTAAGCGACTGGTCATAATCAACAACCCTTATCTCTGGCATTGTAAGGGCCCTAGTTTGCTCATCGTCCTTTACTGTTTTGCTCTAGAACAATATCAAGCAAGCAATTAAAGATAATTCAAGGGCTATAACTCCACAGTTCTGGGAGTGATAGAGTGATTGATGCTCAAGGGTAAGTATCACTTTACTTACTTAAATGTGTGCAGAATGGCAGAGTTAATAACTTCATGTTAACTTAAAATTAACAGGATAATAGTAATTATTAATGTTTACTAGAACTCCGCGATTTGTATGAGTTGCCTGATGGGGCATACCTCAAGTACAACAAGAGGGCCCTGAGGGCCCTAGGACGCTCACATGAGACCTTTTAACCCAACTGGAATTTGCATCCGCGAGGCATGGTTTATTTTTATCCCAGGGGAATAAGTTGAACAATCTTGAACAAACCTCTGGGCCTTGCAGTGTCAGGTCAAGATTTTTAAAGTCATTGTGCTATTTAAGTCTATATAAACCATGTGACCCCTCGGGGTGTGGCCAGATTTGACCCCAGGGGCATAATTTGAACAATCTTTGGAGAGGACCACTATGCAATGTTACGTACCAAATATAGGAAAGCTGTGGGCCTTGCCGTTTCAGAGGAAAAGATTTTTAAAGTCATTTTGCTATTTAAGTCTATATTAGCCATGTTACCACCAGGGCGTGACCAGTTTTGGCCCAAGGGGCATAATTTGAACGATATTTGTAGAGGACCACTATACAAAAAATGTTACATACCCAATATGAAACCTCTAGGCCTAGCGGTTTCAGAGGAGAATAATTTTAAAGTCTGTTTTGACCCATGGGGCATAATTTGAACAATCTTTGTAGAGGACCACTATAGGATGTCAAATACCAAATACAAAACCTCTGGGCCTTGCGGTTTCAGAGAAGATTTTTAAAGACACTTTGCTATTTAAGTTTATATAAACCATGTGACCCCAGGGGCGTGGCCAGTTTTGAACCCAGGGGCATCATTTGAACAAACTTTGTAGAGGACCACTATGCAATGTTACATATCAAATAAGAAATCTCTGTGTCTTGCGGTTTCTGAGGAGAAGATTTTTAAGGTCATTTTGCTATTTAAGTCTATAGAAATCATGTTGTCCCGGGCATGGCCAGTTTTGACCCAAGGGGCATAAATTGAACACTATTTGTAGAGGACCACTATAGGATGTTACATACCAGATATGAAACCTCTGGGCCTTGCGGTTTCAGAGAAGAAGATTTTTAAAGTCATTTTGCTATATATTCTATATAAACTATGTGATCACCGGGGCGTGGCCTGTTTTGACCCCAGGGGCATAATTTGAACAATCTTTGTAAAGGACCACTAAAGGATGTTGCATACCAAATATGAAACCTCTGTGCCTTGCAGTTTCAGGAAAAGATTTTTAAACTATTTACATTGCATAGGCATTTTAATATGGAAGGGGTATGCATTCATAATCGTATAAACACAATGCCTTATCACCGGCATAGTAATATCTGTGTGTCCTATTTTTATGCAAATTATATTTCGACAAGAATATTTACATGAACTAAGATGTCTTATACTGTTCAATGTTACTCGTTTTTGCATTTATTGTTGGCGTTCGATTAAATGTTTTTATAATTAATATACATGAACATTTCGTTCCAGTTCTTCTTCTACAAAAATCAATTTGACATATTTTTTTCACTTTTGCTTGATAGTATTCTATCATGCAAGGTCTAAAAGTGGTATTATTAAACAAAGCCATTTGGCTAACAAGTAATATGTACATGTTATGGTATTTTAGGTAAACATCACTTTTCTTAGAAGCGACCACAGAAAATCTCCATGACGTATAATTGGTTCAGGAACGTAGCTTTAAAATGGATATGATTTCCCATTGATGTGTCTATTTGCTAGATGCATTTAGATCGTCTAATTATTGTGCATTTATATCACAGTTAATAATGATGAATTGTTTAACATGTACAATAATAAAAAAATGCATTTTGAGATTTATATTAAAATGTTATCCTTTCTAATACAAGTTATGCCCAGGCGAAGACAAGAGCTTAAATACGCCCGTGTGGATGCTATTGATCGATGACCTAGCTTACACGTCATCACTTGGTTAGTGATGTCATTTGTGGATTGTCTTGCATTTTTCTTGCCGTGTGAAAATTTGGATATATGGTGTGGATTTAAAGCATTTAAAGCATGTAAGTCTCCATCTATTGTGTTAATAATAAAACAGGATTATTCAGGATCTGTTAAACTCTCAGCCTAGGAATTGTGTGATTTTAAAGTGTCAGAACTCAACTGTGGTATAGAAGTATTCATGATGTGGATTTACTGTCTTGCTAACAAAGCACCTCTTATTTTATATTAGTCTTTCTAAAGCATTAATAATGTTTGGTGCTTGTTGGCTATACCGGCCGAAATAGCAGTTCTTCTTGATGTCACAGGTATTTTTGCATTTGTTTAAGTTACTTTTTAGTTTTGTAGCGATATGATTTATGCAAGGAAAATAAAAATGTTATGACTCATAATGTTTACATTAAATTTCATTTGTCGCAGAAAATTGAATGTAAAATAAGGAGAAAATGACATTTTTGTAGGGAACTATTTTATTAATCGTAGTTTGCATTCTATTTTGTGTACTTCGGTTACAAGGGGCGGTACTTCGCTGTTCCAATAAGAAAACTGCTGTGCGTGATATTTCTCTTAGAATGGCAATAAAATGCATGTTAAACAAAATAATATAAAGGAATGCTATGAAATCATCCCAAATATAATGTAAATATAAGGATTGAAATTAATTTTGGTTGCGTTCATGCGATTATGAGTGCAATGGTCAAACTGGCAAATTATCCATGAAGCGCTAGCGCGCCTCATTGATTTGCCAGTTTGACCGCAATGTTCATAATCGCATGAACGCAACCAAAATTAAATTCAATCCTTAAGTCATTTTGCTGTATATTCTTTATAAACCATGTGACCCCCAGGGCGTGGCCAGTTCTGTCCCTAGGGGCATAATTTTAACAATCTTTGTAGAGGACCACTATAGGATGTTTACAAACCAGATATGAAACCTCTGGGCCTTGTGATTTCAGAGAAGAAGATTTTTAAAGTCATTTTGGTATATATTCGATATAAACCATGTGACCCCCAGGGCGTGGCCCGTTTTGACCCCAGGGGCATAATTTGAACAATCTTTGTAGAGGACCACTATAGGATGTTAAATACCAAATATGAAACCTCTGGGCCCTGCGGTTGAAGAGAAGATTTTTTAAGTTTACACTTTTTAAATCTATTTTTAGCCCTCGTGACCTACATTTGCAGCGGACCGGAAAGATTTGAACAACTTTGAAAGAGGTCCACCCAAGGATCATTCCTGTGAAGTTTGGTGAAAATCTGCCAAGCGGTTTAGGAGGAGATGTTGTTTGAATGAAAAGTTTTGATGACGCACGCACGCACGAAGGACAACGGGCGATCACAAAAACTCAACATGAGCACTTTGTGCTCAGGTGAGCTAATAAAAGCAATTATGCCAAAAACCAAACTTAACCTTCCTTTTATGCCTACTAACACTTCCCTAAAATTTCATAATGATCGCACAAAAACTTCTCAAGTTATTGTCTGCACAATCTAAAGGGGCCGCTGTTGCCGCCACCACCAAAGTAAGCCAGGTATGTCGCCTTTCCAGGCGACACAAAATGTATGTTGCAATACAGCGCAACTATGATCTAAGATTGGTACAATGATGTTTATATGCAAACAACAAAAACAAAGACTCTTTGACAGTACTTTGTACTGCAATACATAAAGAAGTCTGAAAACATATATGATAGTGTTTCAAAACAATGATACCTACAAAGATGGACTGGTCCAGCCATCGCTCGACCTTGAATTTTAGATCGTCTTTGTCAGTGCCAAACAAGTCTCTTCTGCTCCTTCGTCCATGCAGCCACTCCGTCCCGGACTCACTTACACTTTTTTTATACAACTGTTTCCTAGCTAGCCCCTTCCTGTCCTTACTGAGTGATTTTTCTTGCTGGCTTCCCGAATTCCTTTTCTGGCTCTCCGAAGACCTATTTCTACGCCTGGAAATTTTTGGAGTGCTCTGCGTTCGTTTAAGTTTTGGCGTGCCATCATCGGGCATCACAGGCATGCTGGTTATTTTTGGCATTCCACGCTGACCTTTACCTTTGTACGAATTCACACTTTCCTGCCTACTGAGCCTTTTCAAATCAGGCGTCCCTTTCTTAGACCCTGCAGGGGACGCAAAACTACTTTCTCTACTCATCCTAGGTGTACCCTTTCGTGAACAATATGTGGAATCAAAACTGAGCCGTGAATATGATCTGTCCTTATTTATTGGTCCTTTAGGAGACTTCAAGCTACTTTCCCGACTCAATTTCGGTGTACCTTTTTCTGAACTGTGTAATGACTTAAAGCTATTGCCTCGACTTAATAGTGGTGTACTTTTCTTGGAACCTTGTGGCGAAGAGATACCTTTATCTCTGCTTCCAGACGATGTTAATCTCCCAGATCGAAAGGTTCTCCCAAGAATTTGACTTTGTGACTCTTCACGTTTGTCCTCCTTTGGCAATTTTCCAAAAAACAATTTAATATGTTCAAACACCTTTAAACCTTCAGGTGAACTGTTTCGACGGTAGTCATATCTGTTGCGGCCCATGGGTTTGTCCAATCTAGGCGTAAAGCATATGTCATTCCAAACTTCTTCGCAATCGTCACCCGTACCTGTCACACTAACTTCAAAATCTGGGGCTGTCATGTCGTAATCATCACTAGACTTGTTTGACCCTGTGCTAAAACATTGTTTTTTACTTGCACTTGTAGTTCGAATTTTAGACACAAAAGGTGTGAAAACATTGTTGAAAATTCCAAATCTTTTACCCGATTCACCACAGAAAGACTTTGATTTTGGCCTTAAACTACTTTTCCTAGGCTTACTCATTTCGCAGACTATCTTTTTTTCAATATCCAAAGGATCGATGGCATGAAAGCTAGTAACATGAAGAGATTGCTGAATGAACAGGTTCTTCATCATACTGGATATATTCGGAGTATTTGCAACATTGCTGTTAGTTGAATCTTCCCTGTCAATGCTAGACCCTCCTAAGTCGAACCTTGTTGTCACTGTCTCGTGTGGTTTACTAATCGCTGCAGGTAAAACATCACCGGCATATCCCTCGGAATGACTGCTTGCGCGCCGCTCAACTATCGGAGACAATTTCGTACGATCTATCAAACCATAACTATTGCTTCGGGAATCTCTCTTACAGGGTGTCAGATATTTAGAAGACGACTCATCATCACTAAGGTCCTTGCTTTCATCATGGTCTGCCGAGTTTTCAACATCAACTGGTGCAGGAAAATCACCAATGTTGGTCTCAACTGTCGCAACATTATAACTCATTGATATGCAGCTTGCTGACTTCTTCATTTCTGTAATCTCGCAATGGTGCTGTAGGATTAATGTTTTATCATACACGATCTTCTCTGTTTACAGATTTGGTGTCATTTCTTAATTCTGTCTCCAAATACATTCAATTTCATCTAATTATTTGTATATTTCAATGCCACTGGTTTTTGTTCTTTTGTATTAAGAATTTAAATTTTTCAACTTTTAAATCAGTCGTGTCTAGTTTGTATTTGCAAACATTGCAAACATTGTCATCTTTTTAAAATCTACTTTCTTTTCCAGTCATAATAACATACAAATTCAAATATTCCCATGTAAGAAAATATATAGAATTTTACAAAAAAATTGAAAATTAACACATACAAAGTCATTACTTAATGCTGAGATGATCTATTACTTCTTTTTCACAATTTATGCAACTCATTTCTTTCCACAGACAAATGACACAATCCTGACTATATAAAATATCCAAGACGAGAACAAAATAACACATTTCTTTACAACATGATCCAACATTATGCAACATTATGCAACAATGTGATATTTTCATTCAAACGACACGCTATCCTCAAGATGGTAGCACACAAAACACATCCAATGCTCACTTTGATTATTTAGTCTCATATTACCATTAATGAATCTGGGACACATTTTTTTCGAAGGTTCCCTAGCAATTTGCTACAATATTTTTGATAGTATCACTCTGTTACAATCAATATTTGTATACAAATACATTATTATAAACTTTGACAGTTTACATTGTGACTATGCACCATTGTCAATGCCTCGCAAAGACCGTTGTAATGTGCCAATTTGATTATTATCCATGTAGCAACAAAATATAGACTTTTCTACTTTGCAATATTCCATAGACATTTTATAGTGCTGCTTGGGCCATTGTGCAACACAGAAATCTCTGTTATTTTCAGAAAAATACGCAATTCCTTGACAGATGCTTCATTGGTAATGACAGGATATCAATAAAACACAGTAATTATGGTAATACTTTTTACTTATCACACACAACTAATTGCCCTTACAAGGCCCATTGGTCAGCGAAAATGCTTTTCCCGGATTAGGAGTCTGGTAAATATTGGCAGATTTATGAATAATCGACTACTTTGTAAACAAATATGTGCAAAATTATGGTAAACATGTGTTAAAGACATAATGACTGTTATTGTGATTTCAGAGCAATATTTATTAACTTGTTTGTTTGATTATTTGTTTTTCTATTTACTATTCAAAGGTATAAAAGGCTGTTGTTGTTGTTTTTGCTGTGGTTGTATTTCATTGCATTTTCCACAATATATATATATATGACTATTACTTGACTGTGGTGTTCCGGTGGCTTGTATCGATCGAGTTGATTGTTTATCGTTGTATTCCACGAGCCCACATGGCGGATATACAACTTCACACAATCAACGAGAGCAATACCATGCACCAGAGCACAACAGTTATGTAGAATTCCATTTATTATATACCTCAATCCTTATGTTGAAAACATCCACGCATATGCTACGAAACAAACAAAATAATTATAAAATAGTACTGTTAAAAAATGTGCATGAATACATGTCATGTACATTGATGACGTCATTCAATTCATATCAACATGTTGTAACGACTGCGTTGTGTCTATAAATAGAACAGGGTGTCTCCCAATGTCGCTTGGATCATTACGGAAATATATGATACTTAACGAATGTATAAGTCATCTGCATTTTCCAGCCCTTGTATACGGATTTTTATTTTACACAGTGAAATACGGGAATTCTGTCTTGCCTATTGTATTTTATAACGAAAATACACCAGTATTTGAGTCAGATTTTCTACAGGTGTATACTAAAGTACAGTTATTATTTATTTGTAAGTGTAATAAAAACAAAATAGAATGTCTTCAAAACCTGTCTGGTTTTATGTTTTTATTATTTTTGTATTTTTTGCAAAATAATATCCGACTCTGTTATGGTGGTACTGGGGATTTAGGCACTAGATGCATTATTTCGTGAACTGGAAAATATAAATTGTTTAAAATTAGAAGACTACAAAAGAATTGCGTTCACAGGCCTTTTTTCTCTGTATTTCACATTGCTAGATATGGTTCTCAGTGCGAATCACAAATATGGGTACTTTTTACCAATGCCAAATAAAGATTTTCAGTAGTATCATCACTGACTAAAATTTAAGGTCACAGAGTTTTGAGACTGCGGCGATAGCCGGAGTCTTTAATACCAACAATCGAAAGCAAGTATCGCGTTGACATGGCAAATTACACAGTGGCCTCCCCTGCTTACTGCCTTTAGAACGTCAATTTTAGAACTTTAGAGTATGTATATGTATTAAGTAAATACACTTCATGTATCATAAGTTTAAAACGATTTTTAAGTCTTTAAACACCGTAAAAAGTCGTGTATAACGCACACTCGTTACCTTAAAATTCTACTGCGAAGATTTGGTTAGACAGTAACAATCATTTTCAACGTTTTTTTTTTTGCACTCTTAATACTTTGCAATCACATTTCCGATTTGAACAAACAATAAAATCCGTTAAAACAAGGAGCGAAAGCGCGACATCATCAATTAGCCAGGCTTCTAAATCTGCAAGTCGTTAGCAACAGCCCTAGCAAACGTGTCAGTTTGACTTCAAAGGTCTTTGATCTGTCTGCCGAGCTGGGGCCATTCTCTAGAGGTTTGTAGCAGTGAGCATGTAACACACGGATTAGCGCACATACGGCTTAGCACGTGGTCAGTAAAAAATGAATCAATCAATACTACTGTAACGAACAATGCAAACACTTGCGATAGACCATTAATGAATTAGCGTTCAAGGGGAAACATCAAAAAGTTGTTAACAAATCAGACAGTTGTTTTGTTCCACTGGATAAATTTGAGATTTAAATGGGAGTGATGAACTATACATGTACTGGCATTAAAAAGGGGATTGTGTTACGGCACAAAACTTATTGAATATTAACATCAATATTTAAATTAAATTTGGATTAATATGTGTTTTGCGCAAAAGGTAATTACGTATTCATATCTGAAGTTACATTGGTTATGATTTTATAGAAGTAAATTTAGTACAATATTCCGAACAACAACAATAAAAACATGGACAAAATTTGGTAAAATAACATCAATGGACATTAACAAACAACAGCTACAAATTGTTTCGATTTTTTTTCATTCAAATCTTGCTTCAAAAACTATAATTTTCAGGTAAGAAATTCATTATATATACGTCAAAAATGGACGGGGCATTTATTAGGGAGGGCGATAAATAGGCACAATGCGGTATTTTAATGTTAAAATAAAATATATCAGCTTAAAACATATTCGATGAAGAACTAGTTTTCGTACTTGAAATAAATTAATATTCTATAATTACTGGTAATAACTTGTCGTAACCTTTAACTGACAAGCCACAGTGTTCCTGCGTTCACCGCTTTGATTTAAAAGTCCCAATACCACTTAGGCGTCCAGTACTAACAACATCAATGTAATAAATATGAACCCAATGGTTCATCTATCTTTTATCAATTAAAGCAAATGATATATAAGTATTGCTTATAGTTTGTTCTTTGAAAATTAAATATATAAGCTGATATATGTTTAATGTTTTCAAATAAATGATACAGATTTCATCATAATATGAGTTTATAATGCCCTTATCCATGGCAAAATTGTTGTAATTAATTACCATTTTGTCCCAGTTCATTTTTTTTTTGCAGTATGAACTTTCCAAAATTTCTAGGGTACCATTTTATGGACCTTTGTCTTTAAGCACTTCCAATTACAGCATAGTACGAGTACTTAGATTGTGCAGAAAATGTGGAATATTGTGATAAAAATTGCATGAAAAAAAAATCCATGGCCACACAAGTCACTCACCAATTTTTCAATGGAGGATGAGCTTTTCAAAGTTTTGAATGCTTTCTTCCACATGCCCCTGATCGTGGAGGGGTTCTTCTTCTCCTCTTCATCTTCCGGCGCTCCATTTTGCTTTGGGGTAAGAAGCTCAATCTGTAACACAGATACATGGTCATTGTAAAATGCCATAAAATTGAATTGAAACTAGCATTTCTATGCAGAACTAAGTGCAATCTGATTAGAACCATCTCCTAAAATATGCAGTATAATTATAAGGGACTTATTCATTCACAGATTGTTAAATTGACAATTTCCAAAATTAAGTCAGAGGACGGCAACACAATGTCAGAAATTTTAAGAGAACTTTATGTCCACAAATTTGTTCCATCTTTTATCCTCTAAAGCTATATTAACCTTTAAAAATATATGAGGCGTGTTGTGGGAAAACAAGGCTAAATGCATGTGCATAAAGTGACGTCCCGGATCAGCCCGTGCAGTCCACACAGGCTAATCCAGGATGACACTACCCTTGTATGGTATTTTCTGTTTCAAGGAAGTCTCTTCTAAACATAAATCCGCTGTAGGTGGGAAAGTGTCATCCTGGATTAGCACAGGCTGATCCGGGACGACACATTATGCACATGCTTTAAGCCTGGATTTCCCACGAAATGCCTCATATCATTGTGAAATAAAAATATAATAATAAGCTAGTGTTATGATTGTGTATTGATACAAATAATACAAAAGTATGTCTTTAATATAGTAAAACCATTTGTATGTATAACATATACAAAATGGAAACAAACATTAAACAGCAGTGTTGCCCCTTTAATGTTTGTTTATATTTTTATACAATTAATGTACTTTGTTTTCACTATATCAAAGTGACATTTATTAATTCTTTGTTTCATGTGCTTCTTATTATACTTATATTTTGAGATGTTATTATCATTTTCAAGGTTAATGTCTCTTAATGAGCTCCACACAGGGGGGCTTATCAGCAGATGAGCATGTAGTGAAATTAAAGTCGATATTGAATCACTTTTATCTAACTCATTCGGTGATAAATTCTGTGGTAAGTATTCAAATTTCAATATATTTTATCACATTAATTATGAATACATGATCTTTCCAGATTTCTGTTTTAAAATGACTCATTGAGTTAAGTACCAGGTACATATTTGGTTACCATTAACCTATTTATGGGTTATAAATATCCAAGGGCAACAACCTGATCAGCATTAATTTTAAACAAAACTGAGTTGCATTCCCTAGGTGGAAACAGAAACAATATTGCAAACTTTAACATGAAGATAGTCAAGTTCATTTATGAAATTTCATTGATCAAATAAGTATTGATATGTTATCAATTAAACAAGATACAAAAAAAATGATAAAGAAGTTAATTAATCAATTTTCATTGATCAAGTAAGTATTGATATATTATCAATTAAACAAGACACAAAAAATAAATGAAAAAAGAAAATCTGCCGGTATAAATCAACACGGGCTAACGGCAGAAAAGTCTAAACCATTGGTGATTTTAACAATAATTATGGGGCAAATTCAATAAGGCGATTTTGTTATTTTATGATAAACTATTAACAAGGGAAGCAGTAATGCTGAGACGTATAGTATATAATCTAGATACAATGATGAGACGCACGTTCCTTTGTCATGGAAATATTAACTTGGCTGCTGCGGCCTACAATACTTAATCAGGTTGGCTTAATGCTATGGTTACATCTGTTAATGTTATTTGACATGCAATACATCACAGTAGCCAATGAATTAACGCTTTTTATCACCACCGAGCATCGAATCTTCAACAAAATTAATTCAGAATCAAAAGACGGTGCAAGTGCATTTGCCTGCAGAGAAGTGATATTTCTACCTAATATCTTTTATTTCATATCCCCAGTGAATATGGTTACAGCAACATAATGTCTTTTTCAAACATTGCACAACAATGGTATGATGTGCATGTTATCCAATTGCAAATCAGTTCTACTATTTTGGCACACTTGGGGTACCACTTTGAGAACTGGTATGAAATGAGATGCCATCTGTAGAGTCTAATTGAGAAAACAAGCATTTCAATCCATTAGTTTGGTTGTTAAGGGCCGTAATTATGGTAACACAACCTTCATGAAAGTAATTCTAGCCCTGCTAAGTGGAGGATTGTACTTCTTTTTAATGGAAAATAAACTACAAGCCACATGTATACGAATACCAACATCTTCTACACTCATCACAAAGTTGTAGACAGCGTTATTGTGATTTCAAAACAAAATCATGAAGCAACAACTTCATTGTACTTGTAAAAACTCTGTTTCTGCCAAAATACAGAAGAAATGAAGTTGGCTAATTTCTGCCAAAATACATCAGAAATCATGCTGACTAAGTTTCTGACAAAATAACAAGAAATCCAGTTCTCCCATCAATATCCTGTCACGCAATATAAGTCGTCTAACATTATATAATAACATATAAATCAGTATATGTGCAGTAGAAACAGATAATGTATTATTAACTACGCAAAAGCTTAGTAGGAACCCTATGTGAATGACAAATGTAAATTCCCAACAGTCTTCACATTGTTACCTATTAAGAGCCCACAAAAATCCATCAATGTAATACCCAAGTTCTACTCAACTAAATAAATAATACACTTTGTAATGAAGACATATTGCCCCTATTACCACTTCAAAGCAGATTCTTGACTTTTTTGACTGACAATTTACATAACAGTTGATGGTAGGAACGAGGTGCTGTGTGACCTAGTGATAGAAGTCAGAGAGATCAGGGAAGCAAGCCAGCCAGCAGTATTACAAATGCCAGTCTATACCATCCTCCTCCCAGAGATTTGACTGGTTCCGACTGGTTCCGAGCATAGCTCTAATCAAATCCCCGCCCTCATTACAAACCATTTAAATGTTCTTTTTATTACTTATGGTTTTAATTAGTTAATTTATTTTCCATTTCTCATTATTGACTGCAAACGATACATAAAAAGTCCAATTGTGTAGAAAATTTCACTGAAATGCAGTATTTAAATAAAAGTTACAAACACGTAATCCTTCCAGATCTGGAAAGATTTTAATTGTGATGGCAGTGGTTACCGTTAATCTATAGGGAAGGTAACCGCTGTGAGGAGTTTGAGTCTATACCTTTGGCAGAAGATCATAATTTGGAGTGTACTGACTAGTGGGTTAATGACTGGTGTAGAAGCACATGTGCGCAGTTACATTATGATCATTATATATATTACATAATTATTATATATGAAAATTATACTGACTAGTGGGTTAATGACTGGTGTATAAGCATATGTGCGCCGTTACATTACGATCATCATAGAAATATATTACATAATTATTATATATGAAAATGCAAACCTTTACATTGTGTGTTGAACCTTCAGAAAAAATTGTGTATTACATCAAAACTTATTTTATATACATTATATTTTACCTGACATCAACATCATCTCCAACTGTGTATATATAAAGGGTTTACTGTTTTATGTTAAGTCTGTAAATTATAAAGCATCATGCTTTGTTTGTTTCAATTATACAATAACAATATTTTACTTAGTATTACAGTGAATGTTAACGTGTAGTAACTGTGTAACTTAGATATGACACATGCTTCTAAAAATAGAATTTGACACCAATGCCAACTTTCGGAAGAGATACTATAAATAGATACATGTACAGACTGACAGCATGCCATGATACATTTCAACTTGCTCTGTACTACATTAGAAAGAAACATATTATTTGGGTCCATTTATGACCGATGGTAAACTGCATGGCGTATTAATGGCAGAAATTTGACATGATGCATGATATTTCTTCTTTATAAACAAAATGTTAACTGTTGCATATCATTTAAAACTAAGTTAGCGGCTGAATAGAATACCTTTTTTTGCAACTAGCTTACCATTAAACAGTTTTACTTATTCCCTTCTTTTTTCTTCCATCACTGAAATTTAAAATCTACAATGAAAGTTATGCCAATGTTCATTTTAAATGGCAGCATAACATTAGTTTACTGCATATGGGTTTCATGTGTTCTTCCATATAGCAATAATGTGCATAAACACAAGTTCCACATAATTACTTTCCCCCGTTAATATTCCATTTCGCAGACTCAGTGTCTTCCAAGACACTTTTCAAGGAATAGAATTATAAATAATGTTTGTAGACCTATTATTTGCCTAAATGCACTCTGGCAGTTAAATTCTACATGATATTGTTAACATGCACAAGATCAAAGACAAATTTTATGAGAAATGTAAAAAAAAAGGTTTATCAACAATCAGAGAGCAGATTGTAACAACAAATCAATATGAGGCACCTATGGGAAAACCGGGCTTAATGCATGTGCGTAAAGTGTCGCCCCAGATTAGCCTGTGCAGTCCGCACAAGCTAATCCAGGACAGCACTTTCCGTCTACAGTGGATTTATGTTTAGAAGAGACTTCCTTGAAACAAAAAATACCATAGAAGTGGACAGTGCCGTCCTGGATTAGCCAGCACTTTCCGTCTACAGTGGATTTATGTTTAGAAGAGACTTCCTTGAAACAAAAAATACCATAGAAGTGGAATCCGGGATGACACTTAACGCACATGCATGAAGACCGGTTTTCTTACAACGCGCCTCATATAATGATTTATCATTAATCAATTACCACTAAAACTTTTTCTGTAGTAGTAATAGTAAGCCTAATGCTATTATGTTACAACAAAATAACTTTATTATCATTGAACATCAGTGTTGATGACTAAGAATCTAGCAGTAAACCTTTCACGACCTATATGAAAGCCCAAAAGCTTATTTATTTATGGGGTGCTAGACACTTGAGTCTGTTTCCTCGGTAGAACCAGTTATTGGTGAATTTTGAGGAAATGCTCCCTGGGTAGGGATATTTAAACCCCGGACAATCTACTGTTGGCAAGGCAGGCTGTCCGGCTAGCGCAGTGGTTGTTGGTACACTCACTTCTCACCTAGGCTGCCCGGCTTCGCTACCCACTCGGCACAAGTGAGTTTGGTTGGTGGTCACGATACCAGACCGGTGGGGTTTCTTCCGGGTACTCCGGCTTCCCCCCAAAGCACTAGACCACACCAAAATTAAAAATATTTCAGTAAAAGATAAATAGCTCGAAATTGCAGCTTTGATGCAAAATTCGTCCTAACTTTCGATGAGTCTAAAAGTAAATTAGGCAGGGGTGATGGGACACACCCCGGGTCCTCACATAATGCAGCTTCGGCACAGAAGGACCTCATAAACTTCGAAAATACATACTGTTGGCATGGCAGACACACCTTTTACACCATAATATTAAATTAATTCGTCACCTTAGAGCATAACACAGTATCTGCAGTGCAAAATATAAGTACTTAGTGAGTTCTTGCAGTAAGGTGACGGGGTGTGAAGCATGGAAAGGCAGGGGAGGTCAATGGGGGCTTTGTGATCCTTAGATCAGCCCCTGGTTGGCTAATACCTAACAGTAATTCTCAGACTGGTCGCAATATTGGTAGTTGCAGAATTTGCCAAAAAAGTATGTTTCAACGTTCATAATAAATTAGCAAAAATTGCCAGAATTATAACTGGAAATGAAGCTATATTTCAAAATGATTATATATACGTAGCAAGACTAAGATGGGTGACACTTGAGAGGTTGTGCAGTACTACACGATTTCAGTGTACACTGTTCCTGATTTCACCCCAAAAAACAACATCATAATTAAAACCACTGCTAAAACGCAGTCTGATTTCATTTGGAATCCAACTCAGCATCACAGTCATTATATGGTAATTATCTCAGAACACATCCAGTCTATCACCATGGGAAGGTAACTTGCCAGAAAGCTGTGAAGAGCTTAGAAAGATAATTCTAACAATGCAGTGATAAGGTGATGAAACGGGTGTCGCTTTCTTACAATTAGCAGCATTCAGTTGGCACTGCTAGTGGAACAATGATTTCTTACTGCATAGTTGCATAAATCTATGTTGTTCTATGAACAGTATGGGAATACATTATTGTTTTCTTTGGCAGAATGCCGACATCATCTCATACGAGATGTAGTACGTTCTACAAGTTGATGATGTTTGGATTCAAAATATACTATAACGTAACCTACTATAACGTAACCCCATGCAGGCATGACAATTCTCGCATCAGGGCTCCTGGTTGTATGGAAAGGATAAATGACTATTTTTGTACTACATTAACGTGAATATTATAATAATGTTTGCCTCATTTTCAATAAGATGAAGATATCAATAACTCTACTAGGTCCATTTTTTACAAGACCTCCAAGCACAATGTTGTAGTGCCACAACTAGGTTGGACACGCATACGCGGTATTGTTATAATTCTAAATATCACTTTGTAAACTACTGGAACATAATGGCATTTTTCATGATATTTCTGTGAATAAAAAACAACAAAATATCAATTATGTACATTCTTGCCAAAGTTACATGTACTAAAACAACATAATATAAGCCAAACCATTGTAGTTCTTCAAATTGTGATTTAAAATCTAATGCTAGCCACGACCAAACTTGACCTGTTGCAATGATAATGCTTTGAAATTCCATAATTAAATACAATTTTATAGCCATCAAGATTAAAATAGTGGATAAGTTTCAAAGCATATTGGCAGAGGAAATTACAATTGGTGAATTGCAATATTTGTATTTATTGGATCTTAAGTTAACCTTGACCTTGATCCCAACAACCTAACATGCCAGGTTTCAGTTCAATGATAATGAAGTAATTGATTCTGACATTTTTATGGATGGTGATTAATGTTGTTTTGCTACCCACCAAATTAAAATTAAATTAAGGTGCCTTTAACAAATTATCTTTACCTAAAAACACATCTCTTTTATTATCAAAATATATAGATATCATTGTTTCTTTTATGTTGTTTTGCCAGATAACACCAACATCAACACTCTGAGGCGATAATGAAGCTAATGAGCACCATTACCTACGTCTGCAACCACAAATTTCCTGTAATGAGTTAGTAATCCAAGAAGGTCAATAGAAACTGTTTGGTGAACTGCAAATAAATTATCTACTTAAGTATAACAAGATTCTGTAATAGGCCAGACCAGACATTAGCATATCTGCCAACTATTGCAGACAGTTGGTAATGCACTATTGACCCAATCACACTCAAGTGCATGATCTTCTGATGACAGCACATTCAATAATCCCTTATCAAAAACTCTGAATTTTTATGAACACTATTTATATCTCAGCCAGAAGCGTTTAATTGTTGGTTTTGTGTTGCTAAGTTTATAACCACATTTGGTATTTTCCAAGATATAGAAATGTCACATGTAATATTTGTTTCTTCCACAAGTATTTTTTTTACAAATTATTCAGAAATTGACACTCAACGCATTTTTATATAGAAAAATATGAATGCGTAATAACCACACATTGGATCCCAGCTAAATAATAGATTTTTGAGGTTAAATATAGTAAAATTCACTTCACCTTTCAGTTAATAGTTAGAACAATAGTTAGTAAAATCTTATTGGTTAAGAAGGGATGGACGAAACGCAGCAAAGCGAGCCCTTTCTTAAGCAATAGATGTTACTTAATATGTTCTAACTTTCTTAAACATAACCTACATTTTGTACATCATCAGAACATGTTAATAGTAGATATCTATATATGGTAATGTTTACTACAAATTCTGAGAAGGAAAGTTTCCAAAT
Organism: Congeria kusceri; assembly: GCA_027627225.1. Taxonomy (NCBI): domain Eukaryota; kingdom Metazoa; phylum Mollusca; class Bivalvia; order Myida; family Dreissenidae; genus Congeria; species Congeria kusceri. Next base: position 8,666,712 of record CM051027.1, on the reverse strand, counting down.
AGCCAATAAAAAGCCAGAAATAAGATCGGGCATTAAAATCGTGCTCTTATGATGATTAAATCTTACATTTAATGGGTGTTTGTCTGCAAGCTGATTGGCTGAAAATATCGGTTATGTTTTATAAACCATTAAAGCTTTGATTGACTGACTGAAAGTTCATTGGAATGTAACCTTCTACTAGTTGTTCTCAGATCACCTAAAGTGTAGGGTATTTTAGGATGTGCTTTCATCAGATTGCAATGGACCAAAGGTATTAATTTTAGAAGCCTTCGATTGGTTTAATGGAAAAGCTCAACTCCAAAAGTGCTTGATTTTCTGTCTTTTTCTAAAAGACAGGGATTGTCCAGAATTAACTAAAAAATGTTTTTAAAGCAATATACTTTGGGAAATACCACTTTTATTATTCTGGTTAATGTCACATTGATAAATATGTTTGTTAGAACAATTTGTTAAATATTATCTCGACAGAAACATGTGTTCTTTATGTAACAGAACAAAAATATGGAACCAATCTTAATAAAGCAGACAGGACTTATGCTGATATATTCATCACATCATGTTTTTATAATACCTGTATCAGATGAGCCCATGTTGTATGTATGTGTAAGCAATGCATCTACCTGATAACAGAGATAATGATCTTGAATTTTCTCTCAAAATGTGCTTCTAATTATGAAAAATGCTGAAAAACGTAGTGACCGATATTTTGCTTATCTACTGAACATCATCTTTTTTTGTTTCTTTTTTACATATCAGTGCATCTGTTTATTGTAACTATGTAATTACTGTTATTGAGATGTACGAAGATTTCTTCGTTTTTACAACTACAATAATAAATTGCTATATTATCATGCGAGCGTGATGTGAATTTTTTTTAGGTGTTACTGATATGTAACAAATATATGAGAATATTATCAATTGTGGGAAGATAACAATGATATTATCACAAATTTTTCTATTTCTCCTGCACAGATATGATTGCATACAAAATCTAATACAATTATATCATAAGGGAACTTGTTAAAATCATATTTGCACATATACAGAACATACAATAATACTCAACCTCCACACAGAGACATAACTGGTTCCGAGTTTAGCTCTATTATATCACTGCTGGCATTAAGTTCCACTTCACCATAGTCAAATCACATATGTGCTCAAATTAAAATCATGAACAAGCAGAAGAACAAGTTTCTGTGTTTGATAAACACACAAACCCCTGGTTGGTGCTGGAGCACATTTCTGAGTCCAAAATATGTCAAGGTCAAGGCAAGGATGAGAGGTATGGGTGGATTGGGAATGGTCATAAGTAACAACTGTGTAAATATGCAAGTGTTGTAGTAAGCGGTGTTGGTGCTAGATGAAACGGTAAAATCTAAAATCGAGTTAACCAAGAAACAGCCCATTTGTGCAAACTAGGTCAAGTTCAAAGGCAGTTTGGGTGATATGGGTGGATAGGAAATGGTCATAAGCAACAACTGTATAAGTATCAAAGTGTTGTAGTAAGCAGTGTTGGTGCTATACGAAATGGTAAAATCTACTTAACTTTGTCATGGACGGACGGGACAATCACTATATGCCTCCCGCATCAAGATGCCGGGGCCATAAATAAAAACGTTAGCATAATAAAATCCGTGTGTTGTGATGTTTACTTGTTTTTTTTGTTTTTTTTTGTTTGTTTTTTTAACTTGAAATATATATACGTGGACCAATAATGCAACATTTCTGTTCGAGTTTTATAAAATAATAATTACAAAATAAAAATGTTCTAAATATAAATCCTCGGACTCCTCACTGGTCTCCCCTAAATCCTCCCAAATCTGGAAGTTTTTAACTCGTGGTGGCAGTGGTTGCTGAAGAAGACCAAGGGGTAAGTAACTACTGCGAGTGGAAGTTTTTAACTCGTGGTGGCAGTGGTTGCTGAAGAAGACCAAGGGGTAAGTAACTGCTGCGAGTGGAAGTTTTTAACTCGTGGTGGCAGTGGTTGCTGAAGAAGACCAAGGGGTAAGTAACTGCTTCGAGGAGTCTGAATAATACTAACACATTTTGGCCACTTCAGTGGTTGCATTACACCGTTCAAGGGACATAACCCTTCAAAATCATTTAAAAATTATGAAATGAATGAGGCGTGTCGTGGGAAAACCGCGGTTATTGCAAGTGAGTGAAGTGTCGTCCCCGATCAGCCTGTGCAGTCTGCACAGGCTAATCCAGGAAGGCACTTTCTGCCTACATTGGATTTATGTTTAGAAAAGACTGCCTTGTAACAGAAAGTGTTGTCCTGGATTAGCCTATGTGGAGTGCACAGGCTGATCCAGGACCACACTTTACGCATGTACATTAAGCCCAGTTTTCCCACAACACAACCCAAATGTATCAGAAGAAGCAAATGGAGTAAGATAAACATATAATTACTAGATATGAAAATTCAAAATAATACATATAATATAGATATATAACATTGATACAGTGAAAATAACACACATTAATTGTATACAAATACTAACATTAACAAACAATCAAAAGGCAACTTTAAAGTTTCTTTATATTTGCATATAATTAATTAAATTGTCTTAACTATATTGAAATTATATCCTTGTATAATAAGAACTATATTGTTATACAAAATATCTATAAATAATATTCAAAAGGCAACCATACTTTTACAAATTGATTTACATTTTGTAAATAATTTATATACATTGTCTTAACTATATTGACCTTGTATCATTGTATAATTTAGACTACATTTTAAACTATTTTGATGAATTATTATATATTTATCTTAAAATAACTGTATGACAAGTCATGTAGGGAAATGCTACTTTAAAGTAAGAAAACCATACCTGTTCCTGTAGGTTATCTTTTTTTTCAAGAACTAGTGGAATACAACTAGTTTTAGTTTCCATTTTCATTTGTTATGATCCCCAATGTAAGCAACTATGAAAAAAATGTTTGTAGTCCAGTTTGTTTAATTTCAATCCCAATTAGTCAAACTGTAAACATCAGGAAAACTGAAAACATTGATTAACAGGTTCCAGACAAAGTGAAGACAAAACAAAATTCAACAAAATGTTTGGTTGTGTGAGGGATTTCAGTGCATTTATTGGCGAAAAGGCGTTCACAACCTAGCTATATTTTTAACTAGTTAATTTCACTCCTCTAGGAATGCCCTTATTAGTTTAATGCTTGCATATCCATTACTAGTGGTCTCATGATAGAAATAACATTTCTTGATAATACAATTTATGCAACATGTGTGTTAAATGATTTTATGGCATCACCCAACAATGTGCTACCAATGTCAGTATTTACAAAGTACATGTAATGAGTTGAGAATGGCAGCAAACAAAACTCATGCTGAAGTTTATTAATTGTGCTATAAAACTGCCCTAAAAACGAGTATAATTAGGTAACATAATAATTCAATTTATAAAACAAAATTAATGTTGAAATACCAGTTAAAGTACTACACCAAGTATCCAGTTTTTTGTTGTTGCTTTAATGAATATATTTAAATTATACAAATCATCAATTACAAGTTGCATGCTGTCTTTTTGTTCATTATGTTTCTTGTTTCTCATTGAACAGTTTAGCATATTTAAACCAATGAAACAACTGGATTTATTCATTCGGGACTAATAAACTGACCAAGTTTTAACAACACTTGATTGGATTATGATGTACGTCAAAAGTTGGCTTTTACAGCTACAAGGAAAAAGTTCGTGCAAATCAGGCAACACTTTGAGCAACAATATTCATAAGGCTGTAGAAAAAGCAACACTAAAGCAGTGTCATGAACACCTCCACATTTCTACGTCACATACACTACTGTCTGAGAGAACTGTAAACGTCGGAAACAGCATTTTTGTGTTGCTTTGAGATATATTCGGATGTAACTATTCTTTCTGGGAGCCTCTTGATATTCTAAAATTACACAAGTATTGGGATGCTTCGTTGTGTACAAAATGTAAGAAATTAGCAGAAATCAAATGAGACATGATTTTAAGACAATAATTATGGCATTTTATATCTAAATTAAACATTTTACTTCTCACTGTCTCTACATGGTGAAAATTTGTGGCAAGTTATTCTGAACAAATTCAGTCCAAAAAAGTGTTTATTTCGGTGCAAGATGGTATTTTATTTCACTCATGATCATAGAAAAGAGATATTTTCACTTGTAAACTATTATTTTCTATAACCACTAGTGAAATGAACAAGGATTTTACACCAAAATCAATAAATATCCTCTATTTATTCAAAATTGAAGTGCATGCAAACTTAAAGTCAGTCTGCTGAATGATTTAATGGATACCTATTATAAATTTACGTCTACATGAACTACTTTCCAGGTAGTTTAAACTACAATAGGAGGGTACATAGGTTTTTATATTTCGCAAACCGGTTAGCATGTGGATTTAATTCCCGACATATGGCGCACGTGGCAGAAATGTAGAACTGTCTAAAATAAATCATGGAAACTGACTGTTTCTTCTTCACTGTGTGGGTTGTGGAAACATTTGCGGTAATTCTTGAGCTATTATTTGCAACAATTGACTTCAGTTGTTGCCATTGTATGCATTACACTATGTTTGTTTCCCTTAGGAGATATAATTAAGACAACATTTAAGACTGAAGTATTCTGTTTACTTGTTTTATGGTATTCGGTAAAGGTCGGAAATTAATGATTCAATTACTATGTGCCGAGATGCTTAATGCAACATACCACAACATGGTAAAGCATGTTGTTATTGTTGTTGTTTACATAATATCTCCATCTGTTGATCCGAACATCATTCAGTATAAAAACAAAGTCATCACAGATTTGTTGCTCAAATTGATCAGTTTGTTGTCCACATTTGCAATAGTGACACAATAATTATGTTACAATTACAATTTTCTTATATTCAGTGCAATGTAGTCTTCGGTTCTGACACACATCCTCCCCCCATTCCCGCCAGACATCCAATTACCCTAGTTACGCCTGATCTGTCTCAGTTGCTGCAATATCATTAAATCTCAGAACCAGCCACCATCAGTGACAACATATTAACCAATTACAAGCCTAAGAAGGAACCTCATTCCTAAGTATGTACCTGTTATGTACCTGTTGCCCATGACGTCATGGTAATGATTTCCAGGTGGCAGCCGAAATGCATACTCTCTCTCATCCACAGATGTTCAAACATTTGTTGCTTTTTATTACAGGTTTATAGAGAAAATTTCAATTAAGAAAATATAAATGCAAACTGATTAAAATATGATACCTATAGGGTTAAATGCACATTTCAAGTGGAGTAAGTTTATGCAGTGTATATATATATATACATTTTAAAGAAATATTAGGTTTCTCTGTATTGGTGGCATGTTTGGGGTTCTAGTCTGCACACTAATTCGCTATTTTGTTTTTCTCATCAATCTGTTCACAAGGATCAGTGGGACTGAAGATATGTAAGGTTTGCATATTATTAGCTGCCACTAACAACTCTAAAACCACTTGCAGGTCTTTTGTGAGATCCTTATTGAACAAGACTTGTCAAAGGATATGACGTATGCCCCTGAAGTATATGCTTTTTCAGAGATAGGCTACACAATGTCATATACATGTTGGCAAAAATGACGCTTCCTACTAAAAGAGTTATGGTTCTTGTACTCTGCACTTCCTCTCAACATCCTCTTTCAATATATGTGCTTTTATTTTAAATCACTTCAATACTAATGGAGTTATTCACTGCACTAGAAAATTAACTGAAGGGCAATAACTCCATAAATATTGAAGAAAGAGTTATGGTCCTTGTACATTGCTTTTCCTCTCAATGTCCTCTATCAATATATGTGGTGTTATTTTAATTTCCTTCAATACAAAGGTAGTAATCATTTGCAAAAAAAAACAAACCAAATGGCAATAACTCCATAAATATTGAAGAATAAGTTATGGTCCTTGTACTCTGCACTTCCTCTCAACGTCCTCTCTATCAAGTTCTGTGGTTTTATTCCAAATCCCTTCAATATGAATGAAGTTATGCTCTGCACACAAAAATATACAAAAGGTAGTAACTCCATAAATATTGAAGAAAGAGTAATGGTCCTTGTACTCTGCACTTCCTCTTATTGTCCTTTATCATTATATGAAGTTTCATTTGAATACCTTCAATACTAATGGAGTTATACTCCGCACAAGAAAATTAAACTAGAATTCTCATCTGCGTGACGTATATACCCCCACAAAACTATGGCATCCATTTGAAAGAAATAGACACAGAGAGAATGCTTTAATTTGTGAATGTTTAACAGTATATTAGGAAAAGTTAATTTCAATAGGAGCCATAACTCTGTCAACATTTAGTAGTTTGCAACTGAAGTTGTACTTGATCTGTACTTTATGATGTTACACCTGTGTACCAAAAATAATTAAACAAGAAATGTCCAAATTCAACAAAACTAACTTTTTCTAACAAAATGTATAAGTCAGCACAATAATGAAAGAAAGTTCTGGGTGCATGGTGAAGGTCATCCACCTATGGCTAGGAAATGGTGACCTTGACCTTGCAATCTAAAAGCGAGGTCTTAATATAAGGTATCTACATATGAAGTTTCATTAAAATATCTAAATAAGTTCTTAAGTTATTGAGTGCAAACCTTTTTTTTTATAGTAATGGTGACCTTGACCCCACCCATTCCATATGCAATCCCAAGCAAGGTCTCAATATGAGGTATCTACATATGAAGTTTCATTAAAAAATCTCACCGCGTTCTCAATTTATTTAGGTGAACCTGCTTTTCTAATTTTAGTAATGGTGATCTTGACCCTGACACCACCCACCCCATATGTGATCCCACGCAAGGTCTCAATATAAGGTATCTATGTATGAAGTTTCATTAAAATATCTCAATGCATTCTCAAGTTATTGAGTGGAAACTTTTTTTCTACTTTTAGTAATGGTGACCTTGACCACACCCACCCCATATGCAATCCAAAGTCAGGTCTCGGTATAAGGTATAAGTTGAAAAGGGGCCTAACTCTGTCAAAATTTAGTGGTTTGTAACCAAAGTCGAACTTGACCCGTATTTTATGTATACCAAAAATTATTTGAATATGTCAGCCATTCTTGAGTTATCGTCCGAAAACCATGTTTTAGGGAATTTTAGTCGAAAAGGGGCCATAACTCTGTCAAAATTTAGTGGTTTGAAACCAAAGTCGAACTTGACCTGTATTTTATGATGTCACACATGTGTACCAAAAATTCTTTGAATATGTCAAGCCCTTCTTGAGTTATCATCCGGAAACCAAAAAACCAACAGACCGACCGAGTGATGGGACCGCCATACCAACAAGCTCACTCCTATATAGCCCCACTAAACTGCGTCTGTGGGGGTATAACAAAGGGCAATAACTCCATAATATTGAAGAAATAGTTATGATCCTTGTACTCTGCAATTCCTCTCATTGTCCACTACCATTCTATGAAGTTTCATTTGAATCCCTTCAATACTAATGGTAGTATGCTCCCCACAAGAAAATTAATGCTTCTCACAAGAAAATAAAACAAAGGGCAATAACTTAATAAAAATTGAAGAAAGAGTTGTGGTTCTTGTGCTCCTCACTTCCCCACATTTTCCTCTATCATTATATGAAGTTTCATTTGAATCACTTCAATACTAATGGAGTTATAGGGCAATAACTCCATATATATTGAAGAAAGAGTTATGGTCCTTGTGCTCTGCACTTCCTCTTGTTGTCTTCTATAATTATATGAAGTTTTATTTTAATCCCTTCAATACTAATGGAGTTATGCTTCACATAAAAAATAAAACAAAGGGCAATAATGCCATAAATATTGAAGAAAGAGTTGTGGTCCTTGTACCCTGCACTTCCTCTCATTGTCCTCTATCATTAGATGAAGTTCCATTGGAATCCCTTCATTACTAATGGAGACATGCTCTGCTTAGAAAATTAAACAAAGGGCAATAACTCTGTACATATTGAAAATAGAGATGTGGTCCTTATACTCTGCACTTCCTCTCATTGTCCTCTATCAGCAAATGAAATAAATGTCAAATCAATAAATGCCCTTGTGATTTAATCCCTACCCATCAGAACTCAAAATCGTTGTTTATTTGCTCATAAACAATGATAAATCGAAAATTATTTCGTAATTGTCGATTTACCTGCATCGAATCGTCTATGTTTATAACGGTTCTCACTTGCATTTTTACCGACTGTAGGTGAGAAATCAAACCAGTAAACTGACAAACAGTAACAATGCGGCGACCATTGAAAGCAAATGGGTAGGTAGCGATGACAGTTGCATGTATGACAAAGCGCTTCCAACAGATTAACCACTCCACTGGCTTGGTTAATTATAATGTGAATACCAAACTTTACATTCATTCATTTGTTACTCTTTGTTTTGCTTGCAATGTTTATTTATGCCTCCTGGCTTCAACCAGCAATTACCATTGATGGTTTCATACAATTAACCTGATGATTACTTCCAGTGTCTTTAATTTTGCGCAATTATTGCTAACAGTGGTATTTGCAATTTACCAGTTAATTATGTTTTCTAATGGTTACAAAATGATGCAACAAAATACAAACATTACTATTTTTAATTAATTAATATGAGGCGTGTTGTGGGAAAACCAGGCTTAATGCATGTGCGTAAAGTGTCGTCCCAGATCAGACTGTGCGGACTTAATCCAGGATGGCACTTTCCGCCTACATTTGATTTATGTTTGGAAGAGACTTCCCTGAAACAGAAAATACCATAAAAGCGAAAAGTATTGTCCTGGATTAGCCTGTGCGGACTACACTAGCTAATCCGGGACTACACTTTATGCTCATGCATTAAGCTCCAGTTTCCCACAACATGCTTAATTTATTTTCATATTTTTGAAAACACCATGTAAAAGTATGCAAGTCAAAACATGGAAGCCACTGAGATAAATAAGATCTAAATTTCAAGTAGTTTTCCTTGCAATATCAAACAGAAAAGTGTATATAACAGCTGAATACAATTGATCTTGCTCTATAACTTGATTGATAGCATTTACACTTCACCAAAAATAACACTTGAAGCAATATTCTACTTTTTTGTGAGGTTCTCTGAATATTAATTTGATGGATATTTCATGATATCATCAGCTTTATAATAAAACAAAAAAACTAGTTATTCTTTATTAAATAATTTGGCAATTATTAGTCAATGCCAACAGTTTATTGCACAGGTATCTAGGAATAAAAAGTATTTTGATTTAATGAACAAGCCTAATCTGACCAGCCCATTACTGTAAAATAAAATGTTAATTTTTAATCTAAAGTAAGCAAAAATAAAATACTAATTATTTAAATTGTGTTTCGTAAACAAATCCGCATTTATTTTTTTTCTAAAGAATTGATGTACACAATTCATTTGCATGCATAAACATTAATGTAAGTGACTCATTTGCATGTATATTAACATGTCTGTCATGATTTTGTTTATGCAGTTTTTGTTTGTTTGTTTGTTGTTGTTCTTTTGAAAACCGATACTGATTTTTCCAAATATCCAAATAAACATGTAACAAGATATACTGCTATGATCACCACACAATAAATATTTTGGTATAATTAATACACATTGTCACAACTGCGGTAGAAACAAATTAATGAACAAGGATATCAGTAAAATTGATGGTTGCTCCCCAATGCGCTTGGTCAAGCAATATAAATGCAATGAGAAGGGCAGAGATAGTAAAATGACTAAAAATCACTAGAACTGCAAGACCAAATCTGACATCAAAACTGTATGTAAGCATACTACAAAAATACAATATGAACTTGCAGTAAAATTGTAAAAATAAAATAAAAACAAAATAAAATAAATGGAAGTGATGGATCATTACTGTAATATTGGTATGGTTATTTCAATTCCTAGCTATTTAGTTTTCCATCCAGCATCATTGAATTCATAGAGCACTTCCTTAGAAATAGGTATGACACAAATGACATCTACAAAGTCCCATAACTCCAAGAAAAATCACTGAAGCGGAACGTCCTGGTAATATGCATACCTCCTCTTGGCAATGAAGATTCCCAAAATGTTTTATTGAAATCTTGCCAGTAGTTGCTGAGAAAAAGCCCATACATGAATTGTGCACCATAAACTTATTTCAAAAATCTTCAAAGTACCATAACTCTGAGAAAAATCATTGAGAAAAATCATTGAAGCGGAACATCCTGGTAATATGCACAACTCCTCTTGGTAATGAAGAGTTCCATTAAGTTTCAATGAAATCTGTTCAGTAGTTGCTGAGAAGAAGCCTGGACAAGTACTGTGCACTATATACCAATTTCAGAAATTTTCAAACTCCCATAACTCCAAGAACAAGAGCTGTCAGAGGACAGCGCGCTCGACTATTCAAAGTATTTCAGTTGGTACATATTTTGGATAGTGGAAGGGACATAAATTTGATAAAATACAAAACTTTTAGATGAAGCCTTGTATAGTTTAAACATTTTTAAAACAAAAACTTTAACAACAAAGTCTATGTAAAAACTGGGCTAACTCTGTCAAAATACAAAACAGAGTTATGGGTAATGTTGCCCCTGATACTAGAGTTGATGACAAAGATTAATTCCAAGTGTGTGTGTGTGTGTGTGTGTGTGTGTGTGTATTTCGAAGTTTATGAGGTCATTTCCTGCCTGAGGCTGCATTATGTGAGGCCCCAGAGTGTGTCCCAGCACTCGTACCTAATTAACTTACTAGAGACTCTCAAAAGTTGGGACGAATTTTGAATCATAGCTGTAATTTCCAGCTATTTATTTTTTACATAAATATATTTTAATTTTGGTGTGGTCTTGTGATGTGGGGGGAAACCGGAAGGCCCGGAGGAAACCCCACCTGTCCGGTATGGTGACCACCATCTAAACTCACATGCGCCGAGTGGGAAGCAAACCCAGGACGCCTAGTTGAGAAGCAAGTGTACCAACCACTGCGCTAGCTGGACATCCTGGTTAATTCCAAGTTTCAAGTGAATAACTTATGTAGTTTTTAAGTTACAAAACTTTTGAATATAAACTTTAACCAAAAAATCTATGTGCAAAAGAGGCATAACTCTGTCAAAATACAACATAGAGTTATGGGAAATGTTCACCCTGATACTGGAGTTGATGACAAATGTATTTTACAAGTTTTAAGTGAATAGCTTTTGTAGTATTGAAGTTACAAAACTTCCAATATAAACTTTAACCAGAAAATCTATGTGAAAAAGGGGCATAACTCTGTCAAAATACAAAACAGAGGTATGGAGAATGTTGCCCCTGACAAAGGTACATTCCAAGTTTCAAGTGAACAACTTATGTAGTTCTGAAGTCACAAGACTTTTGAATAAAAACTTTTACCAAATTCAGACGCGGACGCCAACGGTAGTAGGAAAGCTCACCTATTCTTTGAATAGTCGAGCTAAAAATCATTGAACGTCCTGGTAATATGCACACATCCTCTTGGTAATGAAGCTTCCCATAAAGTTTTGTTGAATTCCGGCCTGTAGTTGCTGAGAAATAGCCCTGACAAGGAAGTCAAGAATTGTTCACTATATACATATTTCAGAAATCTTCAAATATCCATAACTCTGAGAACAAGAGCTGTCGGAGGACAGCGCGCTCGACTTTTCTTCAGCTTGTCAGAGTTACTGGCAATTTTTTTCTAAAACAAGAAATATGGAAATTCCATGAAAACCAAATTTTTGTAACGAAATGCATTAGAGTCAGCACATCAATAAAAATTAGTAAAGGTGACCTTGATCCCACCCACCCCATATGCAATCCCAAGCGAGGTCTCGATATAAGGTATCAATGTATGAAGTTTCATTAAAATATCTCAATGCATTTTCAAGTTATTGATCGGAAACCATTTTTCTATTTTTAGTTTCAGTGACCTTGACCTTGACCCTACCCACCCCATATGCAATCCCAAGCAAGGTCTTGATATAAGGTATCTATGTATAAAATTTCATTAAAATATCTCAATGCATTCTCAAGTCATTGAGCAGAAACCGTTTTTCTATTTTTAGTAACAGTGACCTTGACTCCACCCACCCCATATGTAATCCCAAGCGATATCAGGTATGCATGTATAAAATTTCATTAAAATATCTCAATGCGTTTTTAAGTTATTGAGCAGAAACTATTTTTCTATTTTTAGTAACAGTGACCTTGACCCCACCCACCCCATATGCAATTCCAAGCGAGGCCTCGATATATGGTATCTATGTATTAAGTTTCATTAAAATATCTCAATGTGTTTTCAAGTTATTGAGTGGAAACCGTTTTTCTATTTATAGTAACAGTGACCTTGACCTTGACCCCACCCACCCCATATGCAAACACAATTGATGTCTTGATATAAGGTATCTATGTATTAAGGTTTATTACAATATCTCAATTTGTTCTCAAGTTATTAAGCGGAAACCGTTTTTCTCTTTTTAGTAACAGTGACCTTGACCCCACCCCCCATATGCGATCCCTATTGAGGTCTCGTTATAAGGTATCTATGTTTGGATTTTCATTACAATAGCTTAATGCGTTCTCGAGTTAGAGAGTGGAAATGAAAAGTTGAGAAACTAGCTTACCGAAAAACTTTAACCTGTCCATATAGCTTATAATTATGTAAAAAGTGTAAAAAGGTCCATAATTTTGACAAATCTCAAACTAGAGTTATCAAAATAGGCCCATGAGTTCATTTTAATATAGGGAATAACTGATCTAAGTTTGAATGAAATCCCTTAAGCCATTCCTGAGAAACCAGCTTACCGAAAAACTTTAACCTGTCCATATAGCTTATGTAAAATGTCTAAAATTTCAACTAAGTGTAAAAAGGCCCATAATTTTGTCAAATTTCAAACTAGAGTTACCATACTTGGCCTACAGGTTCATATTAATGTGGGGAATAAATGTTTTAAGTTTTAATGAAATCCCTCAAGCCATTCCTGAGAAACTAGCTTACCGAAAAACTTTAACATAGGTCGGATGCCGATGCCGGAGCGAGTAGAATAGCTTGCCTTTTCTTTGAAAAGTCGAGCAAAAAATCAATGAAGTGGAATGTCCTGGTAATATGCACACCTCCTCTTGGTAATGAAGTTTCCCATAAACTTTCGTTGAATTCCGGCTATTAGTGTTGAGAAATAGCCTGGACAAGAAAGTGGGACGGAAGGACGGACGGACAGACAAGGCGGCGACTATATGCTCCCCCGAAATTTGTCGGGTATCATAATAACATTCAGTGCAAACAAGGTGAACACCTATTCAATTAAAAATGTTTATTTTTAGAGCACTGAATTTGTTGCATGTTTACAAACATGTTTACCTTGCAACACTATCTAATGCGTGTAGCCCAGAATGTAAACAGGCTTTCCACCTGCAAATCCTGACGAACAAACAAATATTCAGGAAAATATCATATTATGTGGTGTGTCATGGAAAAACTGGGCATATTTGACATGCATAAAGTGTCGTCCCAGATTATCCTGTGCAGGGACTGCACAGGCTAATCCAGGACGACACTTTGTGGATTTATGTTTAGAAGAGACTTCCTTGAAACAGAAAATACCATAAAAGCGGAAGTGTCGTGCATTAAGCCCAGGTTTCCCACGACACGCCTCATATGTATATTTGGAGTTTCTAGTGAACTCGATTAGCATAAATGCATAAGTTTTGTTTGTGCATGTACTTCACTTTGTTTACTGAGACCATAACTGTATTTTCAGTGGGATACTTTTTCATCGATTTAACTCTATTCCATTACAGAAACTAATGTATCCATCGAAACGGGTATGTAATAATTATATTCATGCATAAAGGTCAGTGTCAGGTTAATGTGTCCCAGCTTTATGCATAATAGACATTAAAATCAACATGTGACACATATCTATTTTACTGGGCAAGAAAATTGTGCGGAGGTTCCAGAACTCAACCCTGTGACCTCATGTATACAATATAAGTGCTCTTTTGGCCCGGTGTTCACAAAGCAAATTGGGCCTAATTATCAGGTTCAAGATGAACTTAAGCCAGGTACTTAAAATTTAGGGTCAGGCCCAAAAGTGGTGTTCATTAAAAATTTGTATTACCGTATTTTTCGCTGTATAAGACGCAACTTTTTGTCAAACTATTTGTGCCTGCGACTTATACAATGATGCGACTTATACGTGTACAAAATCAGAAATTTTCCCTTTCCCCACCCACTTTTTTCAGCAAACTTTCTTTAAGAATATGTGCAATGCATGATAATAAAATCAAAGATAATATTTACCACAACCAAATAATATTCCATTATATGCATTATAGTGGGCATTTGTATTCATAACGATGTGTCAAAAGTAGTTTTATACCAAGCAATAAACCCATATCTCATTCTGTATTGTTTGCAGATATTAAACACACTCTGTGTATTTATGGGACACTCATGACATTTTTTTCCAATTGTTATTTTCTTGACCTGGCTTAGGCCAGTCCCTTTTTATTTTCTGGTTTACAAAAATTTTTGAGGAACATGTCCACTGGCAGGTCGAAAAAAAAAAAAAAAAAGTGTTCAAATCTTAACACAACGAACGATTTCCCATTAGCAATTTATAATTAATAACAATATCAACATTAAAACACACTATTATGTGAAGTTAGAATAAGACGTCAAACATGGTATAAACTGTTTTATTACACCAATGTTTTATATGCAGTTTAACCATTTGTATTTATTAATTTTACAGAGTAAATAAGTGTAATATATGCATATATTTTAACGGCATCATTAAATTGATTTTACCACAAAGTTGTATACTTGTATGGATTTACAAAATGTAAAGTGAGATGCCTTTTTAAAAGAAGACGAGTTAACCTGCGCAGGACTGGAATCCACAACTGCCCGAACACAGACCTTGCAAAACGAGCTTAATCTAACCACACAACGCAAATTTTGAAAATAATTGCTGTGAGGTCTCGAAAAACATATTAAATTTAACTATATCAAGAGAAAAGTCCAATTAATATGACGTTAATTGTCTGCATTCTTATTAAGTCTTAATTCTTATTAAAAATGAGAAACCAGTTTTAACATATTTTTTTTTTAAATATTCAACTCTGTGTATATGCTAAATCTTCATGTATATATGAAATTTATCAGATATAAACTCAACTGCTAGTGTGTGTTAAATTATTGCATTACAACTGTGACAGAAACAAAATACAAGGCAAATAAGAAATTCTCATTGTGTCGCGAAAATATATATCATCAACAAAATGCAACCATGACTTTCTCTTTTAAGTGTATACGAGACAAAGCTGTCTGTCCCCACATCCTCGTTTCGATGTCCCCGCAAGAAGATCTTTTTACTAATGATATTATTTGTTACAAATGCCACCTGAAAATATACATCCAGTGCCTTCCACAGGATTTTTTTTGGCGTCCCCGTCCCGAGAGGGGTGGGTTAGGGAGGGGTATCCCCTCCGTACGTCAAATTTTTTTGCGGCATGTGTCAAATGACGTTATCTGGTGCGTTTTAGCTATTAAATTTAAGGCTAAGATGTTTTCAATTTTTTGTACAAGTTTAAACGAAATGAAATAAACGAAGCATCACCGTTTGAACGGTATACCTCTAGCCTTTTAAAAGCAAAAGCATCAATGTTGTTGCGAAACTGAAAGTAATGATTTTTTCCGGATGTTTATGTCCAGTGCGCATCACATTCGCACAGTGACGTCATGTCCAAACCCACTATTCTCGTCGTTCTCGAATCTTTAGGTTACACTCGATCTACTGATGGAGCCTTTTTTATTCGATTAATTATGTTCATATGGGCATGTATTTAGTGTTTTAACACTGTTTTAATCGTTACAGCTGTTGAACATAGTACTGACTGGATAATTGGTGAATTGTAAAGATCTTGATTAAAATATATTTATATTATATACATGCTTTGTTCTTGCAAAAACGGCGGGAAATTTTCCTTGTGCACATCGTTCCTGCGTGTCATATGTTAAAGACAAATGTCACTCTATTGTTTAAAACAGTGTTGATTTTCTCATGTTTCATTCTTTCCATGAATAACTGTACTTCTAACGGTAATATTAACTGTCATCAAATGGACAAGTCATTTTAAGGGCCGTCTACGAAATATGTTAGAAGTTTACAATATGTAATAAATTCAACAATTTACGAACTAAAAATCACTTGCTAATTTTTTGTCCACCAATAAGTAAATTTGCATGGAAAAACCACGCCAATTTGTTTATAAGTTACCTATTTTTTCTCCATTTGTGAATTTATTTATGAGACGACCCTCAAACTTGAAACACTCACTGACCACAATAACGGGATTTCTCCCTGCAAAAATCATGAATGGGATTAACATTCCTTTGACGGGAAACTAGGACACCCAATGTCTTTAAAGACCTGTATTTAGTAAAGCACATGATCGGTACACGCACGCTTTCCATGCGTGGAACGTGACGTCGTGTTTCAGCAGACATTTCACACTCTTTTGTAGAAAACACGGGTTTTACATGGCATACATGTACATAAACAATGGCAGACGCCTTGCTTAAAATAATTGTCCGTGAAATTCCAGAACAATTTGTTGATCTCGATCGGCAATCATCGTGTGATACCATCAAAAACAAAAAGCAGTTTCACGGAAGTAAACGGACTTACCGAGCAAATTATTATATTCGTACTCAAAATATTTCGAAAATTTGAACGTTTCGTCCCCATCGGTAAAAAAAAAATCGTAATTATAATTTTTTTTTTTTTTCACTTTCGGAAAATTTATGTTCGCCGGTTTTGTAAACCGTAAAATCAAAAAGTCCTGGCCTTATGTCATTTAGATAGACTAGTATTGATCCAGTTTATCTGACTAACACAGACTATGTTGAAAAGATCAAAGAAAATAGCTGGGGGAAATTTTGATGTTGTCAAGGGAGTTGCTAAGGGAGTCATGTGAGCTACTGCAGTACAAATTTAGACTGGCAATTTTAATTGTTCATTAAATATACAAGATACATAACTCATCTCAGCATACATTTGCTGTCTAATATTATGGTTTTAATCAAAAGCATAAATCATTTTATTGTATCTAGAAGAACAGTTATTTAAACAAGAGGGCCCTGAGGGCCCTAGGATGCTCACCTGAGACCTTGTAACCCAATTGGAATTTGCATCCCCGAGGCGTGACTTATTTTTATCACAACAATCTTGAACAAACCTCTGGGCCTTGCGGTTTCAAGTAAAGATTTTAAAAGTCATTTTGCTACTTAAGTCTATATAAACCATGTGACCATTCGGGGTGTGGCCAGATTTGACCCCAGGGGCATAATTTGAACAATCTTTGGAGAGGACCACTATGCAATGTTACATACCAAATATAGGAAAGCTGTGGGCCTTGCGGTTTCAGAGGAAACAATTTTAAAGTCATTTTGCTATTTCAGTTAATATAAACCATGTGACCCCACGGGGTGTGACCCCAGGGGCATAATTTGAACAATATTTATAGTCTACAATATTTGTAGACTATACGATGTTACATACCAAATATGAAACCTCTAGGCCTTGCGGTTTAAGAGCAGAAGAATTTTAAAGTCATTTTGCAATTTAAGTCTATATTAAACCATGTGACCTCCGGGGCGTGGCCAGTTTTGACCCCAGGGGCATCATTTGAATAATCTTTGTAGATGACCACTATACGATGTTATATACCAAATAAGAAACCTCTGGGCCTTGCAGTTTCTCATTAGATGATTTTTAAAGTCATTTAGCTATTTAAGTCTTTATAAATCATGTGACCCTTGGGGCGTGGCCGTTTTGACCCTATGGGCATAAATTGAACAATCTTTGTAGAGGACCACTATAGGATGTTACATACCAAATATTAAACCTCTGGGCCTTGTGGTTTCAGAGGAGAAGATTTTTAAAGTCATTTTGCTATATATTCTATATAAACCATGTGACCCCCGGGGCGTGGCCCGTTTTGACCCCAGGGGCATAATTTGAACAAATTTTGTAAAGGACCACTAAAGGATGTTACATACCAGATATGAAAGCCCTGGGCCTCGCAGTTTCAGAGGAGAAGATTTTGCTATATATTCTATATAAACCATGTGACCCCAGGACCTGGCCCGTTTTGACCCCAGGGGCATTATTGAAACAATCTTTGTAGAGGACCACTATAGGATGTAAAATACCAAATATGAAACCTCTGGGCCCAATGGTTTCAGAGAAAACAATTTTTCAAGTTTACACTTTTTAAATCTATTGTTAGCTCTGGTGACCTACATATTCAGCGGACCACAACGATTTGAACAACTTTGAAAGAGGGTCACCCAATTATCATTCCTGTGAAGTTTGGTGAAAATCTGCCATGTGGTTTAGGAAGAAATGTTGTTTGAATGAAAAGTTGACGACGGACGGACGCACTGACGCACGATGGACAACGGGCGATCACAAAAGCTCACCATGAGCACTTTGTGCTCAGGTGAGCTAAAAATAAAACATTTGTGATATTCCACTCATTTGAGCTAGAAGATCAAGATCAGCTAAGATTGATATGGATCCTGCAGTTAATCCTTTGTGAACGTGGGTCCTGATTGAGTTTTAACTGGGTTGCAACACAACCTCTCGCTTTAGGTCCCAACTTCATACCCTGACATCTAGTGCTGATACATATTTGATACATATTTACGTTTGATTTATTTTCTATTTTTATCCACGCAGTGCGGGTAGCTGAATTATAGCAAAGTTCCACACATAGTTTCATAAGCAATGACATCATAACTGTATTTTCAGTGAAATATACCAAATAATTTCATGATTCCATAATCATGATATCAACATTATCAGGTAATAAATACACTGATCATAATCAATCTGCAATAGCATATATATATACATAAAGTCACCGTCAGGTTATCCAATGTCATTTCTGGAGAAGCTTATTAGTATGTCAATAGTGTCGAGTAATGAAACTTCCAAGCAATGTGTAGTCAATTAAAATTTAGTTTCTACCTTTAACCACACTCCAATCGTCTATATTAAAATCTTCTGATTTATTGTATCGTTAGACCGATCCGGGTTTTGCCATCGATACTCTAAACTCCTCCCCAGCTATTGTTAAAGGATTGATTTCCATTCATCGAAAATCACAAACATTACCATGTGCTCTTTCGAATATCACAAACATTACGCACGTGTTCTTTTGTATGAAATAGTTTAACCGCTAAACACGTGATATCCAAGAGTGATCAGTGATCATTGGATAATATTGCAGATTAATTTGAGTATGATTGACATTTATGGAAGCGTCTATTTGTCCATGTTTATAAAGATTCTCACTTGCAATTTAAACAGACTGTAGAGCTAAGATTCTAAAATATTTTAAATATACTAACAAGAGTGCAACTGTCACAAAGATACGTCTCACCATGCTTATCACTTCTGCCAAGTTATTTGAAAATCCATCCATGCTTGACAAAGATATGCTCCGGACAGAGTGTTAAGGATTGATTTCCTATATTTGACCGTTGACCTTGAATTATGACCTTGACCTTGGACATGGTTCACTTTGTCTCATCATGCTTACCACGTCTGCCAAGTTATTTGAAAATCCATCCATGCTGGGCAAAGTTATGCTGCGGACAAAGATATCCTGTTGCCCGCTTGGGCTTTCCCATAATACGACCCATTTTTCAAACGCACGTATAAAAATCCCTTCACAGTATTTTTCTGCCTTTAACATTATACATTCAATTCATATGTATAACCTAAAAAACATTTAAATACAATTCCTTCGAAAACCTATATTTACTGCTAATTAACATAATAGTTTCTATGACTTTGATGTCACACAGAATGTTATGTTGTCAATTAATCATGATTAATAACTTAAGTACCATATAAATGAAACTTATAATTGATTATTTTTCATATTATCACATTTATGACATGCAGATAAGAGTTATTTGTCGCAATAGAACATTAATAATGCACTGCATGATACATGTAATCATACGCATTCCCTTTATGCTTCATTTATGATAAAGATTCTTACAATCTCATTAAAATCAAATCCTAACATTGTTAGGATCTGAAGGCATGTCAGGTCACGTTCAAATGACCTTCCGAACAATAAAACATCAGCCGTGCTGCGCCCAATTAAATTCCCTTTTTCAAAGCAATGTTTGGCCATGGTTTTTGAAAAGTGAATCATTTCCAGCTGATCCTCGGGAATAAATCATTTACTGTTAACTTTCACTGGGATAACAATGGATATAGTGGTACCTTAGGAGAGTAAACATCGAAAGTTCATGATAATTTCGTGCATAGTATTTGTGGTTTATATATGAAGTTATACCGCAAGATTTTGAAGGCAACAGTTTGATTGGCTCCTAAAAATGTCATCTGAACGTGACCCCTAATGCGAAGTCATCAGATCCAGTCAGTGGATAATGTAGAAGGGTCAGACTGGAGATAATTTTAATGAGATTAAGATTCTTAAGGACATACCTAGTTGGTTTTTTTCCCATTGTAGCCAAGAGCAAGACAGGAAATATAACTAAGACACTCTTGACTTATTTTCACTAGGTGTTTCGACAAATGGATGAAAATAAAAAATTAATGTAGATCTATTATAGAACTATGTACCAGTGATATTTTTCTTTTAACATAATTTAACAACTTTACTGCATCAAAAGAACATTAAATGGTCAATTCAACTAAGAAAGCGCATGTATCATTCAGTTTACATTAATTATAATTTATTGTCAACCGGTGCATCTGACTACAAGAAAACCCCGAGCTGGCACCAGCATAAAGTGCTTCAAGGATGCTACGCCTATGACGAGAGATGTTCAGCCAAGCTTTATAGCATTTCGCAAATAACGAAAGCAGAACTGACATCAATACTTCTATTTCCTATGCTATGACCAGCTGCTCTACATACTTCTAACACGATAATATTATAATGTTATACACAACATGGGATGACTGCTATAATAGACTTGATCTTTTGTTTTATTGGGATTGCTTTCGGGAAGTTTCTGGCCAGGTGTTGATTCCGCTGGTTAAACAATTGGAAGAGAAGTTTGCACCCATAGCTAACAACGGCTGTCAGCGTAAATAACTGTATAAAATCAAATTGCTTAGGTATGTGTTGATTGAAGTCAATTAATAAGAATATATGGACAAGAAAGAAGCGAAAACATGTTTTTACCTATCTTATTTTTGTTGATTTGGAATGTACTTTGTCTGGAATGTAATTAAATTTCTTACTGAATTCATAACCGATGGTTTCAACGAGTCTTCAATGGTGTTTTTCTATAAAATGCCAAATAAAAGGACTAAAAATGCTTACATGCCAATATATGTTTGACTGTAGCACTAAAACTTTAATCATGCAATAAAATTACAGCACATATTGAAATGTCAAAACTTGTTTAGCATCTTTTTTACTTTCTATTTGACAAGTTACATATATTTACTAACCAAATTCACTGAAAGAAAAATAAATGGGTTATCCCTGAACTGAAAGTAAATCAAACTCTTTTGCACCTGCATTTCTTCAAATTTGTAGATTATAATGTATCTTGGTCGACATCTTCAGTAACTGACAAAAAGCCATTTCAACAAAGTAGAATCAAGCAGTTATATTGTTTTTATAGTAATACTTTCACCTACTATCAGATATTATGTCATTTCAAACTTGCCAAGATTTATAGCTTAGAAAGCACTCCACATACACATAAATAGCAAACATAATTATGAACTGCAATGTGATAAACAGTGGTTTACAAGATCACACTGTTGATTAAAAAAATTAAAGATGACTTCCTTAAACAATTTGGGAAATGCTTTTACAAGGAAACATTCAACAACTATAGTAAAATGTACCATTTAAAAAATGACTTTAGCTTAACATATTTATTAAGTTTGATTGCTTCAAAAGTCAGAGAAAGACCATTTGAATGCTCCCCAAGTAGGGATTGAACTCACGATCTCCCGATTACAAGTCGGACACCATATCTATATAACACCACAGTGACTTGTAATGACGTTCACAGTTGGTAAACACATTACATCGCCACTGAGGTTGCCATGCACTTGTCTGCAAACACTTGTTTAACAGCGCTTCAGGTTACATAAGGGTGCCGCATATAGACCTTCCAACAAAATCTCAAAGCAGCAGTTGGAACTCAGCATTGCACAAAACCTTACAAAAATTGGCAGTAGGAAATCAACATTGCACAAAACCTTCTTACAAAATCTCCAAGCAGCAGTTGGAAAGCAACATTGCACAAGACCTTTTTACAAAATCTCAAACCAGCAGTTGGAAAGCAACATTGCACAAGACCTTACAAAATCTCCAAGCAGCAGTTGAAAAGCAACACTGCACAAGACATTCTTACAAAATCTCCAAGCAGCAGTTGGAAAGCAATATTGCACAAGACCTTCTTACAAAATCTCCAAGCAGCAGTTGGAAAGCCACAATGAACAAGACCTTCTTACAATATCTCCGAGCAGGAGGTGGAAAGCAACACTGCACAAGACTTTCTTAATAATCTCTAAGCAGCAGTTAGAAATCAACATTGCACAAGACCTTCTTACAAAATCTCTAAGCAGCAGTTAGAAAGCAACATTGCATAAGACCTTCTTACAAAATCTCCAAGCAGCAGCTGGAAAGCAACTTTGCACCAGACCGTCTTACAAACTTGCCAAGCAGCAGTTGGAAAGCAACATTGCACAAGACCTTCTTACAAAATCTCCAAGCAGCAGTTGGAAAGCAACTTTGCACAAGATCTTCTTATAAAATTTCCAAGCAGCAACTGGAAAACAACACTGCACAAGACCTTTTTACAAAGTCTGCAAGCACCAGTTGGAACTCAACATTGCACAAGACCTTCTTACAAAATCTGCAAGCACCAATATGAACTCAACATTGCAACAAAATGTGCAAGCAGAAATTGGAAGCAACATTGCACAAGACCTTCTTACAAAATCTCCACGCAAGAGAGTTTACACAACTTCTTAACATGCTGACTTATGTGCAGTGATAATGCAATGTGTCAAGGGTTCTGCAAAACTGTACACTTCCTAACATAATTGTCACCCAGTGTTCAGGAGGATTTTCAAGACTAAAATACTATTGTTGTTGTTAACCTACTTGTTGTGTGTTGTAACCTATAGATCGATATCAGAAACTATTGTAAATGCGTTCAAGAAAAATAAAATAAACGTTTAAAAATCGAAATATACTCGCTTGTTTGCTGTAAAAGACCAAAACATTTGATTCTCTAAAATCCACCCAGTACAACTGACAGTTATTATCAGACAGTAATTATCAGAGTATAATATCTCTTGCAGCCTTTCAAAGGCTTCCAGGCAGATGCATGGCATTCCAGCTTGTTGCAGCTGAGAGAGGGTAACAGGAAATGAAGAACCAAACAATCCTGCTGATGTCAGGGCTAAAGTAATTAAATAGTTACATAGCAACCAATGACAACTTCTGTTGTGTTTCTGAGACCATTTTCATGGTCATTTCCGTGCAATATGGCATGGGAACAAGCCTGTAATACCACTGAAAAACAACAACTAATATTCATCACTTCCTAGACATCTCCTATTCAAATACATCTTTCAAATACATCTCCTATTCAAATACATCTCCTATTCAAATACAATTTAGTACAACACTAAGCACTAACACACTGCCAACACTTTGTTTGCTTGTTAAATTTACATTTCTACAGAAATAAATATTATTGGTCAATGGGGACCATTAAGCTGATCTACCTCCCACCACAATTAAACCTGACAGTTCCTGACATTGACCAGACAATTAGCTCTCAAAATATTGTCCGCACAACAATAAACAAACCAGTCCACAACTCCATTAACCCTAAATAACAACTTAATTGTAAGTGGTACATGTATATTTTGGTTAAAACACAACCGATGTCTTGAGGCTGTATGACATATATTTTGCTACCTTTTGGAGAATTTCTTTTACAAGCTTTGGGTCACTGATCTATGATCTTTCTTTGATATATGAACCACTGTGATTATTATAACAGTTAACAACATCATAACATAGCAGTCTATTAAACAGTTAACAACATCATAACATAGCAGTCTATTATAACTTAGACTTCTATTTGCTTAATGCATATTTATCATTAAAACATTGGTGTGTTGAATGCACCATCGTTATGTTATGTCATGCTTTTAGCATTTTGTTTTGAGATTATTGACAGCATATAGCAGTAGTCATGTTTACAAATGAGGCGTGTCATGGGAAAACCGGGTTTAATGCATGTGTGTGAAGTGTTGTCCCGGATTAGCTAATTTGGAATGACACTTTCCGCTTTAATGGTATTTTCTGTTTCAAGGAAGTGTCTTCTAAACATAAATCCACTGTAGGCAAAAAGTGCTGTCCCGGAACAACACTTTACGCACATGCATTAAGCCTGGTTTTCCCACAACACGCCACTTTTGAGATTATTGACAACATATAACAGTAGTCATGTTTAGAAGCAAGGCAAAATATAAAGTCACGATCTACATAGCCAAACAGTGAACATTGCAGTTACAATTTGTTTTATGTTAGATTTAGGAGGTTCCAGTTCGAAATCAAACATCAAATGATTTTTAGGACATAAATTATTTATTT
Organism: Congeria kusceri; assembly: GCA_027627225.1. NCBI lineage: Eukaryota > Metazoa > Mollusca > Bivalvia > Myida > Dreissenidae > Congeria > Congeria kusceri. The sequence goes on along the minus strand of CM051027.1, from coordinate 8,642,027 downwards.
CATGCATGATATACCTGCGGAAATGGTGATGTATGTTGAAGGTTAAAATATTTTTAACATTTTCAATATGTATTTCATCAATGAAATGTTTTTGGAATCAGAATTTCTTTACAAGACTGGCTCCTAAACATTGCATTATTACATGTCAAATATATTTTACCTAAATTATTAAAGAAATATAATGCACCTGAAAACTTCAGTCTGCGTCTGAGTCATTTCAAGGTCATACAATTGTACAAGGCTTGTCACAGGATGTGACGTATGCCCCCAAAGCAAATGATTGTCAAAGGAAGGCAACACAATGTCAGTTACATATTGGCAAAAATGACGCTTCCTACAAAAGGAGTTATGGTCCTTGTACTCTGAACTTCCTCTCAACTCCGTAAATATTGAAAAAAGAGTTGTGGTCCTTGCGCTCTGCACTTCCTCTCATTGTCCTCTATCATTTTATGAAGTTTCATTTGAATCCCTTCAATACTAATGGAGTTATGCTCTGCATAAGAAAATTAAACAAAGGGCAATAACTCTGTAAATATTGAAGAAATAGTTATGGTACTTGTACTCTGTACTTCCTTTCAATGTCCATATTTGGTTTTATATAAAATCCCTTCAATACTAGTGGAGTTATGCTCTGAACAAAAAAATTAACAACGGGTAATAACTCCATAGATATTGAAGAAAGAGTTAAGGTCCTTGTGCTCTGCACTTCCTCTCATTGTCCTCTATCATTATATGAAGTTTCATTTGAATCCCTTAAATACTAATGGAGTTATGCTCAAGTAAATTAACCATAGGGCAATAACCCTGTAAATATTAAATAAATAGTTATGGTCCTTGTGCTCTGCACTTCCTCTCATTGTCCTCTATCATTATATGAAGTTTCATTTGAATCCATTCAATACTAATGGAGTTATGCTCTGCATAAGAAAATTAAACAAAGGGCAATAACTCTGTAAATATTGAAAAAAAAGTTATGGTCCTTGTACTCTGCACTTCCTTTCAATGTCCTCTATCAGCATATTTGGTTTTATTTAAAATCCCTTCAATACTAATGGAGTTCTGCTCTGCAAAAAAAAATAAACAAACGGCAATAACTCCAAAAATATCGACGAGTTGTGGTAATTGTGCTCTGCACTTCCTCTCACTGTCCTCTATCATTATATGAAGTTTCATTTGAATCCCTTCAATACTAATGGAGTTATGCTAAACATAAGAAAATTAACCAAAGGGCAATAATTCTGTAAATATTAAAGAAATAGTTATGGTCCTTGAGCTCTGCACTTCCTCTCATTGTCCTCTATCATTATATTAAGTTTCATTTGAACCCCTTCAATACTTATGGAGATACGCTCAGCACAAGAAAAGTAATGCTTCACATAAGGAAATAAAACAAAGAGCAATAACTCTGTAAATACTGAAGAAAGAGATGTGGTCCTTGTGCTCTGCACTTCCTCTCATTGTCCTCTATCATTATATGAAGTTTCATTTGAATCCCTTCAATACTAATGGAGTTATGCTCGTACACAAAAATCAAACAAAGGGCAATAACTCTGTAAATATTGAAAAAAGAGTTGTTGTCCTTGAGCTCTGCACTTCCTCTCATTGTCCTCTATCTATATATGAAGTTTCATTTGAATCCCTTCAATACTAAAGGAGTTATGCTCCGCACAAGAAAATTAAACAAAGGGCAATAACTCTGTAAATATTGAAGATAGAGTTGTGGTCCTTGTGCTCTGCACTTCCTCTAATTGTCCTCTATCATTAAATGAAGTTTCATTTGAATCCCTTCATTACTAAAGGAGTTGTGCTGTGCACAAGAAAATAAAACAAAGGGCAATAACTCTGTAAATATTGAATAAAGTGGTGTGGTCCTTGTGCTCTGCATTTCCTCTTATTGTCCTCTATCTATATATGAAGTTTCATTTGAATCCCTTCAATACCAATGGAGTTATGCTGCACACTAGAAAATTAAACAAAGGGCAATAACTCTGTAAATATTGAAGATAGAGTTGCAGTCCTTGTGCTCTGCACTTCCTCTAATTGTCCTCTATCATTATATGAAGTTTCATTTGAATCCCTTCATTACTAAAGGAGTTGTGCTTTGCACAAGAAAATAAAACAAAGGGCAATAACTCTGTAAATATTAAATAAAGTGGTGTGGTCCTTGTGCTCTGCATTTCTTCTTATTGTCCTCTATCATTATATGAAGTTTCATTTGAATCCCTTCAATACTAATGGATTAATGCTCCGCACAAGAAGCATGACGGACGGACAGACGAACATAAAAGGTACGTAGAATACAAACGTTTTAACATACCATAAGCTTGTTAAGGGTTGATTTCATGTTAATTATCTTCAAATTTTGTTAATCAACACCATCATTCCTAGTTGAATCCTACTTCTAACAGTCTGCAAACATTTCCCACATATTGTTGTTTGAACTAATCCCAGAAATACTAATCAAAGCAAAACGTCCCCATATTTCCCACGTTTGTTGTTTTTAACTAATCAGAGGAAAGTTATTCATAATACAAAAGTTCTTTCTTCTTTCTTCACAGCCCAGAATGTCAGGAGGTGGATGGTGTGAAGGTGAAGTGCCAGTTCCTGTAGCATCTCACCTTCACAGAATGTTTAACTCAAACAATGGAAATGCAATAAAGCCTGGATTATGGGAAAGTCTTCCAATGTTTTGTAAGGCCATTATGATTTAATAAATTGTTTAGGGGATCTTTCAATGTTTGTAAGGCATATCCATAATTTTATCCTTGCTGTAAATATTGTGTCACTACAATTGTTGATGCATATTGATTGTATTTTGGGCCGGAGGCCTTACGATACTAATAATAAAAATTGATTGATTGATTGATTGATAAGGCCATTATCTTTAAATAAATTGTTTAAGAGATTTGCTCTCTGATGTTTCAACAAATCTGTAATAAAGTTCCATTCAATGTAAAAGCCCCATCACACTGTGGCCAATTTGAGCTACGAGTTCTGTCTGGCGAGTTATAACTTGCCACAACTTGCCTGTTGTCATGTAGATTTTGTACACATGTCGTTTTATGTTGCAGTGATGTCTTCTTATGTTGCCAGAACTTGCCCTGTTGCAGAGAGAATTAAAAACCGCTTGAAATTCTCGCCGCTTCTCGGCATAGCGACTATTTTCTTGTACATGTGTCGAAGAAACCCTGCGCTATCTCGAACAAATCCGTAGACATGTCTTCCCTTGTCGCAGTGTTTCACCATATGAGGCGCGTCGTGGGAAAACCGGACTTAATGCATGTGCATAAAGCATAGTCCTGGATAAGCCTGTGCAGTCCGCACAGGCTAATCCGGAATGGCACTTTCCGCTTTTATGGTATTTTCTGTTTCAAGAAAGTATCTTCTAAACATAAATCCACTGTAGGCAGAAAGTGCCATCCTGGATTAGCCTCTGCGGACTGCACAGGCTAATCCGGGATGACACTTTACGCACATGCATTAAGTCCGGTTTTCCCACGAAGTGCCACATATATTATTGTTCTACAACATAACACGTGTTTGCTATGAGTTTGTGAGATTTGCCTACGACATTTACTCGTGCACATGTCTTGACAATTCAAACAGACTCGTCCACATTTGTACATTCTCGAAGTCTTTGATTGTCAAAAAGATACAAAACGCATATCTTAGTAATATGTTGAAGATAACTCGAACAAATGGAGTCTTGAACAATTCTGCGACCAACTCTTCCACTTTACAGCGAGTTATAACTTGCCAGAACTTGTACAAAACTAGAAGCCTGAATTTGCTACAGTGTGACAGGGCCTTAAAGCATAAATGATAAAGCAGCATTACATGGCTAAGCCATTTATTATTTATACATTGTTTAATACATTTTTTAGCAAATGTGTTCGATGGTTGGTCAGAAAAAATAAAAATACCTCCAGACAGTGTAAAGTTGGAAAACTTTCTTAGACACAAACAATATTGTATCAATGCACAGACAATGATTAGCCTCAATGTTAGCTTCAGTTTCATCATATTAACGCCTCTATCTGTCACAGTAATATTTTTTGTTTTTTGTATTTGGAGTGAAGCTACATAAAGATTGCAAAACTCAGCACTGCCTTTTCCCTGATGTGATTTGAATGAAATAAATGTTTCGGCGTAGCTGTCACTTCTGACCTAGATTTCTTGCGATAATTATGCAGCTGGAAAATTGAATGCCAATAGAATTGGGCAAATTTTATAATTTTAGGGAATGCAAGCTTACAACAATCGTTTAATGTCTATAATTATTGTTGCATACTTTCAGGGAATAAATTTTACATAATTGTTTACATAAGCGGTTAAAATAAAGTTATAAACATATCCTCGACATATACTCTAGACCTGAGGCTAATTATGAATGTATTTTCCCATTGTATGCCATAAACAGAATGCTATATTCATTCATGTAATGAAAGAACTATTTTGTTTAGCCTACATTTATATAAGTGGTACGCTCTATAAATAGCAATTGTGCAATGTTCCCATTCATAAATCTCATTCATAGAGTTGCCCATTGATTCTAGTGAGTTCAACACATTCCAGAAACAGTAGTGTCATCCTAAAAATAGCGCGCATAGCTAGCAACCGTTGTATAGCTGTGTTAATATACTCGTACATGCATTAATAATAGCGTTCAGAGAATCATAAACCTAAAAATTTCAAAAAATGGGGAATTTATATGTATAAAATTACTGTTAATTTGAATTAAGATTGTGGTTACGATCTAATAAGGATTATTTATAATTGCATCTTTCTATCAACTTTTCCAGTACATGTCATTTAATCTGTAAAAAGATGCTACATTTTCTTTACATAAAATGTTATGAAAGAAGATTCGAAATACATCAAATTGTTATTCTTGTAGCATGGATACACAATTTGCAATACTAATTATACACAGGAACGCTTGATATATCATATTTCTACTGATATAATTTAAAATCGTCATAGTCTAATGAATTTTTATGTTTGCGTTATCAAAAATAAAGTCTTAACATTTCAAAAATCGCAGAATGTTCCCTGACTACTGCTTTTTATTGGGATACGCAGTATAAATGTTTATTTGACTTAAAATCATTTTTATATTAGATAACTAACATGCATGGTATATTACTGGTACTAAAAATAACTATATAGTCTCGTCTGATACATAATAATTGTAATTCATTCCTGAAATTATTTTCTTACATTGTTAATTTGTTAAATTGGCTTGACAAATTCAGATAACAATCATGTTAACGTAAATTATTTTGGTTATTCATATATCACTGGTGGAAACATGGAGCTTTATTCACGGCATACATATTAATTATAATTTTATTTAATTTTTAAATTAATAAATTTATCTCAAATTAGCTTTTGGTTCCGAAAAGTTTTCGTATAGTGTCACAAAAATCTGGGGTCCAACAAGTCTCCTAATATTGGTGCGGACCAAAAAATCTGGGGTCTGAAAAGTCACATAACCGATCATCTTGGCCGTCTGTTTAGGTAATTTTTAAATGACATCTCAATATTAATTTGAAAGCCAATTGTCATTTTTCGACGTAGCTGTCTCAGATCACTTTTGACCTATATTTTTCTTGCGATAATTATGCAGTGGAAAAATTGAATGCCAATAGAATTGGGCAAATTTTCTAATTTTAGGGAATGCAAACATCAAACAATGGTTTAACGTATACCAATAACTGTTGCATCCTTTTGGGGATTAAAAATTTACATAATTGTTTACAAAAGCGGTTAAATTAAAGTTATAAACATATCTTCGACATACACTCTAGAAATGAACATAATTACGAACAAAAAATTTTACTCATTGTATGTCATGATCAGAATGTTATATTCATTGACATAATGAAATAACTACACGTATATTGTTGAGCCTACATAATCGGCGTGCTCTATAAATAGAAATTACAATGCTTCAATTCACGGGTACGACAGTTGGTCACAACGTACAATGTTGCCTGTTGAGCTCGCAAGCACAAAATATAAAGTGGTAAATTTCTGGTATTTTTCTGATAAATAAGCAAAACAAATATTAGCAAATTTGATTGAGCTTATATTTCCTATTATTTTATCATTGTGTGGGGTACTTTTTGGTCCCGAAATATGTTTTGTTGATCTATTTTTTCGAACATAAACGAAAAACTAAAGTTAATTTCGATAGAAACGATTAAATAGACCGCCATATTTATGTATCCGGAATTGCCTGTATATATATAAACCTATGCCCCACTATACGGGTTACACGCAACCATATATGACCCAAGTGAATGGGACCACAAAAATTCATTACGATATGAATATTTATTATAAGAACATGAAATAACAGTTTGCGCACGGAAAGCAAGTTTCATGCTTCCCACTTGGAGGTTTCAACAACAAGCCCTGTCAAAAGCAGTCAACCAGAATGTACCATTGTGCATTACGTCTTGCGAGTAAGCTGGTCATGGCGATCAACGATATTAATTTAGACAGTACCATCGTAAATTTTCTCATGCGGACAAAGCCCATCGGCCGTATTTAGACTGTACCAATGTGTATCACATCATTGGAAAGTGCGCATAGATGAAAACTTGATTTCTGGATAATGGCAGAATTAACAAAAAATGGCTCCATTTAAACGCACAGGGGTCCTAAAATGACACGCGCCCTGCGGGTCAATAAGGACATTTACGGTAGGTATTTACACAGGAGCTTTGTGGGTATCAACCCAGATCCGTTAAACAATTTTTTAAGAAATAATGGCCTCATATTACTCAAGCTGGCAGCAGATGCCACACTGGAACTTGCAGCAGGGCAGATGTCTTCCAAAGACCCATGTTCTCCAGGCAGATGGGTTTGCAGCTTAGCACATTAAATTTCAGTTAAAACCATGTATCTGTTTGCAGTAAGACTACCTTGTGATAATTTTGTTTCATTTCATTTCATGTGAATCTGCAGATACTGAATATAAACCTTGTTTTCAAGGTGATATATGTGCAGTATGACATTTTGTGAACTCTTTGCAGCTGCATAGCTGACAGACACAACTATTAAGTTATTCAAATTAACAAGATTCTGTGTTTGATAAACACACATGCCCCCCCCCCCACCAGTTGGTGCTGGGTAGCCCATTTCTTGGTCCAGGCCAACCGTGAGGTTGGATGATATGGGGGGATTGGGAACAGTCATAAGTAAAAACTGTGTAAATATCCAAGTGTTGTAGAAAGCGGTGTTGGTGCTAAACGAAATGGTGAAATCTAGTTAACCAAGAAATGGCACTTTTGAATTATTATAAGGCCAAATTAGTTCAAGGTCAAGGTAAAGTTGGGTGATATGGGTGGATTGGGGATGGTTATAAGCAACAACTGTGTAAGTATCCAAGTGTTTTAGCAAGCAGTGTTGGTGCTAGACGAAGCGGTAAAATCTAGTTAACCAAGAAACATTTTAATTATTCTAAGTGCAAATAAGGTCAAGGTCAAAGTGAGGTTGGGTGATATGGGCGGATAGGGAATGGTCATAAGCAACAACTGTGTAAGTATCCAAGTGTTGTAGTAAGCGGTGTTGGTGCTAGACGAAACGGTAAAATGTACTAGACCTTGTCATGGACAGAAGGATGGACAGACAGGACAATCTCTATATGCCTCCCGCATCAAGATGCTGGGGGCATAAAAACTTTGCCTGAAACCTAAAACAAAAAATTTAATGTGACTGTTATACCTGAAACTAAGCTCAAAATACATAGAATTCAAATGATTTAATATTAATATCTTATTATCTATACCGACACACTGAAATCTCAAATAGCATGAAATTAAATAGACACCTGCATTATTTCCACAAAAATATACTGTGATAACCGCAAATTTTTCTCATAGTATTTTATCTTGATAAACAACCTGTTTATAATTCCATAAATTTGTGTAAGTTTTTATCAAAGAATTTCACCGATTCCATTACAGTTATTAAGATAGCAATGACAAATAAATGTGTTTTAAAACTTTAAAAACATATTCAACTGAATAGTAAAATGTTCCTAATGCTTGTAGTATTTACAGTAGCTGATAACCATTTGCAATCTTGAGTGAAACCAAACTGGTGTTTGTTATTCTTCAGTAATGTACCAGAGAAATGTTTTCTTGAACCTGAGCTTTCACTGTCAATGATGAGATGATCAAAATGTTCAAATGTGAAGATCTTTTGTTTTAAAATTCAGTAATTTTTGTTTCAGATAATAACGGCATTCATTATTCATTCCTCACTGTGATAGGGACAGAATTAGTGGTACAGCAGTATAATGTGACACAACCTTGTTTATGACATAAATGGTGCATTCAAAACTAATATTTAATCAATGGTTTCCGACAACCACAACAACTACAATACCAACAGAAGTACAAATATGTTGTATACATTGAAATCTGATTTAAGTAGGGCAGTTGTCAGTTACTGGCATATGTATGTCCACTAAGTACTGGTTAACCGCTTGGATTAGCTAAGTTTGTCCAGGAAAAGTGCAAGTATGTTTACTGACCCCTGTTATATGACAATAATACTGGTAAATATGGCGAAAAATCCAAACAAACAAAACAAACATCTTATTTGGTGTCAGGTCTTGTGTTGTGGGGGGAAACTGAAGTACCCAGAAGAAACCCTGCCTGTATGGCATGGTAACCACCAACCAAACTCACATGCGCCAGTACCTGGGATTGAACCCCAAATGTCTAGAAAAGAAGCGAGTGTACCAACCACTCTGCTAGCTGGACTTTTCAAGAGAAGGACTCAATTGTGTTGTGAATATGCTGTCCACCTTGTGACGGGGAGATCCCCAGGTTTGATCCCCACTCAGGGAGCATTCTCAAGATCCTTCCAAAGACACCATGTACTGGTTCTTCCCAGGAAACGGACTCGAGAGTGTCTCTATAAGTCTAAGGCTTTCGATGCAATCAAGCTAGAATAAATAGGTTTAAACTAGCTGGACAGCCTGTCCGCAATTCATAACCATGCCATAATCATGCGGTTTCAAACTTGGAACCATGTGACCTAGCCCACTGACAACACCTAACTTCACCCCAGGGGACACCAGCACTTAACTCTTCAAGAAATAATTATTACAACCCTATCTGCTTGGAATAACTGGTATTGCCAGCCTATTTTCCAGAGTTAATAACAATTACATACTTTACACTGGGTAATCTCGGTGGTAACCTCGCTGATGATCACAGAGATAATCCTCCTGAGTTGTTACTCATAGGCAACTGAGCAAAGCCCAGTTTAGATGCAGCTTGGTTACATTTCTGGAACATCGCGAAAAACCTGTATCTGACTTATTCAAACAACTGAGGCTTGTCGTGGGAAAACCCGGCTTAATGCGTTAAGTGTCGTCCCAAATCAGCCTGTGCACTCCCCTTTTATGGTATTTCCTGTTTCAAGAAAGTCTCTTCTAAACATAAATCCACTGCAGACGGAAAGTGCAGTCCGCACAGGCTAATCCGGGATGACACTTTTCGCTTTCATGGTGTTTTCTGATTCAAGAAAGTATCTTCTAAACATAAATTCACTGTAGGCAGAAAGTGCTGTGCTGGATTAGCCTGTGCCAACTGGCAATGATCAGAGACATCCATTAATGTTAACAATTTGTTAGCTGTATCATTGCCTGTAAAAATAATCTAAATGTATAATAGTAATTTTAAATAACAAGATAAGAAGAGAATAATTTTCTTGGGGTAACTTAAGCAACAAACAAATAGGATTTTCCAATATGAAGAGGAGATGAAAGCATAGCATCAATCAAAGAGAAATATTAAGGCCAAAGTTCACAAATGAAAGCTGTTTGTCAGAGAGATTAATTTCAGAAAGAAAATGGAAGATGAGCACATAATAGGAGAGATGTTTGTGAAGAGAATTGTGAATGTTAATAATAGTTCATCTGTACAGGAAACACTTTTAATGTGTTTTGTGTTAATATGTATGAATTAAGAAATAATTTTTGATTTATAGTTGTTTATTGGCTAATAAACAACGGTTTAGAGTTGTGATGCATAGAAATTATACCACAAGGGCATAATAGCCAAAGTGGTTTAATATAGCACATCAGAACGAAAAATCATTGTTTATTAGCCGATTAACAACTATTATGCGAAAATTAGTTTGATTCTAACATGACCTGACCATATTTTCGGCAATTTTAATGTGAACTATATTTTACAGTTTCGGAACTATTTTTGGGGGTTGTTTATTGGTAGTTTAACAATGGCGAATGTGGTTCTTTGTCTTGTTAGAATACTCTTCTGAAGTTGTAAAATAGATATTACAATTAATTTTTGTTCAAATCCGTTAATCCATTAATCTCATCATTTTAATCACTGTACAATAATGATCAGAGGCTATTATTCATCATTTGAGCAAAAAGTAAAACAGTCGCAGCGGTGTAATGGATATGGTGTCCCCCTTGCGAAAGGTTGGTCATGAGTTTGACCATACACAGGCAGCATTTGAATGATCTTTCTCAAAAAGACACCTGGCCCTGTGTTCACAAAACAAGTTGAGTCTGATTTACAGGTTCAATATGAACTTGAGCCAGATATTTCAGGATCAGGCTCAACAATGATGTTCACTAAAATCAGGATTACTTTTAAATTTCGATCAAATATATATTATAAAAACTATTTTAAACTCTTAGCAACGTACATTTGCTGTCTGATATAAAGAATTTAATAAAAGAAATAAAAATAATTATGTGATTTTATCAAAAAGAAAAGTTATTCCGAAAATAAAATATGTTTAATATCCCGCTCAGTTGAGCTACAAAATCAAGATCAGCTAAGACTGATCCTGATCCTGTAATTGATCCTTTGTGAACACGGGACCAGTTTTTGGTTATACTCAGGAAAGTTGGACTTGATAGTATCACAATAAGCCTAGACTGGCTTTTGAGGCAATCAGGCTTAAATAAATACTGGTTTAAACTATATGAGATCATATTTCCAAATAACTGAATCAATAACTGGTAAATTTTGTGTTAATTATAGGTAATATTTCTTCTCAAGAAAGAATGTCATATTCCCCCTTGAATTTATAGTACTACTTGAGACAGTATGAGTTACTCCAACTTTAATGTGCGCAAACAGACACTATGGCATACATTTCCCAATTTGCAAATTGTAAGAGCCATCAGAAATGCAAACACAACTTAAATGTTCAATGAAATCACAAAAACGTCCAATGGAAAGCCAGCATTTCTTGCTGTCATCTCAAGGAAAGCATTTGATATGTACTTTTCTCTTAAAATGGAAAGGTTAAGTGCTGGTTTATGTCTGTTTGAAGAATGATCAGCCAAAAGTTCTCAGACGAAGGGATTCTTTGCCATAAATAGTTTCCTAGTTGGGTAAGTTCTATAGGCGACATGGAATGGGGTTAGTAGTATGCGCGTGGGAAGGTGGGAAGGTGTGTCATTTCAATATTGTTTTATTGCTGTCTGATTTTATCTTATAAAATTAATATTCAGAACTTTTAACTAGAACCAAGAAATACTTGAACAGATGACAGTAAAAATTGAAAAAGTGCATTTGCTTAATAACTCAAATCACAAAACCTAACCTAACTACGATTTAACTTTGCAACATGCACATCATTGAATATAATTACATTAAAAATTAATTGCAAAGCTGTTTTTATTTTATACTGTGTAAATATAAAATCTTCTATCAGCTAGAAAGATTTTGTAGATTGCAGGCCTCTGCCAAGATAGGTTAATTACGTAACAATTGAAGTTTCCAGTGACAGATTACCTCCCTTGCCCCCTTGCCCTCTCTATCAATTGCCCCCTTGCCCTCTCTTTATCGATTATAAAGTATTAAACAATTCTGGATCTAGACGATGATCCGGATCACCACCAACATGTAATCATTTGTTCACTGAACCATTTCCAACCTTTCTAGAAAAGTTGCGAAAAGACGGAGAAGCAAATTAACCAATGGTAACAAAAACATAACATACTTATCGGAGGTAACAATTGCATAACCTAAACAAAAACATAACCTCGATCCTTATGCATAACCTGAACAAAAACACAACCTCCTTGGCAGAGGTAACACTTGCATAACCTGAACAAAAACAACATTGGCAGAGGTAACAATTGCATAACCTGAACAAAAACATAACCTCATAGGGGAAGGTAACAATTGCATAACCTGATCAAAAACACAACCTCCTTGGTGGAGGTAAGAATGCATAACTTAAACAAAAACATAACCGCTGTAAAGGCAGAGGTAATAATTGCATAACCTGTACACTTCAGGTATTCTGGTTAACAGTAGGAGCAGAAGTAAAACAAATTAATTCCATTTCAGTAAAGTCCACGAAAAAGAAATATAGAATAATAATATTAGCTCATTTTAAAATGGTAACTTATGGGTTTAAATACCCCATGCTGCTTTGAGTGGTAACCTCTAAATTACATAAATCTTTCTCTGTGTAAAAGTTTACACTTAATTCAAAACTGGTATTAAAATGACAGATTCATTACCAGACACAGCTATTACTTTCAATAAGTTTCTCCTTTTCCATTCGGAATCTCCGAAATTTGTTGGCTGTTGACAACATTGAGATTATAATGTCACAAGTTATTACAATCAATCAACTGTGATAATATGAACCTATCGTGTGTGTTTCAATAATCTTAAGATATATGACCAAGTAAAATGGCATCCAAGAATAGTTCAATAATGCATGCAGGTAAAATGCTAATAAAATTTATCCGAACACGTCGGAATTTAACATACTGAACCAAAAAGAAAACCAACTCAAACTTGCTTAAAACAAATCCCAGTTTGAACTTTTATTTATTTGTAAGGTAAATGATCACTCGCCATAAATAAAGCCCTTTCATTTATTAACATTTTATTAACATGACTTTCTCTACTAGTGATATGGCTAAAAAAAAAGTAATGCCTCCTAAAATCAGGAAACGTGGAACATCTTTGTCTGTTTGCTTTGGCCTAAGGGCATCATGGAACCACCAGCGGATTCCTCCTATGTTGGCCTTACTACCAACATACTGGGCCAGAGCGTAACTTCAACACCCAAGCCACACTTATCAGATGGTCTACTGACCACTGATGCCAAAATAGTTAACATTCTACATTTATCATCATACTTTAATTATAAACATGGATCAGATAATTACATCCAGAAAGATAATTCCCAGAATTCTAAGGCTGTGTTCATAACACTGCTGAGGAAAGGCATAATTTCACTGTATTATGTGAAGTTACAATAAGATATCAAACATAAAATGGACATGATTTTTGTTCTTGTTTACATAAAACTGAGCATTTCATGTTGTTTATGTATGTGTATTATATTCTGTCAATACTTTTGGTGTGGTAAGCATTTTTCCATGACTTTTTCATTAAAACTGATTGTGATTTTGATAACTTTTTTCTGTATTTATAAACTGTGTTCATGCACGCATGGACACAGTTCAATTTTTGTGTGAAAATTTTGTAAATGCATTCAAGTATACAGTTTTGTGGTAAAATCAATTTTACTAATGCAGTTATATATGCAGGTGTCTATTGCACTAATTACTCAGCAAAATTCTTAAATTACAAATGGTAAACTGAATATAAACATTGCTGTAATAAAACAGTTTATTCTATGTTTGACATCTTATTCCAATACAAAATAGTGTGTTTAAGTAATGCTTAAGTAAAATCAAAACACTGATAGCATAGACAGACTGTTGGTGAGAAAAGGAAAGAAACCAAAATCAAGGAAAATAATTATAAATTTTCTAAGAGGAAGGACACATTTGTTTGAATGAAATTAAATTTCTCATTGTTATACTCCCTATACTTTCAACATCTTGGAAGATATAGATCTAAGGTTTGTATCCAAATAACTTAATGCAGCAATAATATGCAGAACAGTCAACGCGTCAACTAAAATCCTGAAAGGGCCGAAACAGCCAATGGAACGTATGAATTTGGAGGTATCGATTGTTAGTGCTTCGTAGCTTGCAAAGTAAAAAGCAGGTCAAGTGATTCAATCTCTCAAAATCAACCTACTAAAGACCACTGGCTTCGGCCAACTGTCTAAAAAAATAATCCCATGTGAATATTCAATATTTTATATTTAAAGAAGCATCTGTTGATTATAAAGCAGGACCCCTATTCAAAATGCTCCTTAGTGAAAAATTAAATACATTTCTTAAAATCATTAAATACCTTCGAGACTGTGACTGGTTCTTATTAAGTCTGATTTGTCTTAAATGGTTATGATCTGGGCCCGTATTCACCAACCCATTCTTAGACTGAGACGTAGACCAACCCATTCTTAGACTTAGACCAACCCATTCTTAGACTGAGACTTAGACCAACCCATTCTTAGACTTAGACTTAGACCAACCCATTCTTAGACTTAGACCAACCCATTCTTAGACTTAGACCAACCCATTCTTAGACTTAGACCAACCCATTCTTAGACTTAGACCAACCCATTATTAGACTGAGACTTTGACCAACCCATTCTTATACTTAGACCAACCCATTCTTAGACTTAGACCAACCCATTCTTAGACTTAGACCAACCCATTCTTAGACTTAGACCAACACATTCTTAGACTTAGACTTAGACCAACCCATTCTTAGACTTAGACCAACACATTCTTAGACTTAGACTTAGACCAACCCATTCTTAGACTTAGACCAACCCATTCTTAGACTTAGACCAACCCATTCTTAGACTTAAGAATAAAGAACAGACTTAGACTCAAGAAATATACTTGTGTGGCTGAAAATATCCTGGGTACCAATGTTGCTTGTGTCATTAACAAATCAATCTGAATTAACAGTGTTGTAATAAGAGTTGTTGAATACCATGTAAGATTCAAATCAACAGCGCTCTTAGAACAGAATGGTTTCAATAGTATTCTTTATGTACCTATCAATTCCCGACAGGCGAGAATTTGATGCGCCGAATGATTCCGGGTCCCGGAAATAGACTTTGTTCAGATTTTAGATCACAATAATATTGGACCTCGGGCCATTTGATACACCAATTAAGCATCCCCCATTGAGGGAATTTAGACAAAATGCTTGGCTCTATGGTGGGGAATTCGATCCCCAAAAATACAATTAGTCAAATTCCCCTGGGATTGCCCGCCGCTCCCCCCCCCCCCCCCGGGGGAAAATATGGATCGGTGCATTATTCTTATAGTCTTAAGTCTTAAAATAGGTCAGTGAATACGGGCCCTGGTAATGTATTTACAGATGCTTCTTATTTTACCATAAAATTATTTAAAATACAAAATATTGATTTTCCCGAACAAAATTTCTTTGAATTTGTCCCTTATGACGTCAAGATTTTCTTTAGGAGCTTTGTGGAAATGGCCCCAGAACAAAACATATGAGGCATGTCGTGGGAAAACCGGATCTTATGTATGTGCGTAAAGTGTCATCCCGGATTAGCCTGTGCAGTCCGCACAGGCTAATCCGAGACGTCACTTTCCGCCTACAGTGGATTTATGTTTAGAAGAGACTTCCTTGAAACAGAAAATACCATAAGCGGATCGCACAGGCTAATCTGGGACGACACTTTACGCACATGCATTAAGCCCGGTTTTCCCACGACACACCTCATATGAATATAAAATACACTTAAAGGAAACATCACAAGATTCGAGGAATAGTATGATTGTAAGAGATTATTACTAAGGTGCTTTTGAGCTACTGGCCCAGAAATTGGCCTCATTGATATCTTAGGCATGACGCATTGTGCGTAACTACATTGTATCTAGGGACAAGGTTCGTAACATGTCCATCATTTAATTAATAATGCAGATTTGGTCTTAATTTGCTCCCAATTTCAGCATCAAATGGCCAAATCGGGATTAGAAATAATTACATGGAAGGTGTACAAATAATGTGTAAACAATATGAATTATTCAGTTAATGATCTGATTAGCACACGCTTTGGCCTTAAAAATCTTGCAAACTTTAAAGGGACTTTCCGCAGATTTTTTTGAAGACATCAAAATATGTCGTAGCTGCAACACTGAAACATCTGGACACAATAAAAACAAATAAGGGAAAGAAATATTAACAGGAACAAATAAAGATTTAACATTAAACTAGTTATCAAAATAAATATCAACCAAAACAACACGTACAGTAGTGTTTCCAATGTTCAATCACTTTGCATGTTAACAAACGCTTTATAACTAAAGTAAAGTTACAAATTCACTAAAGACACATTATTTTAAATATATATCCATGCTGCTTTATTTTGACATCTGTGAAAAACAATGCAATTTGTGAATAATTATGTCTCTTTCAGGCAGCACAGTTACGATTATACTTAAGGGTCTATAACCCAAAATAAAGACAAGTCATATAATAATGGAAATGCATATTTGAAATAGATGTAGTTAATTAAGTTTCTTTGGCCACTTAATACAATCAGTAAATTGTTTCCCAAAGGATCTCCAGAATAAGCTAACATCAATTTATGGTAATAGGTATTGTGTCACTCATCATATCATAGAATTTTTCTCCAAGACATGCTAGCAGAAGCCATATACCTATGAATCATTTCTTGCTAGAATGTTAAACATACGATATTTATTATAGGTGTTATGCAGTTGTCTTATAGATTGGTTTTCCCATCATTGTTTAGACAGATATAGACAATTCCAGAAAATAAGATAATAAAATGTCTACATGTGTTGCACATTTAATATAGACAACATTTGTTTAACTCTGGAAGTAAACCACTACTCTGCTCAATTTACAATAGTAATTTTCAGGTAAAGATAATTTAATCTGAAAATGACAAGGATCTTAAGTAAAAGAATATGGTCCTGTACTTCAAGCCAACAAAACTAAAATATTGGATTAATTTTGTATGACGAAAGATACAAAATCTTCTATATAAATATCTGCACTATGTTTAACATAATATTTTAAACCAACTAATAATTTATAAACTAGGTACAAAATTATACGACAGATCGCAATGAAAAATCAATCTTACTTGAGCCCGAACCATGCCCAGTTGTAAATTTGCTACTCGAATCTCGTTGCGTTTGCGACACAAATCTTCTTGTGTTTCGTAAACCTTGGCATAAAGATGATGCGCTAAATTCCTGAAAATAAAATTATCATAAACTGTAAAGATAACATTTAAAATTTATTACCTCAAGATCATCATGTGAGCGCTCCTTTCCTTCCAATTTTTCATTCACACGTTTCTCTTTCACACTCTGCGATCGTTTAACTTTGTCACTCTGATTTTTAGATTTCAAGCTCCTTCTGTTCTTGGAGCCCCCATCTTTCGGACTCTTTGGTCTCGCACTCATCTCCGTAACAATTCCACTGTCCTTGCTCTCCTGTTTCAACATGTCACGCCTTTTCTCGCCGTCGACTGTCGTCTGCTTGGTTAGTTTCTTAAAGCTTGATTTACTCGAGGTTCTTTTCACTTCAAGGCCCATTTGATCTATTGCATGCGCTCTACCAGTCTTTTGACTCATGTCGGGATTTGGCATCGTTTGTAACAAATCTGCACAAATTTGTGTGACTCTGTATTTGAAAATGATAATTATGTTCTTGTTGTTCTTGTTTGTCATAATATTCCAACCAAAAGTGTTTTTTTTCTTCAAATTAATGAATTCCGCAACATCACTTTTTTAATCCCAACATCAACTAGAAAATATCTTATATTATTTCTAAATTGTATTTTGGAGCCTATCTAACAACTCCACAAATGATTTATAACTATTCAGTTTGCTTTCTAGTTTGTGCAACACATATACATATAAACAACTGCATCATTTTGAAAACAGGTACTGTTATGTTAATAATCAAATAGTCACAAAATCTGATCTGATAATTCAATGTTTCCAAAAAGATCCTTTATAACAGTAGTCTTGTGTTTGAATCCTCAATATCGCATCCATAACTTAGTGCACATAATTTCCTATAAATCCCTCTACGTTTTATCTTAAACCTATATCAAACAAGCTCAGCGCGTCACAGTGTCATATGACACGTGATCCATACAAACAATATAACAAGCTGTTGTGAAAAACAATATTGCAATTATCAGAACATAATCTTCTGGGTTTCAGTATCTCTTCAAAGAATCTTTGATACTAATCATAAACATATGCATCTGTCTGCAGCTCTGCAGCGTCTAACTGTAGCTTCTATATGAATTCCACTTTTATTCCAGAAACAACTCCTCAAAATGCATAATGCAGAACTGCACGGAAAGCTCGGGAAAGCACGAGCACAACTAGCACTGGCACGAAAGTGAAGTGCCATGCACAAGAAATCAGCAAGTAAAACTCTCTAAAATTCCCCCAGACTGCCTGCTATAGCACAGTAACAGTGATAGCAGAGAGCCTATTGGATCCTCCCCAACACCATACCTGTTGTCTCTAGCGGCCTCTCAATGTGATGTTTACACTGGTCAATATTATTTAGTGTGCTTAAATATTGTATAATGTTTATGCAATACATTTTGGACTTGGACTTGGTCTACTTAGCTCAGCTGACACTGGCCAAAGAATTATGGGATTCTCTTGACGAAACAAACAACAGAATGAGAGCAAATAGAATAATGAATGGTGAGTACAAAATAAATAAATTGCAATCAGTATCAGATTAATAAATAAATGAATTTGATAAAAAATGAATTAATTTGAAATAATTTGACAAATTAATTAACACGATAAATTAATTAATTAATATTTAAATAATTAACTAAATAATTAAAACAAAATAATCAATAATTAAAATAATTATTTTAATAGAGTTAATTAAATCACACACAAAAAATTAATAGAAAAATAAAAGGAAACAATAAAAACATGATAAAAATATGCAAATGGATAAACTTGATTTCATGTGCATGTTAAGTTTATTATCAAAAAGCTGCACCATCAGAATGGCCCTTTACCCTATATGAAATGCATGGTTTTTTTACCATGGACTACCATGGACATGAAGTACCATGGTTGACCATGGATGGTAATTGGCACCACGGTTGACAACCATGGTCATATTTGACCATGATCGGCCGTGGTGCCAATTACTGTCCATGGTCGACTATGGTAGTCCATGGTCAAATACAGTGCATTTTGTTTTCTATGTTAAAATGATGATGATGATGATGATGATTATGATGCATGTCACAGCTTTGTTCATCTGTGTGCAGCTTTATAATAATCGTTAAGTCCTTGATTATTTTAGTAGTCCTTTCAAATTGAAATGTATATCAATATCTGAATTGTTTGTCCGAAACATTGGTACATCTATATTTCAACATTAAATGCTATGTATAGTTAACCTAACTTTGTTTATTAGAAACCATTTCTTGAAAAAATATATGCCAGACCTTATTCACATCTCAAACATTTGATATACAGACTGCGCAACATTTGGTAAACATTTGGTAAACATTTGGTAAACAACAAACAAATGTATTTACATGTACATGTATTTACATGTACATGCCATTCATTTTCCCTCCATGTAAAACTGACCAATCAGAAACAATGTATTTGCTTACTGAAGATAAACTTCCACTAACACTTACCAACACAAATCCTTACAAGAAATGTTATTGTTTGGATCACAATCGGAAACAATAAAGGTATTTTGTATTTCAAATAACTGTTGTCTGTTATTTTTATCTAGTTAATGCACAGTGTCAATGAAAGGCATGATCATGTTCATAGATTTGATGGTTGATAAAGCAGACCATGCTATTGGATGGTCGACCATGGTAAAACATGGTCAGCAGTCAAATACCATGGTCAGCAGTCAAATACCAAGCTGACCATGATCAACCACGGTTTGCTGTCAAATATCATGTTGACCATGGTCGACCATGGTCATGATAAAGCAGATCATGGTCAAGACCATGGTTTTTTTATGGTCAACCATGATAGTCCATGGTCGGCAGTCAAATACCATGTTGACCATGGTGGATCATGGAGTAATATTTGTCTGGAATGTACACAACATGCATGGATTTAAAATACTGTGGAATCACTAATTTTCGCAGAGGTCTAATTTTCGCGCTCCCGCCATTGCGTGAATTTATGTCCACCACGAATATTTACCGATTTCATAATTTAGCCTTGGGAGTTTACATGTTTGTTCAAATGTACATTAGTGATCGTTCATTAACATACGCAGGTATATGTGATTGTCCCGATGTTTTAATCATTTACGTCATAAAAAGTTTAGTAAAATATTTCTCACTACATTGTAATTGATGAATAATTCATATTTCTGTTAAATTATATTGTGATCGTTTTTGTGCAATGAAGTGATTCATACCTCTATAACACAGTCACGGATTTGCGCGAATTTAAGACTGCGCGAATATGTCCGCGATCGCAAGTGCACGAAATGTGTACCCCGCGAATTCAAGTGATTCTACTGTAAAGTACTTTTAACTGGAAATTACAAAGACTAGCAATGTTTACCTTACAACAAGCATAGCAATTAACATGATGATCACTTGGGACTGGGTTACTACTGAGATGTCTTCAGATATTAAATGCAAGAAGTGACTGCAAGTGAAGATTTGAATCGAATGTTACAATTTCAATGTAGCTTACTTCAATACTACTCCATGAGTAGCTAACTATCGATCTCATAATTATCTGACTACAAATTTCACTACCGTTTGACCATCAATTCCCTCACTATTTGTCCAAAAGTCATATTACTAAGTAACCATCACCGCAGTCCCAATCTGACCACCAATCTTATAAATATCTAACTTGTAATTCATAACTACATGACCATTCATTCCATTATTATCTGACCATCAATTTCATTACTATTTGACAATCACTTTCACTACTACTTCAAAATGAGTTCCATTACTATCTGACCATCAATTCCATTGCTATCTGACCATCACTTCCATTACTACTTTACAATCTGTTCCGTAACTATCTGATCATCAAATCCATTAGTATCTGACCATCAATTCCATTACAATCTGACCATCAATTCCATTATTATCTGACCATTAATGCCATTAGTTAGTATCAAACTACCAACTCACTTACTATCTAACCATCTATTCCATTACTATTTGACCATCAATTCTATTACCATCTGACCATCACTTCCATTACTACTTGACAATCTGTTCCATAACTATCTGACCATCACTTCCATTACTATCTGACCATCAATTCCATTACTACCTGACCATCAATTCCATTACGATCAGAACAATTACTTAAATTAGTATCTGACCATCAATTATATTATTATCTGCCCATTAGTTTCATTATTACCAGACCATCAATTCAGTTGCTATCTGACCATCAATTCCATTACTATCAGACCATTACTTCAATTAGTATCTGACAAGCAATTCCATTATAACTAGTATCTGACCATCAATTCCATTACTATCTGACCATCAATTCGATTACTATCTGACCATCAATTCCATTTCTACTTGACAATCAGTTCCATTACTATCTCACCATCAATTCCATTACTCTGACAATCACTTCCATCTGCTATTTGACCACCAACCTCATTACTATCTGACCAGCAATTACAATCTAACCACCAATTTCATTCCCATTATTATCTGACCATCCATCTCATTCTGATTACTATGTGAACTTCCATCTCATTCCCATTACTTAATTTAACCATCCATCGCATTCCCCTAACTATCTAACCATCCATCTCATTCCCATTACTATCTTACCATCCATCTCATTCCCATTACTATCTAACCATCACTTTCATTACCATTACTTTCTTAAGAATCAATCTTACTCCCATTACTATCTTACCATCCATCTCATTCCCAGTACTATCTAACCATCACTCTCATTACCATTACTTTCTTAAGAATCAATCTCAATCCCATTACTATCTAACCATCCATCTCATTCCCATTATGATCTGACCATCCATCTCATTTCCATCACTATCTGACCAACAATCTCATTCCCATTACTATCTAACCATCAGTCTCATTCCCATTACTTTATAAACCATCAATTTAATTCCCATCACTATCTAACCATCAATTTCATTATCCTTTCTATCCAACAATCAACTTCATTCCCATTTCTGTCTAACAATTAATCTTACTCCCATTACTAGATAAACGGTCAATTTCATTAACATCACTGTCTAACCACCAATTTTATTCCCATTACTATCTTACCATCAATACTATTCTGACCACTATCTCATTCCCATTACTATCTAACCTTCCATCTCATTCCTATAACTCTAACAATCAATCTCATTCCCATAACTATCTAACAATCAATCTCATTCCCATTACTATCTAACAATCAATCTCATTCCCATTACTATCTAACAATCAATCTCATTCCCATTACTATCTAACAATCAATATCATTCCCATCACTATCTAACAATCAATCTCATTCCCATTACCATATGTAAAGAATCAATATCATCCCCCTTATTTTCTAAAGAAACCCTTTCATCTCCGATATTATCTAACCATCAATCGGACATTCTTGTTTGTAAAGAATATACAGAAGCGTTTTTGACTTTATTGGTCTTAAATCCATAAAGCCTCAGTCACACATTCATGATTATGGCTCCCGATAGCGTCCTGACAGAGCTACGATACAAATAATAAAAAAGTCGGGACTGTCAGGACGCTGTCGGAGGAATCGGAACGCTGTCGGTACGCTGTCCTAAGAATCCGGAATTATCGGGACATGTTTGGCATGATCAGCCAAGCACTCTTAACATTCGGGAGGCTCAGCCGAATTTGTATAGTCGGAACTGCGTCGGGATAAAATCGACTGTATCGGTTCAAATCCGGGACGGTGTCGGGACGTTATCGGGACAATGTCCTGTGGAACGGGATTGATAATGCATTATAAATTATATCGAACTATCACGTCTGGAGTATTGCAGCAGTCACAAATTCCCGATTATGGCTCCCGACAGCGTCCAGATAGCGCAACAATGCAAATAATCCAGCGGTCAGGAATGTCGGAACGCTGTTGGGACACAGTTGGGAAACTGTTAGGAAACTGTTGGATAGCAATCGGGAGAATCGGGACGCTGTTGGGACTCTGTCGAAACGATGTCTGGACGCTGTCGGGACATATTTGATCTTATTATCAAAAATTAAATTTCAAGCCCGAATCTCAGAATATTGTCCCGACTTTTGACATATTTGATTCGGGACGCTATCGGCTAAAGAACGGCAGTAAAAATCGGGAGTGTGTGACTGACGCATTAGGCCATAGATCTGACTCCATGCTTTCCATCTATTTATTCTTCAAAATGTTAATTTCTCTTTTAAACTAAAATGTCCAAGTTTTCTTGGTTTTAATGGGTGTGCAGTCACATTAAGTAACCCTTTGAAACTTTTGTTAGAGAATTTTAAGCCTCAAAACATGTTTTCATTAAATTTTAAAAGTGCAGTTTAAAATCTGAGTTTTTATTCAAAACAGCAGTTGAGGATCAAAACAGAACTGTAATTGACAACTTCAATTATTTTAACAATTATTTCCTTCATTTTGGCTTGACAAAACAGTTTGATATTTTCAAACAATTAAACAAATTAGCTTTATTGTCCCAACACAAAAAAATATATAATTTGCTCTGTTTCTGGGTGATGTTGATAAAGTAGTTTAGAACTTTCAATGCATTAAATGCATTTTGTCTGAATGGAAAAATTAAATTAAATGCTAGGGAAAGAGCACTGAAGATGACATTTCTGTATAAATGATGTCTTTCACAGTTATTTTAGTTCCTGTATTTCACCGTTCATTCTTCCATTGCTTACGATTCCTATTTAAATAATTCTTATTCGCACGACCTAAAAATGCTTAATTTTTTTTTTAATACTTTCAGCATTTGCTGATTTGCTACAGACTTATAACCATTTGGGTGAATTATGGCAGATTTCTAGACACGTTAAACAAAAGGTTTTTACGAATGTTAGCAGAGTATTTAAGAAGAGATGTCAGAGAACAGCGCGCTGGACTTTTCTTGTTCTTGTCAGAGTTACTGGCATTTTTTTTCTAAAACAAGAAATATGGAAATTCCATGAAAACCAATTTTTTTCAAACGAAATACATTAAAGTCTGCACATCAATAAAATGTTTAGTAATGGTGAACTTGACCTTGACCCCACCAACCCCATATGCAATCCCAAGCAAGGTCTCTATACAAGGTATCTATTTATTAAGTTTCATTAAAATCTCAATGTCTTCTCAAGCTATTGAGCGTAAACTGTTTGTCTGATTATAGTAACGGTGACTTTGACTCAACCACCCCATATGCAATCCCAAGCGAGGTCTAGATATAAGATATCAATGTATGAAGTTTCATTAATATATCTCAATGTGTTCTCAAGCTATTGAGCAGAAACCATTTTTTATTTTTAGTAACGGTGACCTCAACCTTGACTCCAATCACCCTATATGCAATCCCAAGCAAGGTCTCGATATAAGGTATCTATTAAGTTTCATTAAAATATCTCAATGTATTATCAAGTTATTGAGCGGAAACTGTTTTAATTTAGTTTTAATATCAATGACCTTGACCTTGACCGTGACCCCACCCACCCCATATGCAATCCTAAGCGAGGTCTTGATATAAGGTATCTTTCATTAAAATATCTCTATGCATTCTAGAGTTACTGAGCAGAAACCGATTTTCTATTTTCAGTAACAGTGACCTTGACCTTTACTCGCTACACAATCCCAAGAGAGGCCTGGATATAAGGTATGTATGTATTAAGTTTCATTAAAATATCTCAATGCGTTCTCAAGCTATTGAGCGGAAACTGTTTTTCTATTTTTAGTAACAGTGACCTTAAACCCACCCACCCATATGCAATCCCAAGCGAGATCTTGATATAAGGTATTTATGTATAAAGTTTCATTAAAATATCTCTATGCGTTCTCAAGTTACTGAGCGGAAACCGTTTTTCTATTTTTAGTAACAGTGACCTTGACCCTATACGCAATCCCAAGAGAGGTCTGGATATAACGTATGTATGTATTAAGTTTCATTAAAATATCACAATGCGTTCTTAAGTTATTGAGCGGAAACCATTTTTATATTTTTAGTAACAGTGACCTTGACCTTGACCCCACCCACCCCATATGCAATCCCAAGTGAGGTCTCAATTTAAGGTATCCAGGGTTTCCGGCAGGCCTGTTTCGCTTGTCGGGCCCGACATGCCTTCAAAGCAGTTAGTCGTTTGCCGACAAGCTTAAATTACTCCAACATGCTTTAATTTTTAAACCTTAATCCCTTTATCTACTATACCGATCTTTAATCACAGGGCCATAAACGAACGCCTTATTGATCGATAAGGTCTAACTTCCAACAGTCTTACTGACAAGTGACTGAACTGTGTAGTCCTGCCCACAATGATCTCATTAGCCAATCAAAAACGGCGATTTTTAGGGCGGACTTTATACCATACTAACAACTAAAAACGTGTTTGACAACAAATACTAGCGTTGACGGGAAACGTGAACAGGCATTTTAAAACATTTGATTATAATAATTTACGTTTTATTTTATCCTGGTAATGGTGGTGATGCCGACATGCCTTCAAGAAATCCTGCGCGAAACCCTGGTATCTGTGTATTAAGTTTAATTAAAATATCTCAATGCGTTCTCAAGTTATTGAGCGGAAACCATTTTTCTATTTGAATCAAGACCTCGCTTGGGATAGCATATGGGTGGCCCTGAACGCATGTGTGAAGTTTTTGTTTTCAGTTCAATACCTGAAGTAGTTATAGAGATATGGAGTTGTTGCACGCAAACTTTAACCTGCTTTTCTAAGTACAAAAAGGGGCATAAGCTAAATTGCTGGTCAGAGTTATAGGTTTTGGTCAGTGACCTCACATAATGACCCCAAACACATGTGTGAAGTTTCAATTGAATATCTGTAGTAGTTACAGAGATATGGACATGTTGCATGCAAACCTTAACCAGTGCATTAATTATACCAATGCCAAAGAACTGGGTGATTAGTATAGCTCAAACTATTCTGTGAATAGTTGAGCTAAAAATAATTCAAGCGGAAAACATCCTGATAATATGCAGACCTCCTCTTGGTAATGAAGCTTCCCATAAAGTTTCATGGAATCCCAGCTTGTAGTTGCTGAGAAATCGCCCGGACAAGAAAGTGGGATAGAAGAACGAACAGAAGGACAGACGGACAAAGAGGCGACTATAATTATGCTCCCCCGAATTTTTTGGGGGGATACCAGAAATCTTTCTATTAGAAATCTATATATAAATATTAAACATAAGAATGATGTACATTTCTTTTGAATAAATAATGTTTCAGTGAACAGTGTACCATATGACGTTTGGCACTAATACAAAAGTTTCCAACACTATCTTTTGTTTTCCATTTATGACTACGCAACAATCAGGAGACAATATTTTTACAACATGTCCCATAATAGACCATGTCACCAAGCCTTGGTTTTATCAATTTCTTAGCTTGCATGCTATTTTTAAACCTTGTTGCATTTGTATCATCCTGTAAAATTTAAAAAACCTCTGTCAATATGATTAACAAAATGCCATAAGAGAATATCCAATAAATAAACATTTATTCACTTGCACGCTTCTTACGCCAAGCCAAGCTAGTTGTCTGACAAACCCTCATACCGCCAATATTTATGCAACTGAACCAATCAAAGCAAGTCTGCGGTAGGTCAGAGGCTTCGAGACTAAATCCACGGGGTGTGGAATTTCATTGCCTTGGAGACATTTCTGATTCATGACTGTCACATCTAATCAAAGAAACTATTAGTTGAATTTACATACAAACTCCATTTGTCCCAAAATTTAGCCCATTTTGTAATAATATTATTCATTATGGGGAAACAAAATAGACATCCACTGCGACATTCTCATGATAGTGGCACATGTAACATTTGTTATATATGAGGCGTAGAGTGTCGTCCCGGATCAACGTGTGCAGTCCGCACAGGCTAATCCAGGACCACACTTTCCACCTACAGTGGATTAATGTTTAGAAAGACTTCCTTGAAACAGAAAATACCATAAAAGCGGAAAGTGTCTTCGTGGATCAGCCTGTGCGGACTGCACAGGCTGATCCGGGACAACACTTTACGCACATGCATTGAGCCCGGTTTTGCCACAACACGCATCACGTATATAAAAATATGTACAGATATGAAAATATGGTCTTTCCAAAAATATGAACTTTCTTATTGTGCAGAGTTGTATGGGTAATAGGTCATTTTCCTGAATTAAACTGTACCTGAAGTCGCATTCCAGAAACATCTTACGTGAAATCTTATCCTTAGCCTTAAAATAAATATTCTTAAGCATTTTATTCCATGTTTACATGAAATTTTGCTAACTGTTCACTAATTATCAACTTATTATTAACTACTATTTACTTAACTGTAATTGGAATCATTAATTTATATGTAGTTTTTTTAATATTACCTAACAAAAGTTGGAAGAAAATAATTTAAGATAAACTTAAGATGTTTCTGGAATATGGCCCCAGAACTTTTTTTATATATAAATATTACTTATGTAGATCTACAAAAATACAAGCCAAATTAAATAAGATACAGCGAGGGTCATAACTCTGCAGTTCCTGAGGTGATTCAGTTGATCATGAAATTTGGCCAAGATGTTATGCCCTCTAAAAAAATTGAGAGTCATAACCCCACAGTTCCTGGGGGTGATTTAGTTTATTATATCTAAACTGACTGAGATATTATGTCTACAAAGATTTTTATTACATTTGGTGAGGATTGAATAAAAACTAAAAAGTGGAAACAGCCAAAAAGACTAATTGATCATTCAAGGACCATAACTCAACAATTCCTGGAGCGATTTGGCTGATTATTAAACTTGGATGAGATATTCTGCCCACATAATTAATACTTTCATGAAGTTTGGTGAAGATCGGACAAACACTGTTGGACTGAGAGAGCGAAAATGAAAGTGGGCTACAGAAGGACCGAACGACAGACCGACATTAGCAAACCAATATACCCTGCGATCTTCAATGGGGGGCATAAATATTGACTGATTTGATCAATATCATTGAGTATAACTTTCATATATTGATTACGCATTTTCAAGTTAGTATCGGCACATGGCATTTCACAGAACAAGGATATAAGTAAAATTGATGGATGCTCCCAAATGCGATTTGTCAAGCAATATAAATGCAAAGAGAAGGGCATACATAGTAAAATGACTAAAAATCACTTGAACTGCAAGACCAATTCTGGCATCAAAACTGTATATGAGCATAACACAAAAGTACAATTTGAACATGCAGTAAAATGGTAAAAATAAAATAAAAATAAGAAACGTGGACATTCCACGAAAACCAAATTTTTTTTTTACAAAAAGCATTAGTCAGCAAAAAATTAAATGTTTAGTAATGGTGACCTTGACCTTGACCCCACCAAGCTCATAAGCAGTCCCAAGCTAGGTCTAGATATAAGGTATCTTCATATGAAGTCTCATTAAAACATCTCAATGTCTTCTCAAGCTATTGAGTGGAAACTGTTTGTCTGTTTTTAGTAATGGTGACCTTGACCCCACCCATACCATATGCAATCCCAAGCAAGGTCTAGATATAAGGTATCTATGTATTAAGTTTTATTAAAATATCTCAATGCGTTCTCAAGTTACTGAGCAGAAACCGTTTTTCTATTTTTAATAACAGTGACCTTGACCTTGACCCCAACCATCCCATATGCAATCCCAAGCGAGGTCTCAATAGAAGGTATCTATGTATGAAGTTTCATTAAAATATCTCAATGTGTTCTCAAGTTATTGAGCGGAAACCGTTTTTCTATTTTTAGCAATGGTGACCTCAACCTTGAACCCACCCAACCCATACGCAATTCCATGGGAGGTCTTGATATAAGGTATCTATGTATGAAGTTTCATTGAAGTATTTCAATTCGTTCTCACGTTATTAAGGATAAAACTTTTTCTATCTTTACTAACAGTGACCTTGACCCCACCCACCCAATACGCAATCCCAAGCGACGTCGCAGTATAAGGTATCTATGTATGAAGTTTCATTTAAATATCTCAATGCGTTATCAAGATATTGAGCGGAAACCGTTTTTCTATTTTTAGTAACAGTGACCTTGACCCCACCCACCCCATTAGCAATCCCAAGTGAGGTATCGATATAAGGTATATATGTATTAATTTTCATTAAAAAATATCTCAATGCATTCTCAAGTTATTGAGTGGAAACAGTTCAATTTTTAGTAACAGTGACCTTGACCCCACCCACCCCATTTACACTCCCAAGCAAGGTCTCAATATAAGGTATGTATGTATTAATTTTCATTAAAATATCTCAATGCGTTCTCAAGTTATTGAGCAGAAACTGTTTTTCTATTTTTAGTAACAGTGACCTTGACCTTGACCCCACCCACCCCATATGCAATCCCAAGCGAGGTCTCGTTATAAGGTATCTATGTATGAAGTTCATTACAATAGCTCAATCTGTTCTGGAGTTCGGGAGCATAAACAAAAAGTGCTACGCCCGCACGCCCAACGACATACGCCAATCTATGAACCGAAATTTAACAAAATATAATAAAGCATAGGGATGGATCATTACTGTCATACCAGTAAGGTCATTTCAATTCCTAGTTATTTAGTTTTCCATCAAGCATCATTGAATTTATATAGCAGATATGACACAATTGACATCTTCAAAGTCCAATAACTCCAAGAAAAATCACTGAAGCGGAACGTCCGGGTAATATGCATACCTCCTCTTGGCAATGAAGCTTCCCATAAAGTTTTATTGAAATCTGGCCAGTAATTACTGAGAAAAAGCCCATACAAGAATTGTGCACTATAAACTAATTTTAAAAATCTTCAAATAACCATAACTCTAAGAAAAATCAATGAATTGGAACGTCCTGGTAATATGCAAAACGCCTCTTGGAAAAGAAGAATTCCATTAAGTTTCAATGAAATCTGTCCAGTAGTTGCTGAGAAAAAGCCCGGACAAGAATTGTGCACTATATACTCTTTTCAGAAATCTTCAAAGTCCCATAACTCCGAGAAAAATCATTGAAGTGGAACATCCTGGTAATGTGCACACCTCCTCTTAGTAATAAAGCTTCCCACGAAGTTTCGTTCAATTCCAGACAGTAGTTGCTGAGAAAAAGCCTGGACAAGAAGTCCAGAATTGTGCACTATATACTAATTTCATTTATCTTCAAAGTCTCATAACTCTACGAAAATTCATTGAAGCGGAATGTCCTGGAAATATGCACACACCCTCTTGGTATTGAAGCTTCCCATAAAGTTTTGTTGAATTCCGGCCAGTAGTTGCTGAGAAATAGCCTGTACAAGAAAGTCAAGAATTGTTAATTACATACATATTTTAGAAATCTATTAGTCGCATAACTCTGAGAAAAATCAATGAAGCAGAACATCCTGGTAATATGCACACCTCCTTATGGTAATGAAGCTTCCCATAAAGTTTTATTGAATTCCGGCTATTAGTTGCTGAGAAATAGCCCGGACAAGAAAGTGAGATGGAAGGACGGATGGACGGACAAGGCGGCGACTAAATGCTCCCCCGAAATTTTTCGGGGAGTATAAAAACGAAATTCCAGGAAATCTGTATGTACTTGATAATTTTCCTATACATACAGCCTGTAAAAGACCACAGAATAAATCAAAGCGCTGAAGGCACTGCAGTTGTTTGCTATTGCCTAACACTGGGCACATCATGGACAGTGTGGGCAATTAGATAGGGATGATATACGTCACCTTAATACAGTGGTTGTAAATGTTTAAACGAAAATATTCATTTACGTTTTTACTATAACATTTGTTAAATATTATAAATACGACTTGAACATTGCTAAGCGACATATAATATTCAAAATGGCAAGTTTAAATACAATATTGCCTCATAAACATATACATGTAAATCAAATTTTGAAGTAAATATATCGTCATTGTGTAATTATGTTGTGTGTTTTTTCTCAATCATGCCATTTTGAATTGTTTCAATTCAATATGACATTGTCAGCTGATGATTAGGTCCATTGTAAATCGTACGCCACTAATTAA
Source organism: Congeria kusceri (assembly GCA_027627225.1). Classification (NCBI taxonomy): domain Eukaryota; kingdom Metazoa; phylum Mollusca; class Bivalvia; order Myida; family Dreissenidae; genus Congeria; species Congeria kusceri. The sequence goes on along the minus strand of CM051027.1, from coordinate 8,610,870 downwards.
AACGTAATCAGGTGTAAAAACTAGATAAAGTCACTTTCAGCAGCTTAAAACTCTGTACGAGTATATAATATTTAAAGCCTTTCAAAAAAATCAATTCAACATGAAAAAAACGCAATGTCAGGCAAGAAACCTAACGAGACATATTATTTGTCCGATTTTCCTTTGCATGCTCTTTCATTGGGCTTCAAACATATATTAATTTAATGACATTCCTATTTAACATTCCGACATTAAATATTCATTACTAACACACATAATCTGGATATAATTATAGTCAAAAATGACAATTATGAGTTTCATAACCGGACACTCTCTGAGGAAGACGGATGATTATGGTGTCGAAGATCAAAAGCTGTGGAGTTGAACAAAACTCGATATTAACCTTAAAAACAAACAAGATGATGAATATTAAAAATATTAAACAGTATATGAATGCAAAGACTGTATTACAAGCTCTTCACCCGTGTTAGCAAGTGTTTAAATTCTTTGAAGGGAGTTACTATCAAAATATTGTTGGTTTATTTTGGAAATGTCTTAAAATGTATTCCGTTTCAATTAATTAATCATCCGGACTAGCAAAACAGTCAAAACGTATATGAAAAAAATTCTCGCCCCCTGCCGGGAATCGAAGCCGGGTCCTTTAGAATGTGAGTCCAACATGCTATCCACTAGGCTATTGCCGCTACGACTCTCCGCATCGAAAATTTTGCCTACTGTAGTTTCTGATATGATTAGTGTATCCAACCTCATTCGTGATGCAATGACTATATCCGGAATGATCCGTAAAATTCAACTGCTACTGCGTAATAGTCGCTAAACTTTATTGTTATAATGATGGCCACATAAATAATACAAGAGCTGTCAGAGGACAGCGCGCTCCACTATTCGAAGTATTTCAGTTGGTACATATTTTGGATACTGAAAGGGGCATAAATTTGTTAAAAAACTATATTTTTAAGTGAAGCCTTGTATAGTTTATACATTTTTGGAACAAAAACTTTAACCTCAAAGTCTATGTAAAAAGTGGGCTAACTCTGTCAAAATACAAAACAGAGTTATGGGTAATGTTGCCCCTGATACTAGAGTTGATGACAAAGGTTAGTTCCAAGTTTCTTGTGAATAACTTATGTAGTTTTGAAGTAACAAAACTTTTGAATATAAACTTTAACCAGAAAATCTAAGTGAAAAAGGGGCATAACTCTGTCAAAATACAAAACATAGTTATGGGTAATGTTGCCCCTGATACTAGAGTTGATGACACAGGTTAGTTCCAAGTTTCAAGTGAATAACTTATGTAGTTTTGAACTTACCAAACTTTTGAATATAAACTTTAAACAGAAAATCTAAGTGAAAAGGGGGAATAACTCTGTCAAAATACAAAACATAGTGATGGGTAATGTTGCCCCTGGTACTAGAGTTTATGATAAAGGTTAGTTCCAAGTTTCAAGTGAATATCTTATGTAGTTTTGAAGTGACAAAACTTTTGAATATAAACTTTCAACAGAAAATATATGTGAAAAAGGGACATAAATCTATCAAAATACAAAACATAGTTATCGGTAATGTTGCCTCTGATACTAGAGTTGACGACAAAGGTTAGTTCCAAGTTTCAAGTGAATAACTCATGTAGTTTTGAAGTTTCCAAACTTTTGAATATAAACTTTAAACAGAAAATCTAAGTGAAAAGGGGGAATAACTCTGTCAAAATACAAAACATAGTTATGGGTAATGTTGCCCCTGGTACTAGAGTTTATGATAAAGGTTCGTTCCAATAACTTATGTAGTTTTGAAGTGACAAAACTTTTGAATATAAACTTTAAACAGAAAATCTAAGTGAAAAGGGGGAATAACTCTGTCAAAATACAAAACATAGTGATGGGTAATGTTGCCCCTGGTACTAGAGTTTATGATAAAGGTTAGTTCCAAGTTTCAAGTGAATATCTTATGTAGTTTTGAAGTGACAAAACTTTTGAATATAAACTTTCAACAGAAAATATATGTGAAAAAGGGACATAAATCTATCAAAATACAAAACATAGTTATCGGTAATGTTGCCTCTGATACTAGAGTTGACGACAAAGGTTAGTTCCAAGTTTCAAGTGAATAACTCATGTAGTTTTGAAGTTTCCAAACTTTTGAATATAAACTTTAAACAGAAAATCTAAGTGAAAAGGGGGAATAACTCTGTCAAAATACAAAACATAGTTATGGGTAATGTTGCCCCTGGTACTAGAGTTTATGATAAAGGTTCGTTCCAATAACTTATGTAGTTTTGAAGTGACAAAACTTTTGAATATAAACTTTAAACAGAAAATCTAAGTGAAAAGGGGGAATAACTCTGTCAAAATACAAAACATAGTGATGGGTAATGTTGCCCCTGGTACTAGAGTTTATGATAAAGGTTAGTTCCAAGTTTCAAGTGAATATCTTATGTAGTTTTGAAGTGACAAAACTTTTGAATATAAACTTTCAACAGAAAATATATGTGAAAAAGGGACATAAATCTATCAAAATACAAAACATAGTTATCGGTAATGTTGCCTCTGATACTAGAGTTGACGACAAAGGTTAGTTCCAAGTTTCAAGTGAATAACTCATGTAGTTTTGAAGTTTCCAAACTTTTGAATATAAACTTTAAACAGAAAATCTAAGTGAAAAGGGGGAATAACTCTGTCAAAATACAAAACATAGTTATGGGTAATGTTGCCCCTGGTACTAGAGTTTATGATAAAGGTTCGTTCCAATAACTTATGTAGTTTTGAAGTGACAAAACTTTTGAATATAAACTTTCAACAGAAAATATATGTGAAAAAGGGACATAAATCTATCAAAATACAAAATAGAGTTATAGGGAATGTTCACCCTGATACTGGAGTTGATGACAAAGGTATATTCCAGGTTTCAAGTGAATAGCTTTTGTAGTATTGAAGTTACAAAACTTTTGAATATTAACTTTAAACCAGAAAATCTATGTAAAAAGGGGCATAACTCTGTCAAATACGAAACAGAGTTATGGGGAATGTTGCCCTTGATACTGGAATTGATGACAAAGGTTAGTTCCAAGTTTCAAGTGAATAACTTATGTAGTTTTGAAGTAACAAAACTTTTAAATATAAACTTTAACCAGAAAATCTAAGTAAAAAAGGGGCATAACTCTGTCAAAATACAAAACATAGTTATGGGTAATGTTGCCTCTGATACTAGAGTTGATGACAAAGGTTAGTTCCAAGTTTCAAGTGAATAACTTATGTAGTTTTGAAGTTTCCAAAGTTTTGAATATAAACTTTAAACAGAAAATCTAAGTGAAAAGGGGGAATAACTCTGTCAAAATACAAAACATAGTTATGGGTTATGTTGCCCCTGTTACTAGAGTTAATGATAAAGGTTAGTTCCAAGTTTCAAGTGAATAACTTATGTAGTTTTGAAGTTACAAAACTTGTGAATATAAACTTTCAACAGAAAATCTATGTGAAAAAGGGACATAACTCTATCAAAATACAAAATAGAGTTATGGGGAATATTCACCCTGATACTGGAGTTGATGACAAAGGTATGTTCCAAGTTTTAAGTGAATAGCTTTTGTAGTATTGAAGTTACAAAACTTTTGAATATTAATTCTAACCGGAAAATCTATGTGAAAATGGGGCTTATCTCTGTCAAATACAAAACAGAGTTATGGGAAATGTTGCCCTTGATACTGGAGTTGATGACAAAGGTTAGTTTCGAGTTTCAAGTGAATAACTTATGTAGTAATGAAGTTACAAAACTTTTGAATATAAACTTTAACCAGAAATTCTAAGTGAAAAAGGGGCATAAATCTGTAAATATACAAAACAGAGTTATGGGGAATGTTGCCCCTGACACTGGAGTTGATGACAAAGGTTAGTTCCAAGTTTTCAAGTCAATAACTTGTGTAGTTTTGAAGTAACAAAACTTTTGAATATAAACTTTAACCAGAAAATCTATGTTAAAAAGGGGCATAACTCTGTCAAAATACAAAACAGTTAAACGGAATGTTGCCCTTGATACTGGAGTTGATGACTAAGGTTAGTTACAAGTTTCAAGTGAATAACTTACATAGTTTTGAAGTTACAAAACTTTTGAATATAAACTTTAACCAGAAAATCGAAGTGAGGTAAACTCTGTCAAAATACAAAACAGAGTTATGGGGAATGTTGCCCCTGACACTGGAGTTGATGACAAAGGTATATTCCAAGTTTCAAGTGAATAACTTATGTAGTTTTGAAGTTACAAGACTTAAACCAAATTCAGACATGGATGCGTACGCCGGCGCCGACGCCGATGCCAGGGGTAGTAGGAAAGCTCATCTAATCTTCGAATAGTCGAGCTAAAAATGAGTAATAAACATTCCCTACTAAACAAATTCACTATTCAACAAATAATCTTTACATGAGTCGGCCATAACGAGATGAACGGGTAAGAGTTAGATTTTGTCTATTCGGCTCGCCTCGTGACCAAAGACTTTCATTCATTAATGAATTAAAACGTTGCATAACGTACTATTTAATTGTTCTTCCGCGAGTACAGTGATATTTGATCCTACATGAAAAGTTGTTGACTTAAGTTTTCCCAACATGTCATGTTCTAATTAAATTCATCATCGTAATGATTGCCATTTGACAAATTAAATGATATTCAAATGGCACTTCTTACTTGCGCGTGGTCGACTGGCCTAAAGCTGTTAGGATCATAGCTCCTAGACTGTTCAATTTTGGAATTGCGGTACCTTTAGTTGTTCTGTTAACAACTAAAAATTTCAGACTGTTACACCATTTTGAGAGTGGTGTGACATGTAACACAATGTGAGAAAGTGGACCAGGGACAGTCATTTTGTTCACACTGGTAAAAAATCGACGCATGTACATTTGTCTTTTTGCGCGGTTTAAAGATCATTGTGTTAATATACAGTTAGGTAAAAAGTGGACCCATGTACATTTTCACAAGGTTTAATTGGTAATAAACCACTCGTAGATTGGTTCCCTCCCAACATAAGGCTTCAAACTGGTTCCCTGCCAATGTATAGGGGGCCTTTTATTTCCATTGAAGAATACCATAACTTACAACATGTCAAAACAAGGTCCATTGGACAATAGTATAACTCAAGACCTTTTAGTGAGAAAAACAATAAACATTTATTAGAACTGGACATGTGTCCAAAGGACACAAGTGTCCCCACATTCCACATTGTCACAAAACCCTATGTAATTACTCTACCCAGGTGCAGAAGTTTACATGCTGATGAATATGTCTATAAAGTTTCATTGCTCTAGCAGTTCTAATGTTTTACTTACACACGACACAAGACCAAAAATTTCAATTTTTGCCAAAAAAAAAGGGCCATTAATCGGATGAACTCTGACAATTAATACCCAGCAAAATTTCACATTCTGATTAATATGTTTTATAACGTTTCATCTCTCTAGCAGTAATTCTTTTCTTGTTACATATTAAACAATTCCGAAAATGTTATTTTTTGCTAAAAAAAGGCCGTAACTCCGGTTATGTCTGCAAAAACTGCACCAAAATACCCAGGTGCACAATTTCACATGCTGATGAATATGTTTATAAAGTTCCCACACTCTAGCAGTTATACATTTTGAATTATATTCTCCTGCAAACACAGAACTTCCATCAAATAACACACCCAGTTCAATTAATATTATTTTCCCAGTATCTAACGGACAGCTTCTTGTTAACGTCTGCATGGCGACGGAAAAATAAAACAGCAAGCAATTTACATTTTATGCATTATTTATGCATTATTTATTTCAGTCAAAATGTAATATTCTCCGACGAAATCGCCACCAATTTCCATACTGTGATATTCCTAGTATGGTCTCATTAAACCAAGTAACTATATATACTTGACATTAGCATTACAAACAGCTCCTTGTGATCAATGTACAGAAATAAGACATGCACATTTCCTGGTATTTGAATACTCTAGGATTAAAATGATATAAGAAATGATGTACATATAGACACAATATTTAATGAAAACTTGAGATTGGTAGACAAGAGTTCAAGTGTTGTATAAGTATAGGGATAATGCTTTTTTGTTTTTTACAGTCTTGGGAATGCATCAGGTATCAATCAGATGGCGAATACAACTGTTGCTAAATCTCGCAAATACAAAGTCTCGAAACTAGAAAAAGTATGTATATAAAAATTTGCATTTTAATTTTTTTTCTACCTTAGCATGCTAAAATGACAAAATAAAAGGAAATTAGCTAATAAGATGTTGACATGGGAATCATTCGAATATTAAGTAAACAAAACAAGCATTATTCCCAATGCTTACTCTTGCAGCCAATCAAGAATACATGATCATACACACCTTCTGTAATTTTTGTCAATATTGGTAAAAAAAAGTATTAAAACATTTAAAACATGCACTTATTTGAAAAAAAGAGCAATAACTGGTGTTTCTAATCCTATATAAAATTGTTAAAAGATCTTATGGTGACACAAATTGTGCAAGGTTGGTCGGTCAAGATTGTCCTGCACAAACAGTTTGAGAATTTAATTACCCAGAACACATTCGCGAACGTACATAGGCCTCGAAGAGGTTACTTCCCCATTGGTATTCTTCAGTAACCACTGCCACCGCGTGTGAAAAACTTCCTCATTTAGAATTACTTAGGGGAGACCACTGTGAGGAGTTTGAAGATTAATTTTACAATATTTTGATTTTTTTTGTTATCGTATAAATCTCCCACAGAAATGTTGCATTATTGGCCCAGCTAACAAAAAGTGTTAAAAAAACTAACAGTAAACACTAAAACGCAAAGATTTCACAGGGTCTTCGTTTTTTTTTTTTCTTCTGCTTGTCCACAATTTTAATTTGCCCCATGTGATTTGACTATGGTCACATGGCACTCCATGCCAGCAGAGATTTAAAATCGAGCTATGCGAAGGTTGACTTAGGTCAGTTTTTAACCAGTGTGTATACAAAGCAGAATTGACCTTACACCATGGAATTGATAACCACGCCTACTTAGGTATAAAACTCTGTTTCAGGTCAAATACCAAATGCAGGGGGGGCGCACACGGCACGTGCCCCCATAAACTCCCGGATCATAAACATATGGGCATATATTAAATGGTCAAAACTGGATGAATATGCTAAAAAAAATTCACTCCCTTCGCACACTCATTTGTTTTTAAACAGTACTCATAAACATCAGTAAACTATACCTGACCTAGCCTTCCTCCTACGATTTCTTACGGACACTGTAGCACAGGCGCCAAAGTTCAGCAAAAATGAGAAGCTTTAGACTATGGGTAAATATACCTTTATTTGTGGATGCTATTATTTTCTTTAATAAATTCATATATCATCCATGTCAGATGCAGTACACCATTGGCACAGGGTACCGCCGAAAAGACACTGATACTTTTCAAATAAATAAGATTTAAAGCTGAAATTTAAGTCCAATCAATGACTACTTTCAAGTTTAAACATTTTTGTCTCCATAAATAGTTCCCAAATATCTAAATGGACACACTTTTTGTTCAATATCCCATAAGCAATCACACCAAATCTCATGTTGTTTTTTGCATTCATAAGAAAGATATAACGTGATAAAGTAGAGGGGTGTCACAACATTGGCTCCAATTCCTGGCAATTTCATATTTGTCCCAGCACCATAATTATGTTGTCAGCGAACAAAGTCGGTTCCCAGAGCTTCAGATAATTTTTTCAGTCGAGGGATATTTCACTCATGAAATTTTTAGTTGATGAGTACAATTCAAACACCAACATTGTTCAGGAGTATTTTATATCATCCTCAAAGCATCGAAACAAATGCACATTTGAGTCTAATGCATCACTCTTGCTGTAAATTCTAAGCCATGGAAAACTGATTTTCAAGTTGGTCATACTTTTCAGCAACTTTGTTACCATCATGTTTCTTTTTCTGGACACATTTTATAAAGTCATTTATAAGATTATCAATAATGGGACCGACGATCTTTTCTGAACTAATTGCCAACTATATTGACTTAAAGAAATCTAGCATTTTCATTTGGTTCGCCATGATCTGTCAAACTTGTAAGACACAAGATGCAGACGCTCGTCAAAAGAAGGCAGCGTCTCTGTGACTGAGACTGTAATATTGGACAGATTCGGCTAAACCTGACAATGTGTGAACGAAAGATGGGAACAAGTCGTGTTTACATGGAAGTGCAATTATAAAAAAGCTGATAGAAAAATATGAAGTAGGCGATGGAAGTACGTCTGATAAAAGCACACAATGCATATGAAGGATTTTACCATTTGTTTTTTTACTCACTGAAATTTAAATTCATTTGAATTTAGACAATTTTCACGCAGATACGCATGTTATCTGGACTTCTGTTAGTTCCTAAGGCAATCATAAGAGTATCTTTCACATTATTTTGTGTAAAACCATGTTCGTCTGTATGTCTGTTAGTTTGTTTCGATAAAAACACAGCGCATAGCACATTTGAAGACGATTGTTGTGAGTTTTTTAATGACAATCACTTCGAAAAGAGACCAATACACTTCGGTAAATGAATCATACACATTATGCTCGATGCATGTGTGTTGGAATGTACTCAGCTACGGATTTTACGTGTTTAAAAATGTTTCTGATGTATATAACATTGAATGTCAAGTATTTGGTGGACAGGCATATCAAACAAGTGCCATTTACTGCCAAAACAGGTGCTTGACATGCAGATGGACCAACATGTCTTTCGAACATAATACGGTGCAGTATTAATTTATTCAGTGACTTAAAGTGCATTTCATGATGATGATGATGGCGATGATGATGATGTGCAAAGATTTTTTACCATATCTTTCGTACGAATCTGTAGCTGACCACTGCAGACTCACAGACAAGGGATATAACTGCATTATCAAAAGTTTACGCCCCCCAACCCAACCCGAAATCTGGGATCTGCCCCTGAAATGTAGGAATTTCAAACAGCTGTCCAACACACCACTACGAGGAGAATGTTAAAATGACTGAACAAATGCCTGACATTTTAACATCATTTGTAATGCTACAACAACGTGCCCAGAATTTCTGTTGCCAAAATTACTCTGGCAAAAATGACACCATTTGAGTCTAAAATATATTTTAAATAGACACAACTCGAGATGCATTGTTTTAAAATTGAGAGACCAATATGTAAATAAGCAAAAACATACAAAATGCATTCGGGCAACAGGAAGCAAAACTTTTCACAAGTTTAAAACTTGTAAGAACAAAATTCTTTACAATTTTTGTTACTGCTGTATTTAAACTTTTCTTTTTTTCATGCCTCAATAACACTTTGTAGGACAAGACATTTCGAAAAGCAGCAATTACTTTTGACAGGTTTACATTGGTTACAACTCGTTAAAGATTTAAGCAGAAAATGAACACCTTAGTTTTAATTCTTTCAGCATTTTGTCATTAAGATTGTTCAAAACAATTCTACAAAAACAGCATGACACTAGGCACTGAAAACCAACAGCTAAGAAAGTCAATTTAAATGCTTATAATGATTAGTACAACAAACTTCAATCCATGGTAATAACATAAGGGGGATATATGGGTGATACTTTAAAGGCCATTTTGTGCGCTTATAATTATACGGTTGTTGTTTTCTAAAGACAATAACCCATTTTGATCAACATTTTTGATACTTCAATATATGTTATGTCTGGCTAAGCTTATCAGTAGGAGGAAACAATAAAATACAAAAACCTGAAACACTTAAGAATTCCCCCAAGCTCAAAATTATAAAATATTATTTAATGAAATCATACGTCTCTGCATGTGCAAAAAAACTAACGTTTGACTGACACTGACACATATATCAGTTTGGTATCATTCTTCATTATGTTCGTTGTTCAAAGTTATTCCCTTTTGCATGAATACATTTATTATGTTAATTTAAAAAGAAAATCCACCAACATTTTATTCGTTAACCCGAGCACAAAGTGCTCGGTGAGCTATTGGTATAAGGGACCTCTCCTGCATTGTCCATCGTCCGTGTGCCGTCAACAAATGTGTTTCGTTCTCACGCTGGAGACTTCACTTTTTATCCACTCTTAACCAAACTTGCACAGTTTGTGTATGACTATAAAATCTCGGACGGGATTGTTATTGGGCAATATCACACCAGTAACACTAGAGGTATTGCCCCTTTTTTATGCAAAAAAAGTGCAAAAATGCCTTTTTCCAACATATAGACTTTATTTCTATCCAATCTTAATCAAACTTTTACAGTTTGTGTATGACCATCAGATCCCAGCAGATGCCAAAAAGGGGCCAGATCGTGTTTTTAAACACCGGAGTTATTGCCCTTTGTTAATGAAAAATTATACAAAACTGGACATTTTTCAGGATAGAGACTTCATTCTTCATCCCATCTTCACCAATATTGCACAGTTTGTCTATGACCATGAGACTACAGTTGAAGTCGAATATAAGCAAGAACAGACCAAAAATACTGGAGTTCTTGCCCTTCATTTGTGAAAAACAATATGCAAAAATGGACATTATTCAGGATAGAGACTTCATTTTTCATCCAATGTTCATCAATCTTGCAGAGTTTGTCTATGACCATAAGATTACAGGTCAAGTTGTATATGAACAAATTTGGGCCAGAAAACAGGAGTTATTGCCCTTTGTTTGTGTACAAAAATATACGAAAACGGACATTATTCAGGATAGAGACTTCAGATTTCATTCAATCATCACCAATTTTGCACAGTTTGTCTATGACCATTAAATTAATGGTGAAGTTGAATATAAGCAAAATTGGGCCAGAAACACTGAATTTATAGCCCTTTGTAAAAAAATATATTCAACAAGAGCTGTCGGAGGACAGCGCGGTTGACTTTTCTTGTGCTTGTCAGAGTTTCTGGCATTTTTTCTAAACAAACTGTATAGAAGGGACCAATTAAACAAAATTAATTTCTTTCTCGAGTTACTAAGTGGAAGTATTTTTATAATTTCAAAACAGTGACCTTGACATTGACTCAACTAACCCCATATGCAATCTCATGCAATGTCTCGTTATACAGAATCTATAAATTGAATTTTATTAAAATATTTCAATTTGTTTTCGAGTTATAAAGCAGAAGATTTTTTTCTATTTCTAGTAACAGTGACCTTGACCCCACCCAACCCACCACAAATGCAATCCCGAGTAAAGTGTTAGTTTAGGGTATGTATGTATGAAGTTAGAGAGTGGAAATCAAAAGTTGACGATGCCATTCCACCCACTTAAAATGTTTTAAGTGTAAAAATGCCCATAATTTAGACAAATTTCAAACTAGAGTTACGAAAATTGGCCTAAGATTTCATTTTAATATAGGGAATACGTGTTTTAAGTTTGAATGAAATCCCTCAAGCACTTCCTGAGAAACCAGATTACCGAAAAACTTTAACCTAACCATATAGCTTATATGTAAAATTTCTAGAAGTAAAAAGGCCCATAATTTTGACAACTTTCTAACTAGAGTTATCAGAATTGGCCTATGATTTCATTTTAATATAGGGAATACATGTTTTAAGTTTGAATGAAATCCCTCAAGCAATTCCTGTGAACCAGATTACCGAAAATCTTTAACCTAACCATATAGCACATATGTAAAATTTCTAAAAGTAAAAAGGCCCATAATTTTTGCAAATTTCAACTAGAGTTATCAAAATTGGCCTATGAGTTCATTTTAATATAGGGAATAAGGACTCTAACCTTGAATAAAATCTTTCAAGCTATTCCTTAGAAACCAGCTTACTGAAAAACTTTAACATGTTTATATAGCTTATATGTAAAATTTCTAAGTGCAAAAAGGCCCATAATTTTGACAAATTTCAAACTAGAGTTATCAAAATTAGCCTATGATTTCTTTTTAATATAGGGAATATGTGTTTTAAGTTTGAATGAAATCCCTCAAGCAATTCCTGAGAAACCAGATTACAGAAAAACTTTAACCTAACCATATACAATGTAGCTTATATGTAAAATTTCTAGAAGTAAAAAGGCCCATAATATTGGCAAATTTCAAACTAGAGTTATTAAAATTGACCTATGAGTCCATTTTAATATAGAGAATAAGTACTCTAAGTTTGAATAAAATCTTTAAAGCCATTCCTTAGAAACCAGCTTTTCCTTAGAAAACAGCTTACTGAAAAACTTTAACGTGTTCATATAGCTTATATGTAAAATTTCTAAGTGCAAAAAGGCCCATAATTTTGACAAATTTCAAACTAGAGTTATCAAAATTGGCCTATGAGTTCATTATAATATAGGGAATAAATGTTCTAAGTTTGAATGAAATCCCTCAAGCAATTCCTGAGAAACCAGATTACCAAAAAACTGTTACCTAACCATATAGCTTTTATGTAAAATTTCTAAAAGTAAAAAGGCCCATAATTTTGACAAATTTCAAACTAGAGTTATCAAAATTGGCCTATGAGTTCATTTTAATATAGGGAATAAGTACTCTAAGGTTGAATACAATCTTTCGAGCCATTCCTTAGAAACCACCTTACCGAAAAACTTTAACATGTTCATATAGCTTATATGTAAAATTTCAAAAAGGCCCATAATTTTGACACATTTCAACTAGAGTTATCCAAATTTGCCTATGAGTTCATTTTAATATAGGGAATATGTGTTCTAAGTTTTGATTAAATCCCTCAAGCCATTCCTGAGAAACCAGCTTACTGAAAAACTTAAACCTGTCCATATAGCTTATATGTAAAAGTGTAAAAAGGTCCATAATTTTGACACGTTTCAAACTAGAGTTACCAAACTTGGCCTATAGGTTCATTTTAATAAGGGCAATAAATGTTTTAAGTTTGAATGAAATCCCTCTAGCCATTCCTGAGAATGAAGCTTACCAAAAAACTTTAACCTATCTCGGACACCGACGCCGACGCCGGGGCGAGTAGAATAGCTTGCCTTTTCCATGAAAAGTCGAGCTACAAATGGACATTATTCAGTAAGAGACTTCATTTTTCATCCAATCCTCACCAATTGTGCACTGCATGTCTATGAACATAAGATTACTGGTGAAGTTGAATATAAGCATCTTCGGGCCAGAAACACTGGAGTTATTGCCCCTTGTGTGTGGAAAAAAACATCAACAAGTTATCAGTGATTGGCTTGCACACACGATTTTTGATTCAATGTTGACCAAATTTACACAGTTTGCGCATGACCATACATTTTTTTTTTTTAAATTCGATTTCCAACAGTTGCAAACCTTGCATGCAGTTATTTGTACATTCAACATTGATGACTTCAGAGCCTGCGTTAACATCATTTATCATCATTGGACAGAAAATTATCAAAGGAAAAGCAAAACTTGACTTTATAGCACAGTCATCACAATTTTCGCATTGTAACTAGTTCTCCAAACTGTCTGCGAAAAAGACATCAAAATCTACTGTTTCTGCACTTTCCAGAATTGTCACTGACTTAATTAAAAAGGGTCAGGTAAGAATATAGAGAAAAATGATTTGAGAACCATTAGCAAAAACACCGCACATCCACTACCCAACTCGTACTTTAGTTAGCCCATTGCACTAACCGATGTTTCAAATCAAATCGATTCTATCCCCCTTTGCGTATTGTTTAGATACCTTAATTTTCAATAGTATGGTCTTCATCTGTACCAGTTTTCAGGTGATCGCTTTGGGCCATCATGGCCCTCTTGATTTTCCTTCTACCAAGTTCTGGAACCAACTTATAATGTAAATAAGTTCTGGAACCAACTTATAATGTCAATAAGTTCTGGAACCAACTTATAATGTCAATAAGTTCTGAAACCAACTTATAATGTCAATAAGTTCTGGAATCAACTTATAATGTCAATAAGTTCTGGAACCAACTTATAATGTCAATAAGTTCTGGAACCAACTTATAATGTCAATAAGTTCTGGAACCAACTTATAAACTACAATAAGCTCTTTGATTTATGTTAAAAACTTTAAAACTAACATCAAGATAGGACTAATTTTCCAGCAAAAAAACTATTAATAGGGAAAGCAATTGTTAAATTGTACTTGTAATTGTAAAATCAACCATTTCCCAATACAATTAAAGAGAAAGACAAAAGAAAATAGTATAATCCCCACTGTCCATAAGCATTTCCATATCAGATCAACCAGGAATAAAATATAAATGCATTCCCCTTAAAATCAACCAGCAAGACAACACAGTACCATTTAAAAATCTACTAGGATAGTTTGACTCAAGGCAACTTTTCAGCACTTCCAACATTTACCTGACAATACATCTAGTGGGGCATATCAACAAAGTCAGTGTCTGTCTAGGAACCAGGGAAACACCACTTCACCTGTGGAAAATTCTGAAAACTCAGAAACAAGAGCATGGTCCTTATCTGCATTAGACTTTTCAGTAGTCTGCTGCTTTGTCTTGGGAGCCAAAGGTGAGATACTGACTTTCAGCATTGTAATTATATGCTTGTGAACCTTAGATATCTGGGTGGAAAATAACATAAACCAAATGCAAAGACTGTGGTATTAAACAATAGGTGCTTATGATCGTTCCTCTCAGAATCTTGAAAGAACTATGCCCTTAATAAACCAAAAAATGTAGCCTGAATTAGAATGTGTACTAATAAGCTAAGATCTAAATAATAGAAAATCATACATACAAGACATACATTCTGGCATATAAAAATGAGTAGATTGAATAATGATCGATAAACACCATACATGCCATACATGCTGGTCTGGCCGGGATTGTCCCGCTTTTGCGAGTTTTGTCCCGGCGTCCTGCTCAGATGCATTTTGTCCCGGTCAATCACAAAAATCGATGTCAGTGTCCAATAATAGTTGCATTGGGCCAACAATTTACTTCTTGTCATTAAATCCTTAATTGGTTCCTATGACAACAATGCCCGCCAGTCGTGTGTCAACGAGGAGCAGGTATGATAACCGAGACAGTGGTATATTAATCCTTTGTCACGCTTTCGCCAGATGGTGGTCATAATTATAATCCGGGGTCGCTAATTGCTGGTAGTCATCACGTGGAGGGTGTAACTGTATGTCATAGATCAATACTGACCTACCTGAACGACAATTTGAGAATTATGTTATCGATTTGGCTGTTTTGTTTCTCATTGTTAAAGAGGACATGTCCACTGCATATGTTCGCCATACAGGTGCATACTTTTGATGTTATGCGCTACGAAACTTGTTTTCAAAAGTAAAGATCTCACAGTTCTCTGGGCTACAAAGTTTTTATATGGCAGTTAATATACCCACTTCTCCATGCGGATGTGACATTGTACATGTCAGCATTATTTTCACGCGCTTTTCTTCAGAACAAAAGATTTACGCAGAGTGAAAAATGTATATGTGCATTTTAACATTTGACGCACGTTGGCATGACGTGCATGAGGACATTTTCCTGCTGTGTTTTGCAAGAACAACGCATATATAATATACATGTTTTTAAATCAAGATTTTTATACTTCATTAATTATCCAATCAATACTACGAGTTCAATAGCGGTAACGATTAAAAAAACAACTAAACAAATGCTCGTAAGAACATTATTTATCAAATAAAAAAGGCCCCGTAACTAGATTGAGTGTAACCTTATGATTTGAGAACAATGAGAAAAGTGGGTTTGAATGTGACGTCATTGCGCGAATTGGATGAGCACTGGATATAAACATCCGGAAAGAATTATTGCTTTCAGTTTCGCAACAATAATGATGCTTTAGCTTTTAAAAGCTAGGGTATACTGTACAAACTGTGACGTTTCGTTAATTTAATTTTGTTGAGATGTTTTCATAAAATGAAAACATGTTAGCCATAGTAAGTGTATACATGTATTGTTTACATGTATTATGTGCATGAACGATATGACAGTTAACACGATTATAACGATCCATGGGCCATGCTACAAAATAACAATATTAAGGTGTCCAGCTGAAAAGTCAAATGTATGGCCGATTTTTTGTCAATGTCCCGTGTTGGTTGGGTGATATGTGTGGATTGGGAATGGTCATAAGCAATAACTGTACAGGTAAGTATCCCAGTGCTGTAGAAATATTGTGAAAAATACTCATATGAATGTGTTTTGAACAAACAAGGCCAGTGATTGCGACTTTGTGGCAAACACTTTATATGTTTCTCAATAAAATTCATTTTCATTGAAATGTGGAGCCGGGAAAATATGAAATCGATAGGAGTTGGTTCCAACGTTTTGGACACTCCTGTACAATATTTGGTGTGACTGCTAATGGAGAATTGAACAAATCGTTTGTTGATTAAGATTTTTGGAAACTAAAGTACTTGTTGATTCAAAGCTGTTTTAACTGGAACATAGTAATGGATATGACTTTAGTTTAGAATTTAAATCACTTCGAAAAGTATAAATTTATTTTATGTCTCATTCATCTTTAAATAATATGAACTACTCCTATTTAAGAAATAAAACAACATAATCCACAAGTAAAGGTGTACACTGCAGATCCGTTATATCGTGATTCGCGGGGTCCATGGATCGCGATCGAGATATAGCCGGATCGCGATATAACTTGTCAGGTCATTCATGTACATATAGATAAACATGTATATGCTAGCCTATTTTCACGATCTCAAAACATGCACATAATTAACTCACCTTCTGCATTGTTGTTAACATCCACAATATGTTATATCCATATGTAAAATATTCCATATGTAAATAAAATATAATATTATTCCTTGTAATTAATTTCTAATTGCGTATAATAAATTCCAAATCCGAAGCACCTATCCGAATTTTACTGTTCACATGATGTAAACACGAATCTTATTTACAATTATTTGTATTTTGTGTAAATCCTTTGCTCTGCTAGAAAAGCGCTCGAAAATTATGCTAACATGTACAACGTCACGTCATCCTCGTGGAAAGCGTGGGTTTATTGATTGCCGTATAAAAACTTTGTAGCGCAGAGAACATTGAAATCTTTACTTTTAAATAAAAGTTTTGTATCGCATTACAACAAATTTGGTTATCTATATCGCGAACGATGTGCAGTTAGCAGTTCCACTTAAACACAAAAGAAACAGAACAAGAGCTGTCAGAAGACAGCGTGCTCGACTTTTCGAAGTATTTCAGTTGGTACATATTTTGCATAGTGAAAGGGGCATACATTTGTTAAAATACAATATTTTTAATTGAAGCCTTGTATAGTTTATAAATTTTTGGAACAAAAACTTTAACCACAAAAGAACTTTAACCACAAAAGTATATGTAAAAAGTGGGCTAATTCAGTCAAAATACAAAACAGAGTTATGGGTAATAATGCCCCTGATATTAGAGTTGATGACAAAGGTTAGTTCCAAGTTTCAAGTGAATAACTTATGTAGTTTTGACGTTACAAAACTTTTGAATATAAACTTTAACCAGAAAATCTATGTGAAAAAGGGGCATAACTCTGTCAAAATACAAAACAGAGTTGTGGGGAATGTTGTCCCTGACACTGGAGTTGATGACAAAGGTATATTCCAAGTTTCAAGTGAATAACTTATGTAGTTTTGACGTTACACGACTTTTGAATAAAAACTTTAACGAAATTCAGACGCTGACGCGGACGCCGGGAGTAGTAAGAAAGCTCACCTATTCTTCGAATAGTCGAGCTAAAAATGTTACGCCGTATCAATAACGTTATTGTTGGTCAGATAGGTCAGTATTGATCTATGACATACAGTTACTGTACACAAACACCACGGCGCGGCGTGTAATTATTCGACTGCTAATTAAAGCGACAGCAGTGAAAGGACGTAGTCATGGGTGGCACGCGCAATATAAGCTTAAGACATCGAACGGTTACACTTTGATGTTGAGCGGGTTGGGTTATTGTTTGTCGCACTACAAGAGTGTGAATGAAAGAGTTGCGATGTAGGCGCAAACATCCAGACCAAACTGGATTTATTTATGAACGTTGTGTAATAGTACAATATTGAAGTACATAGTAAAAAATCAAGATCCACGGCCGATTCGCAATATATTGGATATCGCGATATAACGGATCGCGATATAATGGATCTGCAGTGTATATACCCGTTGTTTATATTTGATTATTTTTCGCTGAACATTGGCGCCTGTACTACAATGTATACGTAAGAATTGTTAGTGGGCTAGGACGGGTTTGTTTTACTGAAGTAAATGACTATTGTGTATATTCAAACATTTAGCGAGCGAAGCAAAAATGTTTGAGCATATTTTTCTAATTTTTAGTGTGTGTGTGTGTGTGTATTTCAAAGTTTATGAGGTCCTTCCGCGCCTGGGGCTGCATTATGTGAGGACTCGGAGTTTGTCCCAGCACTCCTTCCTAATTAACTTACTAGAGACTCACGAAAGTTGGGACGAATTTTGAATTATAGCTGCAATTTCCAGCTATTTATTTTTTACTGAAAGGTATTTTAATTTTGGTGTGGTCTTGTGCTGTGGGGGAAAACCGGAGTACCCGGAGGAAACCCCACCTGTCCAGTATAGTGACCACCAACCAAACTCACATGCGCCGGATGTGGGAAGCGAACCCGGGTCGCCTAGGTGAGAAGCGAGTGTACCAACCCCTAGCTAGCCAGACAGCCGCAACTTTTGACCGTTTTATATATGCCCATATATGTATGGCCCGGAAATTTTATGGGGGATCTGGATCCGGTAGTGAAAAGAATAGGTAAGGATTATATTTTTTTTACTTGGCTCCACTCGTGAATACAAAAATTCATTCATTAATGAATTAGGACGGCATATAGCGTACAATTTTATTTTCCTGTCTGGCCAAAAGCAGTTAGGATCATAGTTCTTTGACTGTTCTGCTTTGAAATAGTTGTATCTTTAGTTGTTCTGCGAACAACTAATAAATAAATAAACCAATCAAAGTGAAGTAGAAAATAATAGTGGACTGTCATGTCAAATATCTTCGTACCAGTATTTCCTGATTAAGTTTCTTTTTCTGTAGTTTCAAAAAACTAGGAGGCGAACAATTATGAAGTTTAGCAAAATATATAAAATATCTGTCATTGTTTCACAATATCAGATTAAAATCAGTATCTTACTAGGAAAGAGTTGCTGATTTGGAAATAAAACTATGATAGATTGTGTCTTCACTTATTTTCTAAAGTTATAGGTCATCTTAGAAATCTATTAATATCCTGGAGTGTCCATATTCTGATGAGATAATAAACTGATCATTTCAAAGATATTCAGTGAACTTTAAAAAATCAAAATATATCTACTAATATAGAAAAAATAATCATTTATCTTTCAACTTCAACAAATAATTTGCACTTTTGTCAAATAAACATGACCAACAAATTGAAAATGCATTTGCCAGTACCATAAATCCGCCATCTTGAATTTGTTCCAAGTTCCGATGACACAATGTAACAACAAGAAATATAGTTGTTTTGCTTTGTTTTTCAACATTAAATCACCTTTTATGTTATCCATTTATCAATTGTAAATATTGTAGACAAAAGTAACTAGAGATTACTCCATTTATCAATTGTTAATATTGTAGACAAAAGTAACTAGAGATTACTCCATTTATCAATTGTCAATATTGTAGACAAAAGTAACTAGAGATTACTCCATTTATCAATTGTCAATATTGTAGACAAAAGTAACTAGAGATTACTCCATTTATCAATTGTCAATATTGTAGACAAAAGTAACTAGAGATTACTTATGTACTTTTTCAGAATCTGTGACACAACAGTAGACACCGTGTAAAAAATAACAGAAAATGTGTCTGTTTTAGATATTTCATGAAAAATTTCTCTAAATAAATATTTGTTGATTTTTTTTTCTGTCATGCATGTTTTTAAATCAATTTCAACAAAATAAATAAATACTTCTACCCAGAAGTGCTCTCATTATTTAAAACAATGGATCATTGGAATATGGACCCACTCGGAATTAGGGCCTTTGACGATACTAAGATATAAAACTCCTAAAACAGCACTCTTTTCACACGACTTTGAATGTTTTATATCGATACTGCAGGATAATGATCATATAGTGCCAACAGGACATGAACCTTTGAATCAACTCCATCTCAAGTCATGCTATTTAGGTTTTAATAAAAGGATACACTATACTAAATTATTTTGGCACAGTTTTCATCAATGATTGACATGGGGCCCATCAGTAAGACTGAAAGATCACATCGCACACAAATCTTGCCATGTGGTTTATCTATCGGAGAAGGGAACTTACAATAAGCGTCATGGGGAAATATGACAGGGGATTGTTATAGCAAACAAATAAGACCATCTCAAAAATGTCTAGAAAATACATACTGTTGTTTCTGTACATTTCCTGTACAATCATAGACAATCCACCGACTGGCAGATTTGATGAGATGCCAGACTATTCACTCAATACTGCACAAAACAGACTTACCGCAAATAAATTATTTTTTAGTAATTATCACCTATTCCATTGCATTCCTTCTTAATGTTAACACACGGTTTGCAATTACTTGATAATTTCCGTATTAAACATTAACATAAATAACACCATTGTCAGCAAACTATTTGCACATTTTATATAAATTTCTACAACTAACATACTATTGTGCATACGCTTAGTCATAATAACGAAACTTTAAAACTGTCAAGAAAGTTTTTAAAATAAAACCTCATGAGGTATGTCTTATTAAAAACTTTGATCTAATAAAAAAGGCTATGTAAATTTGTGCAAAACTCTATTTCATGTAAAATGTCTTGTTCGAAATTAAATATTTGTTAAGAAAAACATTTTAAGCGTGAAACTTAAACCCAAAAGACTGTACCACAAACAAGATTCTGTGTTTGATAAACACACATGCCCCACGTTGGTGCTGGGTAGCCCATTTCTTAGTCCAAATTAGGTCAAGGTCAAAGACAGTGTGGGTGATATGGGTGGATTGGGAACGGTCATGAAATGGCACTTTTAAATTAGTCCAAATTAGTTCAATGTCAAGGTCAAAGTGAGGTTGGGTGATATGGGTGGATTGGGGATGGTCACAAGCAACAATTGTGTAAGTATCCAAGTGTTGTAGCAAGCGGTGTTGGTGCGAGATGAAATGGTAAAATCTAGTTAACCAAGAAACAGCCCATTTAAATTATTCTAAGTGCAAATTAGGTCAAGGTCAAGGTCAAAGTGAGCTTGGGTGATATTGGTGGATTGGGAACAGTCATAAGTAACAACTGTGTAAATATCAAAGTGTTGTAGTAAGCGGTGTTGGTGCTAGACAAAACGGTAAAATCTAGTTAACCCAGAAATGGCACTTTTGAATGATTACAAGTCCAAATTAGGTCAAGGTCAAAGTGAGGCTGGGTGATATGGGTGGATAGGGAATGGTCATAAGCAACAACTGTATAAGTATCCAAGTGTTGTAGTAAGCGGTGTTGGTGCTAGACGAAATGGTAAAATCTACTTAACCTTGTCACGGACGGAAAGACGGACGGACGGAAGGGCAGACAGGACAATCACTATATGCCTCCTGCATCAAGATGCCGGGGGCATAAAAAGTCTTCAGAATTAAAAACACAAGAACTACTAAAAGATATAATAAGACACAAACAAGAGGAAAATTAGCATTGCATTTGACCTCAATGTCATAACAGGTATACCTGACTTTTAACAAATCTGATGCAACATCAGTGCCAAAATGGATGACTAACTGTCCTACTTCATGCCATATCTTTGCTAATACCCCTGTCTGACCAGACTGCGCCCTTACTGCCACTAAAACAGTCTGTTTTTGGAAAACGCCGATATTTGCAGTAAGAACGCCAAGTCTTTTCTGTAAAAAATCCTAATTCCTGTCATCCGTCAAACCGGGGTACTGCTATCTGTTTTCTTCATGTGTACACGACCTCCACACCACGACCTAACCAAGACCTATGCATTTTTACTGTGTTTACACTGCATCCCCACGGCAACCATGTGGCGATCATTGGTGTCCACACATCGTTCTTCGCTTGTCTTCCACGACTTTACTGCGACTATGGCGATTGCATGGCGACTGCACTATGACCATACAGTGTCCCCACTGCGTGTATAAAAACGTTTAATTTTTTTCCCAAAAATTTCATTCATGTGTCTACCCTTCAAGGTGTAAAGACTTGACTGTATTCAAAATAAATTTGTACGACGTTATGCCGAAGTCAAGGGGCCGTGGATGCGGCAGAGCAGCCAGGACTGTTAAACACACGTCATTTGAGTTTTAGATACAATTAATTGCTAATATTGGAGAGTTAGCGATGCACAACCTTGCTCAGTACTGGTACGTGTGCAAAATTCTCTGGAAATGTTTGAATAGTTCCGGAAAATGAATCTAGCACAGTGGCAATGGCAAATATTCAAACATCTTTCAGTATGTGCTTAGAACAGCACATGTTCTTTTGCGCAAATGATGTGCACTCGTACAAGTACAAGTCCAGAAAATATCTGACGTATTCTAGTCGAATTATTAGTTTAGGAACGATGCAGGATCCTCCTGTCTCAACTCAGGGATGAGGCGGTTTTAGTGACCTAAATGTTTTCTGCAGACTTCACCGAGCCATGGTCTAACCCAGCATCTTCTTTGCCTTGCCCTTCTCTTTCTTGTTTGTATCAGATGTAAAGCTAGTTGATGGTCATTTCCTACTGCTGCTGCTGCTGGACAAGAATCATGTGTTGTACCACCAATAAGTTATCCATTTCTTCTATGACAATAACAAGTATACACTAGAATTGTCACATGAGTGACATATATACCCTAAAATTTGGCCTTGTCACAAAACTATGGCACAGGCTAATCCAGGACGGCACTTTCCGCCCTACAGTGGATTTATGTTTAGAAGAGACTTCCTTGAAACAGAAAAAATACCATAAAAGCGGAAAGTGCCGTCCTGGATTAGCCTGTGCGGACTGCACAGGCGAATCCGGAACGACACTTTACGCACGTGCATTA
Source organism: Congeria kusceri (assembly GCA_027627225.1). Lineage (NCBI taxonomy): Eukaryota > Metazoa > Mollusca > Bivalvia > Myida > Dreissenidae > Congeria > Congeria kusceri. The sequence goes on along the minus strand of CM051027.1, from coordinate 8,587,901 downwards.
AGTCCGGTTTTCCAATGACGTACCTCAAACAATCAAGTTCTGGTTTTCTGAATGGATAAATGCATAGTCGACCAAATCTTGTTGATCGGTCAATAAGGTCATGTTCACATTAATTTTTCAGTTGCTAATTATAAAAAAAGTTCAGAATTACTGGGATTTGTTAAGAACTCATAAAATTTGGTAAGAATTATTTCAATCCAATAGTCAAGAACTATGTAAATCTTAGGTAAGAATTATTGAAAAAATAGTTAGTGACATGATTTACATAAGACACAATTAAATAATGTGAGAATTATATAAATTAAGAACCAATTACTAAGGTAATTATTATTTTAATTTAATAGTTAAGTACCTATTAAATTAAGTAAGAATTCACTAAATATGTGAAGGACCAATTAATTAAATTTGGTAATTAAATTGGGCAATCAGAGTGTTGCTACTGTTCGACAACTGTTGCAGAGACAGAGCGATAAATATGAGGCAAGTTGTGCGAAAACGAGGCTTAATGCACATGTGTAAAGTGTTGTCCCAGATCTGCACAGGCTGATCTGGGACAACACTTTCTGCTTTTATGGTAGTATTTTCTGCTTCAAGAACATGTCTTCTAAACATAAATCCACTGTAGGCAGAAATTGCCTTCCCAAATTAGCCTGTGCTGACTTCACAAGCATTAAGCCCGGGTTTCCCACAACACACCTCATATAATTACTATTTCACAGTTGTTTCCAATGAATTCTAGATAACATGCAGAGAAAAACACTGAATGTACTTTCCCTCTTCAGAAGATGTGGGAATATGCTCAGGTGATTCCAGAGCTTACAACTGATGATGACGTCAATATCACAGGTTCTTTGCCAGAATGCAGTCAGTTAGCTAGGATAATGAACACATTCAATCTGCAGCCGATGAAACAAATGGGAGAAAAACGTTATTTAATTAAATATATTTGGAATGCCTGCTGAAAAGATCTCAGGTCTATTACCACTATGTGATTGAATACTGATGTTCAAACATTTGCACTAGATTTCACAACATAGAAAACACTGAAAACATATTGATGCTTATATTTGGTACACAAAAGTAAATGAGATGTAAAATGCGATCAACACACATGCCCCCAGTTGGTGCTGGACATCCCATTTGAATTATTCAATTCCAAATTAGGTCAAGGTCAAAGTGAGGTTGTTTTAATGACTGTCTACTGCAATTTTGTCCTGAGTTTGATGCCTAATTGGGGTTTTCAGACAAGAGGGCCATAAGGCCCCGGTCGCTCATCTGAGGGGCTAACAAAGTAAATTGTTCTGAGCAAGTTTCATTAAGATTCAGCTTAGAATGTGGATTATTCTTCAATCTGACCTGGTGACCTAGTTTTGACCCCACATGACCTTGTTTTTAAACTTTTTCCTAGATATCATTGGGACAAATGTTTTGAGCAAGTTTCATGATTACTGAGCTAAAAATGTGGCCTCTAGAGTGTTCACAAGCTTTTTCTTCAATTTGGCCTGGTGACCTAGTTTTTGACCAGATGTGAACTAGTTTTGAACTCATCTGAGATATCTTTGAAACATATGTTCTGAGCAAGTAACAAGAATATTGGGCAAAAAATGTGACTTCTAGAGTGTTAAGAAGCTTTTTCTTCAATTTGCCCTAGTGACCTAGTTTTTGACCCCACATAACCCAGTTTCGAACTAGTTCGAGATATCGTTGGGACAAATGTTCTGAGTAATTTTTAATTTTAATTTGAGTTGATTTGGCAAAAATGTGGCCTCTAGAGTGTTAACAAGCTTTATAAACTTTTCAATATAGCCATATAAGGAAAACTGCCCCGCCCCCTGGCGTCCATGTTTTTCAAAGGAGGGCAACCACTTTCAACCTCGGACGAGATATCATTGGAACAAATGTTATCAGTAAGTTTCATGAAGATTGGGCAATAAATGTGGCCTCTGGAGTGTTAACAAGCTTTTTCTTCAATTTGACCTAGTGACCTAGTTTTTGACCCCACATGACCCAGTTTCAAACTTGGCTGAGATATCATTGGGACAAATGTTCTGAGCAAGTTTCATGAAGATTGGGCAATAAATGTGGCCTCTAGAGTGTTAACAAGGTAAATGTTGACGATGCACGCCGGACGACGCACGATGGACAAAAGGCGATCACAAATAGGTGGATTGGGGATGGTTATAAGCAACATCTGTGTAAGTATCCAAGTGTTGTAGCAAGCGGTGTTGGTGGAAGACGAAACGGTAAAATCTATTTAACCAAGAAACAACCCACTTGAATTATTCTAAGTGCAATTAGGTCAAGGTCAAGGTCAAAGTGAGGTTGGGTGATATGGATGGATTGAAAATGGTCATAAATAACAACTGTGTAAATATCCAAGTGATGTAGAAAGCGGTGTTGGTGCTAGACCAAAACGTTCAAATCTAGTTAACCAAGAAATTTATTGTAAGTCCAAATTAGGTCAAGGGCAAAGTGAGGTTGGGTGATATTGGTGTATTGGGGGTGGTCATAAGCAACAATTGTGTAAGTATCCAAGTTTTGTAGCAAGCGGTGTTGGTGCTAGGCGAAATGGTAAAATCTAGTTAACCAAGAAACAGCCCATTTGATTTATTCTCAGTGCAAATTAGGCCAAGGTCAAGGTCAAAGTGAAGTTGGGTGATATGGAGGGATAGGGAATGGTTATAAGCAACTACTGTGTAAATATCCAAGTATCGTTGTAAGCAATGTTGGTGCTAGACGAAACAGTAAAATCTACTTAACCTTGTCAAGGACGGAAGGACGGACCAACGGAAGGACGGACAAACAGGGCAATCACTATATGCCTCCCGCTTCAAGATGCCGGGGGCATACAAATTGGTTCTTCCACAAAGTCAATACAGTCAATTCAAGACTCCATTGACAAGAGCACACAGCTGAAGAATTTATCACACACTATTATGTGAAGTTATAATAAGATGTCAAACATAGAATAAACTGTTTTATTACAGCAATGTTTTATATGCAGTTTACCATTTGTTATTTAGGAATTTTGCAGAGTAATTAGTGCAATAGACACCTGCATATATAACTGCACCAGTAAAATTGATTTTACCACAAAACTGTATACTTGTATGCTTTTACAATTTTTTTACAAAAAAATTGAACTGTTTCCATGCGTGCATGAACACAGTTTTGAAATACAGAGAAAATTATCAATACACAGTCAGTTTTCATGAAAAAGTCATAGAAAAATGCTACTTATACCAAAGGTATTGACATAATATAACAAGCATACATAAACAACATGAAATACTCAGTTTTATGTGAAAAAAGAACAAAAATCATGTCCATTCTATGTTTGATGTCTTATTTTAACTTCACATAATACAGTGTTTTATTCATATTTCATATTTGTGATGCATCGTGAGAAAACCAGTCTTAATGCATGTACGTAAAGTGTCGTCCCAGATTAGCCTGTGCAGTCCGCACAGGCTAATCCAGGACGGCACTTTCCGCTTTTGTGGTATTTTCTGTTTCAAGGAAGTCTCTTCTAAACATAAATACACTGTAGGCGGAAAGTGCCGTCTCGGGACTACACTTTAAGCACATGCATTAAGCCCGGTTTTCCCACGACGCCCCTCATTTATTCTATAAATGTGGCTTTTGTGGGGAAACCGGGCTTTAAAATGCACGTGTGTCGTGTCGTCCTGAACCAGCCTGTACAGTCTGCTTTTATTTTTTTAGACTGTTGGCAGAAGCCAACGGTCTTTTGAGAGGGGAATTTCCAAAACAGGTTTTCACGGAAAACTACTTCTTTCCTTTGCAGGCTACGAGTCAGTAAATCGAAACCTGAAAGGGTCTGTTACCAAAACAGCAACATTTCATGCCTGTTTTCTTACCTTTTAATTATTTATGATAATATATGTCCTGTGTATCAAAATGCGTATATCATGTTATTTATTTCAATTACAGTTTCTAAACAAGTCAATTTATTAAAATGTTTACGTTAAACTAATGACACCCCTATTTTTACTGTGTACTTGTATGTAACCGAAATATTCACCCGGGCGTCCTGGAATAAGACCACTAAATTAATGCACTACCTCGGTTATATTTGACTCGTTGCGAAAGTTTTATTTCTTGTTACCGATTCTTATTCTGAATATTTTGACAACAAATATCTGCTATGTATTAACTGTAATCTGTAGTATGAAAAATGGAGAGCACGCATCGTATGACCTACTTTTGACTCAGCAGGCTAAGAATCACTAACAATCGATGCCTCTAACTACCACGCTTTGAACATCGGTCATTCTGCGTGGCTCATTGCAGACTGACTTGTTTGGCATTTATATAATTCCATTTGCATTAGATAATTAGCTTGAAAGATATTTGTTCGTTACTTATGAAACAATTTTTATTATGATGTTGTATAATATTGAATAAGAAGCCATATTATAAACTTTAAAGAATGGAAAATTGAACTTCATTCAAGCAAATGTTTCCTTTTTAGCAAAAATGCACTCATAATTTACATGCTTTTAGTTTCTTTTGTCACCAACAGTCTTTCTACCCTGTCAGCGTTCTGATTTTCTGTTTTAAGGAAGTCTTTCTAACATAAATCCACTGTAGGCGGAAAGTGTCGTCCTGGATCAGCTTGTGCAGTCTGCTTTTATGTTTTTTTCTGTTTAAAGCAGTCTTTCTAAACATAAATCCACTGTAGGCGGAAAGTGTCACCCCAGATTAGCCTGTGCATTAAGCCACGACACACTTCAAATTAATTCCTTTATTCCAGCGACAATAACAAATTAAGTGTAACAACACAGTTTGTGACTGAAATAGCTTGGTCTCTCAGAAAACATTGTCGGAATTAACCTGGGAGCTTGGTCAAAGTATCTGTTAATATAATCTGATAATCAAATTGATTTGCAACATGTATGCATTTAAGCTGTATATCAAATACACTTCAATTAACCAATATTTATAAACGGTTTCCTTTACATTTAATACATCATGCAAAGCACTATGAATCTTAAGTTCAAAATATTTCATTAATTTTATTAAAGACGTTGGCAACAATTTCCTTCAATTTCTTTCCAACGACAGATTTTCTTATAAATTGGCACAAAAAATCTTAGTCTTAAAAAATAGGGGTCACCGGCTTTTTTCCGGAAATATTGAATTAAGAATACGGTACCTGTCGAAGCTTTCTTTTTCAGGTTGTGTTACTTAGAATGTTTTGTCTGGCAATATACAAGTGCAGTTTAATGATAAAACGCGCTTTATCTACAGTTATCATTTAACAAATGAATTGTAGTGGACACTTAACGAGGTTAATTATGCAATAAATATGCCTGTGAAAACATCAATAATTTTACAAATATATGACCATTTTTTGTTCCAAACGACAGATTTTGTTAAAAGATCCCACATACATGCATCATGTATACTGAAACTAAAACAGTCTTAAAAAATCGGGGTCACCGGCCTTGTTCCGGAAATATTGGGTTTTGAATACGGTACCTGTCGAAGCCCCTTTTTTAGTTTGGATTTTTATCAATGTTTTTAGTATATAGGATAGTTTTTTTCAAACAAGGTTATGGTTCTTTCAACTGATATGTTTGTACATGCTTTGTTTCACAATTTACAAGTATATGTTGATAATAAAAACGCTTTACCTACATTTACTGCTAAAATAATGAATTTGACTGGACATTTAAGTGTGTCTAATGGAAACTAATAATGCTTTCTGAAACTTCATTTTTATCAAATGCATATTTTGTTCCAAACGACAAATTTTCTTAAAATTTTGCACATACATGCACCAATGTATACTTACACCAAAACATTTATAAAAGGAATGGCTCACCGAACTTGTTTGGGAAATATTGGATTTCATATAGGGTACCCGTGTAGCCTTTTTCCTGTTTCGTTTTAACATACATAAATAGAATGGATATATTTAACGTATCAATAGAATGGATATATTTAACAGATCATTTCTGAACTAATTTGTTTGGAAATACATCGCATAAGTGTGTTCTTGATTATTATATATGCTTTATAAACTGTTACAATTAAAAACATTTATTTTGAATGGACATTAGAGATGAAATTAGTATATTGTAACCTATATACAATTAAGAAAAAATGAAGCAAAAGGAGAAATTAACCCAATTATTTTCTTTTTGTTGCAAACGTCGTTAAGATTGAACAAATTATTACCAATAAAAACTGTTTTACATCCCACTTGATTTTGACATTAATCTACATTTCAACTGTATAACTTCCACATTGGGTCATAAAATGCTAACCTAAATACCACTGGCATAGTGCTATATGTTCCAAATGATTGCTTGAAATTCAAGACATAATGGCACGTTATTATTTCTCAAGTGTTTGGATTAAGTTAATTTCCATACCTAATTCCAAAAGCCTTCCAATGAGTACAGATACATTCTAATACAATGATTAAATACCTTCAAATCTGTTTTAGAGTAAGCAAATTAACAAGAAAGTCAAGCTAGATTCCTTCACAGTTGTGTTTCTTTTGAAAACAACTTATTTTAAAGACTGGTTACATTTCTGACAGCATTATGATTGAACAGACCAGCAAATAGGTCAATGGTCTAAAAGGATTTTCACATTTAATACCCCAATTACACCAGAGCCCCTCTTTAACATGTCAACCAAGTCCTTCAAGGACAAGGTAAGGACGGCTTTTAACATCGTGTGGATGGAGGTATATGTAGCAGGGACCTAGTTAGGTCTTTGTCACACGGAGGACGCTGGGCGGTTTTGAACATGCACAAAACTTGCGTAGTGAGGACATTGAAAAACGAGGATGTAGTATGAACCATTTACTGATGTAATAGTGACCATTTTAGAATGACGGCATATTTTGTAAGCTACTCTGTTAGTGACAATGTTAAAATATCAGACCTCCAGAACAACAAGAAATGTGCAAAGCAGTACAATTGTGCGTAAAAATGTGTTATTCGGCAACGCAATCTTATATGAATCTGCTGAATATAGTTTAATGAAAAAATCAAACGTACGCAAATGCCACCGACGATTCCGATATGGAACAGCAAGCATTGAAGATGATGAACAAAATGATCGACAGAGAATTACAACGGCGACGTGAAGCTGTTATAAATAACGTTGTGAATTAAATTCTTATGGAGTTTGCAGAAGCGCTTGGAACAGTTCGGACAATATTACATGAGATAGTGAAAATGAGGTGTTTTGTGCGGGGATGGTTAAACGATTAAAATTTTTCTTGTTCGTTTACTTTTAAAATATAACTATTAATATGTGTGGAAAAAAATATCCAATAGGATTCTCAGGCATTTTACATTGTAGTTTTTATTACCAAATGATTCAGTTCATTAAATGAACACTTTATAACTGGAGAACAGTATTGTGCAATATGCTTACATAATTATGTAGTTAAAAATGTAAATGTTTGCGTTTACTGTGTTTCAACCAAGTTAAATTTTAATTGTGGGGTCAGCGATTTAGCAGACCGACTGATCTGTGTATGGTTGTAATACTGGTGAGATGAATGGAATCTGGTACTAGGAGATGTTTAGCAGTTGGATACAATGGCACTATCAATGTGCACATCGCAATGTAAACACTTAAATAATAACAAGAGGACCATAAGGCCCTTGGTCGCTCACCTGAGGGGCTAAGGAATTAAACTGTTCTGAGCAAGTAACATGAAGATTCTGCTAAAAATGTGGCCTCTAGATTGTTCCCAAGCTTGTTTTTTTTACATTTGGCTTTGGTGACCTAGTATTTTACCACCTGTGACCTAGGTTCGAACTTGTCTGAGATATCATTGCGACAAATGTTCTGAGAAAGTTTCATGATGATTGGGATACAAATGTGGCCTCTAAAGTGTTCACAAGCTTTTTAAAATGTTCAATATATCCATATAAGGAACAAAACTTAACCCCCTCAGCTCCCTTGGCGGCCATGTTTTTTAACGGACCGGAACCATTTTCTTACTTGGCCAAGATATCATATAAACGAATGTTCTGAGCAAGTTTCAAGTTGTTTGGGCAAAAAATGTGACTTATAGAGGGTTCACAAGCTTTTCCTATAGCCATATAAGGAAAACTGCTCCCCCTCCCCCTGGGTGGCCATGTTTATTGACAGACCGAAACCATTTTCAAGCTCCACCAAGATATCATAAGAACAAAGGTTCTGAGCAAGTTTCATGTTGATTGGGCAAAAAATGTGACTTTTACAGTGTTCACAAGCTTTTTCTATAGCCATATAAGAACAACTGCACCCCCCACTCCCTGGTGGCCATGTTTCTCAACAGACCGGAACAATTTTTGAACTTGGCTAAGATATCATAATAACAAAGAATCTTAGCAAGTTTCATGTTCGTTGGGCAAAAAATGTGACTTCAAGAGTGTTCACAAGCTTTTCCGATAACCATAATTATAAGGAAAACTGCCCCCACCCCCTGGCAGCCATGTTTTTCAACGGACCGGAACCATTATCGAACTCAGCCGAGATATCATAAGAACAAAGTTTTTGAGCAAGTTTCATGTTGATTGGGCAAAAAATATGACTTCTAGAGTGTTAACAAGCTTTTCCTATAGCCATATAAGGAAAACTGTCCAACCCACCTGGCCCCATGTTTTTAAACGGACCGGAACCATTTTCAAACTTGGCCGAGATATCACATGAACAAAGTTTCTGAGCAAGTTTCATGTTGATATGGCAAAAAATGTGACTTCTACAGTGTTCACAAGCTTTTCCTAAAGCCATATAAGGAAAACTGTCCCCCCCCCTGGCGGCCATGTTTTCGACGGACCGGATCCATTTTCTAACTCGGCCGAGATATCATTAGAACAAAGCTTCTGTGCAAGTTTCATGTTACCGGGCCCGGCTAGCTCAGTTGGTAGAGTGCTGGACTGTCAATCCGGGGATCATGAGTTTGAATCCCAGCCCGGCCACATTTCTTGTGTGGGTATTGGTCATGAAATTATTTCTAAGGCCATTCTCCCCCTACCTCTGATTCAAATAGGGCAGTTGTCAGTTACTGGCATAAGTATGTGCACTTAGTACTGGTAAACTGCTTAGATCAGCAAAGCTTGCCCAGGAAAAGTGTGAGTAGGTAAACTGACCGCCGTGATATGACTAAAATACTGTTAAAATCAGCGAAAATTCCAAATAAACAAAAAAACACAAAGTTTTATGTTCATTGGGAACAAAATGTGACTTCTAAAGTGTTTACAAGCTTTTTCTACAGTCATATAAGGAAAACTGCCCCCCCTGGCGGCCATGTTTTTCAATGGACCGGAACCATTTTCGAATTCAGCTGAGGTATCATAAGAAAAAAGGTTCTGAGCAAGTTTCATGTTGATTGGGCAAAAAATGTGACTTCTACAGAGTTCACAAGCTTTTTGTATAGCCAAATAAGGAAAACTGCCCCGCCCCCTGGCAGCCATGTTTTTCAACGGAGCGGAACTATTTTCGAACTCAACAGAGATATCACAAGAACAAAGGTTCTGAGCAAGATTTATGTTGATTGGGCAAAAAATGTGACTTCCAGAGTGTTCACAAGCGTTTCCTATAGCCATATAAGGAAAACTGCCCCACCCCCTGGCGGCCATGTTTTTTAACGGACCAGAACCATTTTGGAACTCAGCCGAGATATCATTAGAACATATGTTCTGAGCAAGTTTCATGTTGATTTGGCAAAAAATGTGACTTATGGAGTGTTCACAAGCTTTTTCTATAGCCATATAAGAACAACTTCAATTTGACCTAGTGACCTAGTTTTTGACCCCACATGAACCAGTTTCAACCTCAGCCGAGATATCATTGAAACAAATAATCTGACCAAGTTTCATAAAGATTGTCCAATAAATGCGGCCTCTAGAGTGTTCACAAGGTAAACCTTGACTACGGACGACGAACAAAAGGCGATCACAAATACAAGATATAAGACAGACATTATTTAAGAAAACGCAACATAGATATTAATTAAGATCTGAGTGAATTTTGACGTTGTTGATGTCTTCGTTTTTTGACATGCTCCTGATCTTGTTGAATGTGTTTGTGTCTTCGACTTTTACTTCGTTATTAGTATATACATATTGCTGAAAATATGCATACATAGAGGTAATATATTAAGACATATGTAGTAAAATTTGACAGGTGTCTGATTGTTTGTTTGTTATTTGTTAATAAATTCCGCGACCTTTTTGATCACCCCTCGTATATAAAGCATTGTACTAGCGGCGTACAATATTCTTTGACGTACTGGATATGCAGAAGCTGTGCCATATGAACCGATTTGATGTGAAGAGCGTGTGATGATGTGGGTGGCAAGGTATACGTGATGACAGTCTGGTCATGATAAAGATGCCATGCAGACCTACTACTTGCATATAAAGTGGATATTATTGTTTTAAATTTGTGTTTCATCCAGTCCTCGCTATGTCCTTAACAAAAATCATGTGTTGTGGAATTTGTGAACGTTGTACTGGGCTCTGTTGTACCATTGCCGATGTACAAACAAACGCTTAGGTCAATGGTATTAGAAGACTGTCACAAGTTACAACTGTACAAACAAGTAATGAAGATAATGGCCTTAGAGGACTATCACATGCTACAACTGTACAAACAAGTAATGAAGATAATGGTCCTTGAAGACTTCACATGTTACAACTGTACAAACAAGTAATGAAGATAATGGTCTTTGAGGACTGTCACATGCTACAACTCTACAAACAAGCACTCGGGTCAATGCTATTAGAAGACTGTCACATTTTACAACTGTACAAACAAGTAATGAGGATAATGGTCTTAAAGGACTGTAATATGCTACAACTGTGCAAACAAGTAATGAGGTCAATGATCTTCAAAGACTGTCAAATGCTACAACTGTACACAAAGTAGGTCGGTCCATATATTAGTGTAGTGGTCCAGGTCATGCTACAACTGTACACAAAGTAGGCCGGTCCATATATTAGTGTAGTGGTCCAGGTCATGCTACCACTGTACACAAAGTAGGTCGGTCCATATATTAGTGTAGTGGTCCAGGTCATGCTACAACTGTACACAAAGTAGGTCGGTCCATATATTAGTGTAGTGGTCCAGGTCATGCTACAACTGTACACAAAGTAGGCCGGTCCATATATTAGTGTAGTGGTCCAGGTCATGCTACAACTGTACACAAAGTAGGTCGGTCCATATATTAGTGTAGTGGTCCAGGTCATGCTACAACTGTACACAAAGTAGGTCGGTCCATATATTAGTGTAGTGGTCCAGGTCATGCTACAACTGTACACAAAGTAGGTCGGTCCATATATTAGTGTAGTGGTCCAGGTCATGCTACAACTGTACACAAAGTAGGTCGGTCCATATATTAGTGTAGTGGTCCAAGTCATGCTACAACTGTACACAAAGTAGGCCGGTCCATATATTAGTGTAGTGGTCCAGGTCATGCTACAACTGTACACAAAGTAGGTCGGTCCATATATTAGTGTAGTGGTCCAGGTCATGCTACAACTGTACACAAAGTAGGTCGGTCCATATATTAGTGTAGTGGTCCAGGTCATGCTACAACTGTACACAAAGTAGGTCGGTCCATATATTAGTGTAGTGGTCCAGGTCATGCTACAACTGTACACAAAGTAGGTCGGTCCATATATTAGTGTAGTGGACCAGGTCACTTACATAAATGGCATCTGGTACAACTACATCCAAGAAACACCTGGGTGCTCTCTTTGATGAAAGCCATCTGGTACAACTACATACAAGAAACACCTGGGTGCTCTCTTTGATGAAAGCCATCTGGTACAACTACATCCAAGAAACACCTGGGTGCTCTCTTTGATGAAAGCCATTACACATTTTTATGTAAAAATAAATATTAAATTCTTGGTAGTGGGTAACATTACTGTTAATATCTTTACTCCCTAATAAATGAGAAATTACAAAAAATCCCACTGTCCATGCTGTATTCAGTCCAGTCCAATGTTTTATACCTGATGGAACATGGAACAGCATAAAAATTCCATTTTGGTTGCAGCATACCAGCAATGGTCAATTATTTTATTTATATATATATCCGTAAACTCCCATGCAAAACATAAATTTTCAAAGATACCCAGATTAGGTTTTTAATGGATTTCCAAGTTATGCCATGATTTTCCAACATCCAATTTCCAAAGACACCATGGAAAACATACACCTCCTCAGCCTCCATGTGTATTGTGAACATCACATAAATCAAAATGAGACCGCGAACTGTTAATCTGCAATCAGCTTTTCAATTTAGTTTTATGGCATAGTGGAGATGCCTGTAGTTATAAGTGGTTATGTCAGATAATTGTCTCCACATTTCATACATTTTTGGACTTCTTCATCTTAAAGGGTGATTGGTCACTGACGATACTTCAAAAGAAACATAAAATGAAACAAATATATGAGGCGTGTCGTGCAAAAACCGGGCTTAATGCATGTGTGTAAAGTGTCGTCCCCGATTGGCCTAATCTAGGACGGCACTTTCTTGAAACAGAAAATGCCATAAAAAGCGTAAGTGCCGTCCTGGATTAGCCTGTGCGGACTGCACAGGCTAATACGGGACAACACTTTACGCACATGAATTAAGCCCAGTTTTCCCACAACACGCCTCATATTTATTTACAATTATAAAATATATTCCAAAGAAAAGGTAATTCTACTCTAGATACAAGTTGATTTGTTAAAATAAGAGAAATATTTATTACATTTTAAAAGCATTCTTTCTAACAATTACAAATAAATACCAAAATGAACATAAAAATATACTGAAGTAAATATTTATTAATCACTAAAAAGACAATACGCAAAATCGAACTTTTGATAAAGACAGGAATGTTTTTTACCAAACAATGTACATTTAAGAAAATAACAAACATTGATTACATTTTGGAGGAATGTATGTTTTTCTGAACAATTACATCGTAAAACACGCAGTCATACAGTGCAATTATTTTTCAAGACGTGGTATTAATTGAATTTCCAAGTAGCTATTCAGTCAATACATCAACCAGTGCAAAATCATTTTTACAAGACCACTTTGTAAATTACTTTTCCAGTGACTTTTCACACATGGAGGTACATTCAAATTCGTTCCTGGTTATAAGTCAACATTTCTACTTACATTTTCATTTAAGTAATATGTTTGCCCCATGCTTTTGATGAAAGTAGAAACAAGAAATATCTTAAAACTAGAGTGCCCACAAAGATAAGCCCGATAAAGAAGCTTTTTGGGGCTTAAGATTCAATGACTAAAGAGAAACAATTCAAAAACTGATAAGGTAGAGTCAAGGTGTTTGTGCACCTAAATCATCTCCAAAGCCTCTCTCTGTGTGGTGAGTTGAGGTATCAAAACTATTCCATAAATATTCTTAAATCTATAATCAAGATGCCAAAATAAACAAGAAACATGGACATTCCCAGAAAACCAAATTTTTCGAATGAAATGCATTAAAAAGTCAGAACAAAAATAAATTTTTAGAAATGGTGACCTTGACCCCACCCACCCAATATGCAATCCCAAGTGAGGTCTAGATATAAGGTATCTACATATAAAGTTCATTAAAATATCTTAATGTCTTCTCAAGCTATTGAGTGGAAACTTGTTAGTCTATTTTTAGTAATGGTTACCTTGACCCAATCCACCCCATATGCAATCCCATAGCAAGGTCTAGATATAAGATATCTATGTAATAAGTTTCATTAAAATACACAATGTGCTCTCAAGCTTTTGAGCGGAAACCATTTTTCGGCGTAGCTGTCTAAGATCACTTTTGACCTAGATTTCTTGCGATAATTTTATACAGCGTGAAAACTGAATGCCAATAAAATTGGGAAAATTTTATAATTTTAGGGAATGCAAACTTACAACAATGGTTTGATGTCTACCAATAACTGTTGCATATTTTTGGGGATTAAAATTTACATAATTGTTTACATTAGCTGTTAAAATAAAGTTATAAACATATATTCGACATACACTAAAGAACTGAACATAATTATGAACAATTTTACTCATTGTATGTCATGAACAGAATGTAATATTCATTCACATAATGAAATAATTATTTTGTTTAGCCTACATCAGCGGCACGCTCTATAAATAGCAATTACAATGATCCCATCGGTTTACCGACATCTGTGGTCTCAAACATACGTAGATATTAATTCGGCAAAGATTGGTATGAAATGGTCTATTCTAGCGTATTTTTTAGGGGAAACCGTTTTTCTATTTTTAGTAACAGTGACCTTGACCCCACCCACCCCATACTCAATCCCAAGCGAGGTCACAATTTAAAGTATCTATGTATTAAGTTTCATTAAAATATATCAATGCATGCTCAAGTTACTGAGCAGAAACTGTTTTTCTATTTTTATTAACAGTGACCTTGACCTTACCCACCCCATACACAATACCAAGCGAGGTCTCAATATAAAGTACCTATGTATTTAATTTCATTAAAATATCTCAATGCTTGTTCAAGTTATTGAGCAGAAACTGTTTTTCTATTTTAAGTAACAGTGACCTTGACCTTGACCCCAACCACCCCATATGCAATCCCAAGCGAGGTCTCGATATAAGGTATCTATACATTAAGCTTCATTAAAATATCTCAATACCTTCTCAAGTTATTGAGCGGAAACAGTTTATTCTGTTTTTAATAACAGTGACCTAGCCCCACTCACCCCATATGCTCTCCCAAGCGAGGTCTCAATATAAGGTATCTATGTATTACATTTCATTAAAATATCTCAATGCGTTTTCAAGTTATTGAGCAGAAACCATTTTTCTATTTTTAGTAACAGTGACCTTAACCTTGACCCCACCCATCCCATATGCAATCCAAAGCGACGTCTTGCAATAAGGTATCTATGTATGAAGGTTCATTACAATAGCTCAATTCGTTCTAGAGTTAGAGAGCGGAAACAAAAACTTGATGCTGCCACTATGCCTTTGAACTTGAATTGTGACCTTGATCTAGGACCTAAGGACCTGGTTCTTGTGCGCGACTCTACACCTCACCATGCTTGTCACTTCTGTTAAGTTATTTGAACATCCATCCATGCTGGACGAAGATATGCTCAGGATTAAGTGTTAAGGATTGATTTCAATATTTGACCTTTGACCTTGAATTGTGACCTTGACCTTGGAACTAGGGACCTGGTTTTGCTTACGCCACTCCCCCTCACCATAAATGTCACTTTTGCAAAGTTATTTGAAAATCCATCCATGCTGGACAAACATATGCTCCGGACAAAGTGTTTAGGATTGAATTTGACATTGAACTGTGACCTTGACCTTGGACCTAGGGACCTGGTTCTTATTCGCCACACTCCCTCTCACCATGCTAGTCACATCTGCCAGGTTATTTGAAAATCCGTCCATGCTTTACAAAGATATGCTCCAGATAATGTGGTAAGGACTGATATATTATATTTGACCTTGGACCTTGAATTGCGAACTTGACCTTGGACCTAGGGACCTGATTTTTGCGTGCGACACTCTGTCTCATCATGCTTATCACTTCTGTCAAGTTATTTGAAAATCCATCCATACTGGAAAAATGTATGCTCTGGACAAAGTGTTAAGGATTGAATTCCTATATTTGACCTTTGACCTTGAATTGTGACCTTGACCTTGGACCTTGGGACCTGGTTTTGTGCGAGACACTCCGTCTCATCATGCTTATTACTTCTGCCAAGTTATTTGTAATTCCATCCAGGCTGGACAAAGGTATGATCCTGAAAAAGATCTCCCGCCGGAAGCCCGCCAGCTCGGGCGTTCTCATAATACGGCCGTTTTTCAAACGGGCGTATAAAAAGATATTTTGTGTTTTTTACGGTTATTGTGAAGATAAGGAATGTAGATTGAATTTTCTGCATTTGAGGCGTATCATGGGAAAACCGGGTTTAATGCATGTGCCAAAAGTGTCATCCCGGATTAGCCTGTGCAGTCCTGTGCAGTTTCGAAGAGACTTATATCATACAGAAAATACCATTAAAGTGTAAAGTTTTGTCCCCCATCAGCCTGTGCGGACTTCATAGGCTGATCAGAGACAACATGTTAGCCACATACAATAAGCCTGGTTTTCCCACGACACGCCTCATTTATAAATTTAAAACTGACAAATATGCATGTCTGCTCTTCAGTTTCTCAAGGATTAAAAGAATATTCAAGAAGAAGAAAGTAACATAGTAAATAATATGTAGACAGTATATAAAAGCTATATGAGGCGCGTCGTGGGAAATCCGGACTTAATGCATGTGCGTAAAGTGTCATCCCGGATCAGCCTGTGCAGTCCGCACAGGCTGATCCAGGATGGCACTTTCCACTTTTATGGTATTTTCTGTTTCAAGAAAGTCTCTTCTAAACATAAATCAACTGTAGGCAGAAAGTGCCATCTCGGATTAGCCTGTGCGGACTGCACAGGCTAATCCGGGATGACACTTTACGCACATGCATTAAGACCGGTTTTCTCTCGCCACATATGGAGCATCCGTATAGTACAAATATACGGCACTGAGATTAAATGTGGGAAATAAAACTTCATTCAAACATGTGTTTTATCAAAGATGAAGTCATAATTCTCATGCTATTCGTTTCTTTTGTGGCCAACAGTACTTCTCTACTGTCATTTTGATTCTTGTTTTGTTTATAGCCATGAGAAATTTTGACTCTGCACTGAACTGCAGCCGAGCGTGTGTAGGGTCATTTCGCCCTATCAATATACGCCATCTTAAATACATTTTTTATTATAGAGTCACTGTGCCTATTGTGTACGAATATAAAACAAAACACTCGAATGTAAAAAATGTGTTCATGCAAAATATCAAATTTATTGCTCTTAAACATGTCAAATGTCATGTCAAATCATTTCAATAGCGTTGCACATATATGAAAGCTCTCATTTTCTGTGAATTGTTATTCTATTATTGAATTTGCAATAAATATTCCAAACCTTTTACGAATTCATCTGCTATGTTGTAAGGATGTTGCACCTATTCATTTGTGACTAGTGTGGTGGGGTATTCTTTTAAATTAGCCTATGCAATGTTAGGATTACTAATTCGGGATTACTGGCGGAAAATTTTCACAACATTTGATTGGATGTTTAGAGAGGTCAAAAGTTAGGTAAAACAGCTACGCCGAAAAAAGCAGACATACAATTTAAAGGGAATATGTACGATTTTAATATCAAAATTTCATTTTCTCATAATTTGAACAACACAAATGAGAGGACGAATATAATCGAGGAAAGTTAAAATAAAAATAATAAACAGGTATTTGTACCATATTTCATATGTTGTATTTTTTTAAAATGAACTCCCTGATAACGACAAATTTATTCCTAGTGCTATGCCGATACAGACACCTTTAATCGTATTTGATGGTGAAACAAAAACATGTCCATGTGTCGTATGAACAATCTGCACAGAACTTAAGTAACCACGCAACAAATATTGGGGATTTCCTAAAATTGTACATGTCTAATGTACATGGATGAGTTTTCGACTGGAAGACGAAAAGTATTTTAACGGTGTAAAGTCTAAATTCTATGGTTTTTGAATATCAGTTCTTCTGAACTTTTATTCTAGTTTGTTATTCATCAAAGTTTTATCGGTTCACTTTTACTTGCATATGTTTCTATAAAAATTTGATGAGATTGTACTACATACACTCTTTAAGTCTACTAAAAAATTTCTTCAGCCTTCAAATAAATAAAGGGATCTACACAGATTGGCAAATTTCCAAAATGTTTGTCAAAGATTCCAAATAGAAAAGTATGTTATATATAATGAAGCACAATGACTGACACAGAATGTTTAGGAAATAACGTGTCATTGAATAAACATCAGATGAAATGATTAAAATTAAAACACTTTCAAAACAAGGATATCAGTAAAACTGAAGGATGCTCCCCAATGCGCTTTGTCAAGCAATATATATGCAATGAGAAGGGCCTTGACCCCACCAACCCCATAAGTAACCTTAAGCCAGGTGCAGATATAAGGTTTCTAAATATGAAGTTTCATTAAAACATCTCAATGTCTTCTCAAGCTATTGAGTGGACTCTGTTTGTCTATTTTTAGTAATGGTGACCTTGACCCCACCCATGCCATATGCAATCCCAAGCGAGGTCTATATATACGGTATCTATGTATTAAGTTTCATTGAGATATCTCAATGCGTTCTCAAGTTATTGAGCAGAAACTGTTTTTCTATTTTTAGTAACAGTGACCTTGACCCCACCCACCCCATATGCTATCCCAAGCGAGGTCTCGATATAAGGTATCTATGTATGAAGCTTCATTAAAATATCTCAATGTGTTATCAAGTGATTGAGCGGAAACCGCTTTTCTATTTTTTAGCAATGGTGACCTTGACCTTGCACCAACCCATTTCATTGAAATATCTTAATTTGTTCACAAGTTATTAAGGAAAAACTGTTTTTCTATTTTTACTTACAGTGACCTTGACTCCACCCACCCCATATGCAACTAAGCGAGGTCTCAATATAAGGTATCTTTGTATGAAGTTTCATTAAAATATCTAAATGAGCGACCTTGACCTTGAACCCACCCATTTCATTGAAAGATCTCAATTCGTTCTCAAGTTATTAAGGAAAAAACGTTTTTCTATTTTTACTAACAGTGACCTTGACCCCACCCACCCCATACACAATCAAGCGAGGTCTCAATGTAAGGTATCTTTGTATGAAGTTTCATTAAAATATCTCAATGCGTTCTTTAGCAGAAACTGTTTTTCGATTTTAAGTGACCTTGACCTTGACCCCACCCTTCCCATATGCAATCGCAAGAGAGGTAATGCTATCAGGTATCTATGTATGAAGTTTCATTACAATAGCTCAATCCGTTCTTGAGTTCGAGAGCGGAAACTAAAAGTGTTTCGCCAGCCCAACAACATATGCCAATCCCATGACAGAAATGTAACAAAATAAAATAAAGCAAAGGGATGGATCATTACTGTTATACCTTTATGGTTATTTCAATTCCTAGTTATTTAGTTTTCCATCATTGAATTCATATAGCAGATCCTGAGAAATAGATATCACACAATTGACATCTTCAAATAACCATAACTATAAGAAAAATCATTGAAGCAGAACGTCCTGGTAATATGCATACCTCCTCTTGGCAAAGAAGCTTCCCATAAAGTTTTATTGAAATACAAGAATTTTGCACTATAAACTAATTAAAAAAATCTTCAAAGTACCATAACTCTGAGAAAAATCTTTGAAGCGGAACATCATGGCAATATGCACACCTCCTCTTGGTAATAAAGCTTCCCATAAAGTTTTGTTAAATTCCAGCCAGTAGTTGCTGAGAAAAAGCCTGGACAAGAAAGCCAAGAATTGTGCACTATATACTAATTTCAGAAATCTTCAAAGTCCCATAACTCTGAGAAAAATCATTAAGGAGGAATGTCCTGGTATTATGCACACCTCCTCTTAGTAATGAAGCTTCCCATTACGTTTTGTTGAATTCTGGCCATTAGTTGCTGAGAAATAGCCCAGACAAGAAAGTTAAGAATTGTTCACTATATACATATTTCAGAAATCTTCAAAGTCCCATTACTCTGAGAAAAATCAATGAAGCGGAACGTCCTGGTAAAATGCACACCTCCTCTTGGTAATAAAGCTTCCCATAAAGTTTGGTTGAATTCCGGCTATTAGTTCCTGAGAAATAGCCCGGACAAGAAAGACGAAAGGACGGACAGACGGACAAGGCGGTGACTATATGCTCCCCCAAAATTTTGCAAATCTGTCCCTTTTACACGTCATACACAAGTATTTATCAACACAAAATTGTTTAAGCTGTTATTAATTAATGACCCTATTTGGTCTCAGCTAAAGGGACTTACCCTTATATGTTTTATAAATTTTGTAACGTGTCATAAAAATATCTCATTACAATACATTGTTTTGTTTCCTGTACATTTCTGTATTAGAGCATTATTTTTTGCTTTCTTACATAAAGTGTACTTTTGTGATTAGAATGTGACAACTAGACATGTGTCCGTAGGACACGGTTGCCTCCACATTCCTCTGGTTGTCACAAAACTCTACTGATGTCGAAAACAACGCACCAAAATGTTTATAAAGTTTCATCAGTCTAATGCACCAAAATGCATATGTTTATAAAGTTCCATCAGTCTCGCAGTTATACTTTTTGAGTTACATGCAACACAAATAAAAAAAAAGTCATTTTTTTATTGAAAAAAGGGCCATGAACTCCAATGAATGTGGAAAGAACAGCACCAAAATACCCAGGTGCACAAGTTCACATGCTGATTAATATGTATATAACATGTATATAAAGTTTCATCACACTAGCAGTAATACTTTTGAGCTACGCGCGACACAAATCCAAAAATGTCATTTTTTTTTTAAAAAGGGCCATAACTCCGCTGATGTTGGAAAAAACTGTACCAAAATACTCAAGCCTTTAGGCCGATGAATATGCTTATAAAGTTTCATCACTCTAGAAGTTACACTTTTTGAGTTACGCGCAACCCAAAAATCCGACGGAAGGACGGACAAGGGCAAATCGATATGCCCCCCACCCTCTAAAGTGGGGGCATACAAAATTTTAACAATAGTAAATCTGTGATTAAGCAAGCCCCTTTCAACCCCAGTCAGCACTTCTTTCCAGTTTCAATACATTTTTTATGCAAGGCGTGTCAAGGGAAAACCGAGCTTAATGCATCTGCGTAAAGCGTCGTCCTGGATTAGCTTGTGCAGTCCACACAGGCTAATCTGGGACGGCACTTTCCGCTTGTATAGCATTTTTTGTTTCAAGGAAGTCTCTTCTAAACATAAATCTACTGTAAGCGAAAAGTGCTATCCTGGATTAACATGTGCAGACTGCACAGGCTAATCCGGGAGGACACTTAACACACATGCATTAAGCCCGAATTTCTCATGACATGCCTTATATCATTTCACTTTTATTTTAAGTCCATGGGGGCAGTTTTACTATTTTTAAGGATATAACGTTTCATATAAATAAGCCTTTAATACTTCAATACTTAACAGAAGTTCTCTTCTGTATTATGCAGCACATCAGACTGTTTATATGAATGCAATTCCGAGAAATTTAAACAGTTAATTCAAATCTAAAACAAGTCATTCACTCATTAACAACACCTTCTTGCAGAAACACAATGTTTCAGAAGAATCCGAGAGAAAATTGTTGCATGACTACTGGTGCAGTGCCTAAATCTGCCACTTGCCTAAATCCGCCACCCCTTTCGAATAAGCGTTTTTGTACCGGTGATTTCTATTTTAATCTCAGTCAATCAGATACTTTCCCTTAACAATGCTGATGAGTTTTCATCTTGATTTGTGCATAAATAAATATTTAATCCAATTATTTTGTAAATAATCCCTAAATGCAAACAAACTGCACGCAGGAAATCTATTTCATACTGCGCATGCGCAGTTTTGAGGCCCCGCATGGTGGCCATAATACAATTAAATTATCGTGTTTTAATATTATGTCCATGTGAGCATGTGGAGCATAAAAATTGTATGTAATGTCAATTATTCATTGACATTACCTACAATAAAATGCGGAAAAAACTGCATATTGAGAGCGCAAATGTCTCGCTACTCAAAACCCTCCTTATTTGTCCCACATGCACACAGGGCCTCAGTTTCAGAGCTATTTTTATAAAAACAAATGAGTATTTGGAAGAAATTGAAACATTGTATTAACAACAGATAACAAGCAGCTTAATATAGAAAATTAAATAAGAACTATAGTCAATTGTGGAATAGGCATGTCATGGGTCCTGATCTACGATTTTCACCAAGCAACTTCGGATCACCGTGTTCTTTGTAAACACTAGAAAATGTACCTTAAATAAACAAAAGTGGGAGTTGTGTCAATAGGAGTCGATAGAAGTTGCTGTGAAAACAGAATTCATAAAACATTTTTATTTTCTAGCAGTTTCAACATTTTAAAGAGGGGTGGCGGCTTTAGGCACTCCCGCGCTCATTTTTTTACACTGTTTAGGCCTTCAATCTCGAAAAAAAAATATATATATTTTTCATTTGCCAAGCATTTGAAATGTAACCAAGACAAGCCAGTAAGTGCACATTAAACCTAACTTTATGTACGTAAATTTTTATGTCAATCGGTAAACAACTGTAAAAATACCCCCCAAATGTGGCGGATTTGGGCACTGCGCCAGTAATTAAACATGTGCTTTGTATATTTTATCTGTTTCATCTTCTGCAAGAAAAGTGCAGCCAGCTCTCAAAAAGGAACTGAATTTTCGCGAAATCTGCAAAGTACATCATTTTATTGAATGTGATAACACCTTGAAGCCATTAGAGTCACTATTTTATTACAGGGATATTTTACCTAAATTTACAAAGTAAATAAATTAAATTGATGGTGGAAACATAACTGACAGAACAGCTGTAACAGACAAATCATGATGGAGCTTCCTAATCAATAAGTGTGTAACAATATCTACCCCTTTATTGCAACAAATGTTCTAGTTTGAAACTTTGTTTACACACGAAATAATAAATTTATGTCATATATTGTTGTCCAAAACCCACAAAAGTTTAGATGCACGCAAATTACCCCAGTAAGTTTAGATGCACGTAAATTACCTGCAATAAGTTTAGATGCATGTAAATTACCTGCAATAAGTTTAGATGCATTTAAATTACCCACAATAAGTTTAGATGCATGTAAATAACCCGCAATAAGTTTAGATACACGTAAATTACCCGCAATAAGTTAAGATGCACGTAAATTACCCGCAATAAGTTTAGATGCATGTAAATAGACGAGTTTCACATTCCGATTTTTAGCGATTATCACAAAACAATAATTTATTGGCGAATCAAAAACAAGGCTCGCGATGTATTGATACTGGTTAATACTGGTTTCACAGCGGTCATTTAAAGTTTATTAATTATAAAATGTACTAATATTCACAAATTGTATTTCTTAACAAGCATAAATGACATTCTACATAATATAATTATGATATATGTTAGAGAGTTTCAGTTTAATTACTATATCATGCTAAAAATGAAAAAAAAAATGCAATTTAGACTGAGATACTTTTTCCAAGACTGACAGAATTCTCAGTGTTCAAACATGGTCTGATAAATTATTAGATCATAATCTTGTATATACACTTGACCATACAATTATCTAACCATAATGTGTATATTCAGGTCCCAATCTTAAAGTAACATATGGTACAATTACGTAATCAACATGCGTACCAATTAGTGAAGTAATGCACATGTCATTGTCTCGGCAGCTGACATTGTCTTCAGGAAAGTACTTGATAACCAGTGAAATAATTTCATAATTTCAAATAATAGAAGTATTATACTATATCTAAGACAAAACTTCACTGCAGATCTGTTATATCGCGATTTGCGGGGTTCATGGATCGCGATCGCGATATAGCCATATCGCGATATAACATTCATGTACATAGAGATATACATGTATACACGAGTCTATTTTCACGATCTCAAAACATAAACCTAATTAAATCACCTTTTTCCTTGTTGTTAACAACAACAATGTGTTATATCCATATGTAAAATATTCCATTTGTATATAAAAATATAATATTATTCACTGTAATTAATTTTAAATTGTGTATAATAAATTCCAAATCCAAAACGCCTTTCTAAATTTAACTGTTCACATGACGTAAACACGAATTCTATTTACAGTTAAATTGCACATGTATTTCGTGTAAATCCTTTGTTCTGCTAGAAAAGCGCGCGAAAATTATGCTGACATGTACAACGTGTGGGTGTATTGATTGCCGTATAAAAACTTTGTAACGCAGAGAACTGAGAGATCTTTACTTGTTTCTAAAAGTTTCGTAGAGCTTAACAACAAAATTGGTGTATATTGGTTATGTATATTGGTTATGTATATTGGTTATGTATATTGGTTTATGTATATTGGTTATGTACATTGGTTATGTACATTGGTTATGTATATTGGTTATGTATATTGGTTATGTATATTGTTTATGTACATTGGTTATGTACATTGGTTATGTACATTGGTTTATGTACATTGGTTATGTACATTGGTTATGTATATTGGTCATGTATATTGGTCATGTACATTGGTCATGTACATTGGTTATGTACATTGGTTATGTACATTGGTTATGTACATTGGTTATGTACATTGGTTATGTACATTGGTTATGTACATTGGTTTATGTACATTGGTTATGTACATTGGTTATGTACATTGGTTTATGTACATTGGTTATGTACATTGGTTTATGTACACTGGTTATGTACACTGGTTATGTACACTGGTTATGTACACTGGTTATGTACACTGATTATGTACATTGGTTTATGTACATTGGTTATGTACATTGGTTATGTACATTGGTTATGTATATTGGTTATGTATATTGCGAACGATGTGCAGTTAGCATTTCCTCTTAAACAAAAAAGGAACAGAAAATGTTACGCCGATAATGTTATTGTCGTTCAGATAGGTCAGTTTTGATCTATGATACAATTACTGAATACACCCTACACTTAGACGGCGTGTAATTTGGCTGTTAATTAAAGCGACAGCAGTGAAAGGACGTTGTCATGGGTGACACGCGCTATGTAAGCTGAAGACGGCAAACTGTTACACTTTACAGGTTATTGTTTGTCATGCTACAAGAGTATGAATGAAAGAGTAGCGATGAAGGCGCAAGAAACCCGACCAAACTGGATTTATTTATGTACGTCGTGTAATAGTAAAGTATTGAAGTACATGAAAAAAATCGGGATCCACAGCCGATTCCCGATATATTGGATATAGCGAATTCTACGCGGCTAGTGGTGCATAGATAAAGAAGGAAAATCACAGTGGGTTATTTTGCAACAAATAATGGGCAGAGCCTAATGTTTTAAAAATAGTTCCAGAAATTCGAAGAAATTGTTCCGTAAAATAGAAAATTGTGACAAACAAATCATTTTCTGCATTTTGTAGCTCAATAAAACCACACTTGTACTACATATTTTATACTTAAGTTCAAAAAAACGTTTACGTTTTATTAATATGCTTTTTATTTGCGCTTTTTAGCATCATATTTTTACTGTATTATATCGATAAGTATGATGTCATTCGCCTAATGTTTATCAATAAAGCTGACGTCATTTTGAATTGTTATGATTTATTGACGTCACTGAAACGCACGTGTGAATTCTCTTCTCGGAAAATGGGCGGAGTATAGATAAATATAGTTCTCATTCATAACCTTTAAAAATACGAATTTTGTATAAGATCGTGTTAGAATCGAAATAATTAACGGGTAACAGTTGGTTATTGCGGTAATAACCAACGGTTTGTCGTTCCGATGCTTGTTACTAAACCATTCGGGCTACCACCCTCGTTGTTTAATTCCTACGCATTGGAACTCTAAACAGTTGGTTATAACCGCAATAACCAACAGTTACCCGTCAATTATTTCTTAAATAACGGATCGCGATATAAAGGATCTGCAGTGTATAATTTTATTGGCAATAAACCTGATAGTCGCTTGAACTTATGATAGTTTATAAATGGAATGTAAATGTTTTCTACACAAATTCAGAAGACATGTAACGATAATTAACACTGCTTTTGGAAGTTTTGGTATGAATTAATGGTGTTTTATCTCTTAATTTTCATTACTAAATCATATTTTGGGTTTAGATCACTATCATTCCTTAGAGAGTACAAAAAAAGTATTTAGGTCATTGAACAATTGTGGCGCGTCATGGGAAAACCGGACTTAATGCATGTGCGTCAAGTGTCATCCCGGATTAGCCTGTGCAGTCCGCATGGGCTAATCCGGGATGACACTTTCTGCCTAAAGTGGATTTATGGTTAGAAGACACTTCATTGAAACAGAAAATACCATAAAAGCGGAAAGTGCCATCCCGGATTAGCCTGTGCGGACTGCACAGGCTAATCCGGGACGACACTTTACGCACATGCATTAAGTCCGGTTTTCTCACGACGCGCCTCAAATGTGGTTAATTCGGTAGAAGTTGTTTCACTCAAATGAACAAAACAAACTGCATATTAATAATAGTAATAATAATAATATAGTAATAATAATATAATGATGATGCAACTGTCAAACTGTTAATTGCCCAAGCCGACAATGAATCGGGAATAAACAAACTGCTTAGATAATGCTACATGTTGTAGTTAATTATAAATTTATTAATTAATAAATAATAAATTAATAATTATGTAAACAGCAATACATTCAGCAATTATAGACTTATTTCAATCACTTAAATGTTTGAAAAAGTAAGATATAATTATGATGTCAAACCTAGTTTCGTTCACATTATTTGGGTATGTTGTGATCGTTAATAAATACATTGTTTGCATAATTTAAGAATTTGAAACGTATTCACATATACATAATTCAGTTACCAAAGCAGAGAAGACTTGAATGAAAATCAAAACAAAATGTTATTAGTTTATTCAATATTTTCTCGGCTTTAATAACAGTATTTTCCTTTATTGACAAATACAGCCAATACAGCGTCAGCCTCGTTCTCGATTCACTTTATCAAGTAAGACAACTCCTACAGTACTCGATAACGGGAATGTGAAAAGGGTCTATTACCCGCAATAAGTTTAGATGCATGTAAATTACCGGCAATAAGTTTAGATGCACGTAAATTACCCCCAATACGTTTAGATGCACGTAAATTACCCCCAATAAGTTTAGATGCACGTAAATTACCCCCAATAAGTTTAGATGCACGTAAATTACCCGCAATAAGTTTAGATAATGCCTTGCACTCGTGATTTAATTCCCACGCATTTAAACTTCTGTCTGTGAGTAATCGACAACAAACTATGACGTACGTAATTTGTTATTACTTTAATATACCAGTAAAATGTTCTGTATTGTGCATCAAAATCAGCTGAGACATTTGTGTATGTCATAAAATTATCGGTATGACGTCAAAACTATAAAAATTGTCAGGAAAAACATGAATAATGTGAGCATAAAATATTTTTAGTAAAGGGAGTTATGTTTTATAAATAACAAATGGCAAGGGCGATAGTAAGTAATGATCAGGATGACCCAAAAAATGTTATACTAACTGCGGCATTAACTGTAACTAGCTTTATGATACAAATCTACAGCGATGTAGGAATGGGTATAACATAACAAGGGTTTAATGCGAAACTAGTGTATCTGACATAGAAATGTTAAGCACATAAACCAGTTTCACATTATTTATTATTAAGTGCAAGTCATACTATTTTGATTTGTTTACAATTAACATTTTCATTAGAGTTCAAAGGTTTATTATAAAGCAGGATGAACAATCTGCATTCTTAACATTCAGATAACATCACACTTAAATGAAATTATTCTCATTTAGAAAAATACGGAATTGTACGGTATTTAGTTGTTTTTAGAGGGTTTACAGCAAAGTTTGGCGGGTTATGCAGGAAATTCTCATGAAAGGGTATATGAGCATTTATCGTCATTCGAGGTCTGTGCTTGACAGCAACAAGATGGATAAAGAAAGAGGCAGTAATCGGTCCCGCCCACCCATAATTATGTTTTCAGATGATACATGTCAAAGCTCACTGTGTTATAGATTTTAATGATTATATATATACTGACTTTGCAAAATTTAATTTGCACTTTAGTTTATTTTCAGTTAAGTTTTCCTTTCCAGGGTTTACACAATGACCAGATGTTTGACCAGTCAATACTTAACTGCGCACCTGGATTCCTCAACCATTCAGTAGACGTCTAACTTAGTCATTGTCAATGCTACAGTTGTTGCATGACCGCTTGGATACAAGAACATCGTTTTATATGTAAAAACAAAATGCTGTCAAATACAAATACCCACTGCTATAAATTTTGTGTTTTGTTTTTGTATTGATATGAATGAAGATTGATGATGCTGATAATGATGATGATGATGGTGATGATGTGGTGATGGGATGATCATAATTATTATGTGATGATGATGTTGTTGTCATTTTATAGTTCTATTTCACAGTATTTAAGAAATAGAAAATAATAAATTTACTCACGAAATGAGTGAGTAAAAGTTATTCTTACTTTCATAGTAGCAACTTTACAAGTCTACTTTCTATTAATTGAACTCTCTGTCTATATGTCTATATAAGGCATGTCGTACTAAAACAGGGCGGACTCAACAGGCTAATCCGGGACGGTACTTTACTCATATGCATTAAGTCCGGTTTTCCCATGACACGCCTCATACATTTTTTGCCAGGATATAAAAAATGTTACTCTGTTATATATTTGAAGTAGAAGAAACCACCCACACAGTGCGGTCATGTGAGAAACAATAAACCGAAATATATCATGAACGGTATCAGCGACACAAAGTACTGGCACCATGGACAACAATTTTCAAACTTTGACCTCGTAATTCGATGAGTTTGTACATGCATGCATTTCGAGTGACTCCACATAATTTTGTGGCAGGCACACTTGCCATGATTTCATGGTTTGCATCTACTACTTTCAAACTTTGACCTTTTCCGGTAGCTGCATACACTTCATGAGCCAATATCACAACTAGGTGCTGTTGTTTTCATTAAGTCTGTCATGCAATGACACCATATCCCGAAGTTGTTGAAAACACTAAATATTAAGCTTTGCATAAATTCTGTCCATCAATTCCTCATTGGACTCTCTTCATTCTTACCGCACAAAGTATCATTTCCATTTATAATTTCGCTGTTTTCCATTCTCCCCCACACAAATGTTATCATTTGTCTTTCTCAATTTTACATACCACTTAGTATTCAAGACAACGTTCAGCATACACAAATAGCAAAATGAGGCGTGTTGTGGGAAAACCAGGCTTAATGCTTGTACGTAAAGTGTCATCCCGGATTAGCCTGTGCAGTCCCCACAGGCTAATCAAGGACAGCACCTTCTTCTTTTATGGTATTTTCTGTTTCAAGGAAGACTCTTCTAAACATAAATCCACTGTAGGCGGACTGCACAGGCTAATTCGGGATGACACTTGATGCACATGCATTAAGACCGGTTTTCCCACAACACACCTCAAATATTCATGATAAAGTTTTCATTTTGTCATATACAATATACCGGATGTTTTTCTGTCAGAATAACATATTTCTGTTTATAATAAATATTATATAAGATATATAGGAATTGTAATTTATTTATTTTAACATATCCTATTATCTTAATTTAGATATCAAATATATTGCAAATTTTGCCTTACTGCCCCATTGTGGCCCCAATAAGATAAAGCCTTTTTAAATACAGAGTCTCAGTGGGTGTAATCCATTGGATAATGGTGTCCGCCTTGTGATCAAAAGAGCATGACTTTGACCCCCACTCGGGAAGCGTTCAAATTATCTTTCTCAAACACACTAAGTACTGGTTCTACCCAGGAACGGAATGGAAGGCATTTCAATAAGCCGCAATAAGGCATTTCACATAATCCAGCAAAATTGTTCAAAGGTTTATTCTAAATACTAAACATAAGTCTTAAATTGAGATTATATATTGGTATAAAACTAAATACTAAGACGTTTATTTTGAAATCTTCTTGTCTGAAACCAAAAGGCCTAGGCTTTTGATTGCTTGGTATATTAATTTTGGTATGCAGCATTGACTTATGTTCATTTACCAAAGTTGTTAAAATGGTGCGCCTGGGCTTAAAAAATGATCTGCATTGGGGCTCAAAACTTCCAGGCCAACCCTAACATCACCTACCTCTGACACATGTTGACATGGGACTGTGTGATGTCCTGGACCCCTAACGTCACCTACCTCTGACACATGTTGACAAGGGACTGTGTGACGTCCTGGACCCCTAACGCCACCTACCTCTGACACATGTTGACAAGGGACTGTGTGACGTCCTGATTCTGTTTGATATACGAGGTCAGCTCCAAGGCTTCCTTCTGCAAGCCGGAACGCTTATCAAGCAGCACCCCCTCGGTCACACGGTCAATGATCAGGTGGTTTATTAACGATTCCTGAAAGAATGAATACAGCATATGAGGCACGTCGTGGGAAAACTGGGCTTAATACATGTGTGTTAAGTGTTGTCCAGGATTAGCCTGTGCAGGGACGGCACTTTCTGCTTTATATCGTATTTTCTGTTTCAAGGAAGTCTCTTTTAAACATAAATCAACTGTAGGTGGAAAGTGCCGTCCGCACAGGCTTATCCGGGATGACACTTTACACAAATGCATTAAGCACAGTTTTCCCACGATGCGCCTCATATGATCTAATATGTATAGGTTGTTTACTATCTATTGTTGTTTCATACATGTATCTGTTGCCTATAAATTGACCGACGGGATTAATGCCCACGCCTACTTAGTAGGGTGGAGCTTAAAACATAAAAAAAATTAAAAATATTTTTTTTCAAAGTCTTACCCCCCAAATCTGTTCCTTATGATATAAAAACACTGTATGCAAAGTTTGAACAATTAATTCCTATATTTAGGAGTAGCTCAAGTGCCTCAAAGATTACCCAAGTTATAAAAATTTGGCAAATTACAAGATTTTAAAGAGGATCTCTCTAAATTAATTTTAAACAATATAGTATTTATTTTGAACACAGTAATAGTGTTCTGACAACTATCAAGCACTGTCATAAAATTTATTAATATTACAAGTAAATATGTGCAAGTAAAGTGAATACACAGTAGTCTCATTATTTCACATAATTGTCTTTTACCATGTTATGCATATAATAACTCCTGTTCGGGTAAAATAACTCAAATTTTTAAACGCAACTATATCAGAGAAAAGAGACAACACAGTATAAACAAGCACAGCATAGCATTATGGTAAAGATTCAGCCAATTCCATCTCGTAGTCGTTTTGCCATGTAGAAGCACGCCTTACTCCAATTGATTGTCTAGGGGTGGAAGGTACATCAGAAACAGGGATACGACATCCCCCAGTTGAGCTGTAGGGTTCTCACAGGCATCTGGTGACTAGTAGCCCAACTGTAGCCCAACTGATTTGGGGAGTCCTTGGTCAATTGATGTCAGATATTCTGGTTTGTGATCAGCCCGAATGTGCCACGTGAAGTGACGGGTGTCTGTATAGGCTCGGGCTGCCTAGGTGTTCTCGTAACAGACGTTAAAGCGCAGTGTCAGTGTTCTTAGGCCTACAAGTTGGAGTCGGAGCCTCTAGTTGGGTAGGCATAGACCTGTGAAGGCGGCATCAACCATCAGTCTGGGATGTATTTACGTAGAAATATTCGGTTACGTAGGATTACACGTCTGGAACCATCAACTCTAATAACATATTGGTCATATTGGCGTACCTCAATAACAACGTTTTGTATGCTGAGACAGTTTCTTCGGGCATTGCAAGTGTCTGTTCTGAAGAGCCTCTTCTCTTGCCATTGCTGTGGAATGCCACGTCTCATGAGGTTTGTACTTGCTAGATCAACTGGGTATAAAATCCCTGATAGGTCTGCCAAATATACACAAAGATGGGGTTGAAATTTGTCATTGTCAATGACTCAGTTGAGTCACTGCTATTGTCCATTCGAAGGCGATTAACAGTCTTCACACCAACCTTGCCTCGACAATTACTATGGGGGAAAGCCACATACAACCACTGATGATAAACACACCTATCTTTCAGGACAGCAGCATTGAACTGAGGACTGCCATCTGAAACAAGCTCATCAGGTATTGTGTATGTAACAAAGATCCCTCTAGGCAGATGAGCCTGGTAGCACCTTGATATGATCTTCACACAATAGGCCAGTTAAAGTAACAATCAACAACCACTTAATAAGTGTGTCCTTTGCAGGTAAACTAAAAGTAATTTCAGCAAACAGACACCGAAATGGATATTCCTGGGCATTCAGTGCGATAGGTGGAGCACTGGGGTTTGACGGAGCACTGCGGTTGCAGTGATTACAATTGGAACAGAGAGCGGTAAAGGCAGGTGTGATGCTAGGCCGAAAGATCAAAGCAGAACAGCTTTAACACTGTTGCCTAGTCAGCATAGTCAGTCCAAACAAGTGTGAGCATGACATGTCTGAACATGAATTTGTTGACATTTTGCATTGTCAGCAAAACAATGAAATCTGAATGATTGGTTCAACAATTATTGAATGTTGTGTTGTGAATATTATGATTGGAGAAAATGTCACTTTACTTCGTAGTTAAATATGGGTTCTTAATTTATTATGAGAAATAATCTACAGGTAGTATGCGAAATAATAAGTCGGCTGTACCGCTGCAGCTTTGGGGCCCAATATCAGAAACTTCGTAATCATTGAGCTACCCCTAAATAATGTTTAATTGTGGTCATAATTTGCCAATTTTTTTTATATACAGGAACAAAAAAAAAAAATGAGAGGGTAAGAAGATCATTTTTTCAAAATTACAAAAATAAGCTCCACCCTACTACTTAGGTCTATCTGTGACAGACACCTTTAACAGTATACAAATCAGGCGTGTCATGGGAAAACCGGGCTTTATGCAAGTGCGTTAAGTGTCGTCCCGAATCAGCCTCAGCAGTCTGCACAGGCTAATCCAGGAAAGCACTTTCCGCCTACAGTGGATTTATGTTTAGAAGACTTCCTAGAAACATAAAATACTATAAAAGCGGAGAGCGTCGTCCCGGATCAGCCTGTGCAGACTGCGCAGACTGCGCAGGCTGAACCAGGACGGCACCTTGCGCAGATACATTAAGCCCGGTTTTCCCACGACACGCCTCAAATGTTATTACAAGATATCTCCCACAAATAATGAATCCCTAGCTTTCTGAATGGCTAAATGTGTTGTCAATCCAATCTCTTTGATTGGTCAATTGTTGGTTGGGCCTGTATTTTCTTCGCAAACCCAAGCGGACAGTACTGTAACTTGATGTTTTGGAAAGAGTTGAAGAATCACATCAATGCACACTTAATTATTTTAAAGGTTAAAATAGATTTCATTTTGTATGCCCAGGTGTTCAGGAGTACATGAAAACACTACAGCAAATTGATAAAACAAGAAGGCCATGATGGCCGAAAGGGCTCACCTGAGTACTGGCAAAGATGAAAGCCTTACTGTTATGAAACGCTTGTGGAAATGTACGCCATAATGTCCTTAAATAATTTGTCTAGCTGATTTACTCTCATACATAGAACAAGTAAGGACATGGATATATTTTCTCTACCCTTGTATCCAACTTTTCGCAGGCAAATTCGGAGGAATGGTGTTAATGCTGCAGTTCTGAAAGATAATGGCATTTGCTGTGCAAAGGTCAGGTCATGCTGAAATTTTTCTACTTAGTATGGCAGTTAAGTCTCATAAAGCTACCAGACATAACCATTATTAAATCAGTATTCCACTTTCTATAGAATGCTCAGACAATAAATGCAGAAAGTGGTATAATGGAAAGGTTACATACAATCTAAAGAGCACTGCAGAATTACTTTGTAAAGATTTTCCAAGAAGACCAGTACATAGAATATAATTCAATGCATCTTAAATTGGCATTTGTTCTAATGAACGTTAATGACGTTTATAAAATTGTTGCTTATTTACGAAAGGCATTTAATAATGTCTATGTTTGAAAACGCTTTGTACGAACGGAATATACACCAATGTACATGCCGATTTACTCCAGAGGCATCACCAGCTATCGCATACAGATAATTTTACAATAAAAAGTTACCAAAACGTTATTATTTGACCGATTTTGATGCAGTGTTTTGCATTTGGATCGGTTAGATGTCCATTAGAAAAGATTTCTGCAAAGTTTTATTTTTATCAACATATTTCTGGACTGCTGCTTTAAAAGGTTATCACACAATTATAAAAGCCAAAGACAAGCAGACTGTTATCATGCAACTGTCCAAAATTGTTTTGTTTTTGTTTTTGTTAGGGCTTTTTGCCGTTTTTAACAGTATTTCAGTCATATCACAGCGGTCAGTTAACCTACTCACACTTTTCCTGGGCAAGCTTAGCCGATCTTAGCAGTTTACCAGTACATAAGTGCACATACCTATCCCAGTAACTGACAATTGCCCTACTTGAATCAGAGGTAGGGGGAGAATGGCCGTATATATAATTTCATGACCAATTCCCACATAAGTTATGTGGCCAGGCTGGGATCCCCGGATTGACAGTCGAGCGCTCTACCAACTGAGCTAGCCGGAAAATTGATTGAAACAAGAAAAAACATTGGTGCAAAGCATCATAGGCCGCTGTAATATATCAATGAAGGAAACAAACGATTTCTAGATCATTTTGCAAATAAGTGTTCAGTGACCTGTAACAAAAGATGACTAAGTTAAGTTACGGTCGCAAAACTAACCATTTTATATTATAACATTCCTAAACAGAAGTGTCTGATTTATCGCATAACAGCCAAAAAATTGTACAAGAAATGAATGAAATAAAATATATAGTTTACTTCAAACGCTGACTATTAAAATAATAATTATGAATGTTTAAAATAAACGCTTCAGTGTCAAAACCGATATGCGCACATTGGTTCTATAAACAAACCCATCATACGCATGTTACTGGCTACACAGCTGTAACAGCGTCTGCTACCTATGCTATTAAGATGTTTGACTGGCGCAGGAGCAAATTCAATTTTAAATTGGCGACTAGTCAACTTTACAGTGAGCATAAGCAATTATTGTCAGTTTTTTCTCAACTGTCAAAACATGAATAATTTCACGGTTGTTAAATGTGTTATTTTTAGAAATCTACACTCCTTGTAGTTTTTTGCTGTATTTACGGGTATCGATTAATCTTTTGTTATCTAAAATACATGAAATAACATAAGCAATTCAGAGCGGCCGAGTGCCTTTAAGACAAAGTACATTAAACGAGCAGTCCGGGTTTGAAGCCCAGAGAGGTTTACTTTTTATTGTCTTTATTTGACATAAGTTGTTTTTGTAATCATCGTTCATTAACAAATATTGTAAATCATTATTTTCAAGTATAAAATACTATTAAAAACATGCCAAATTTGCAAATGACTCAACCTTTAGCAGATGACAGCACCAAAGAGACATATAAAGCTGACGTTGACGAAGAAGCACTTCTCTGATTTTGTTGTTAAATTATTATGTTGTTAATGAATTATTTTATTGACCATGATAAAAGGCAAAGAAAGAAAAAAGAGAAAAGAAAAAGACATAACAAATATTTTTAAATATAAATTCAAATGTTTATTTTTAAAAAAGTGATATATTATTTGAACTATCACATTTTTGCTTGAAAAAAAGGACCTTAAAAGGGACCTGTTCACAGATTGACAAATTGACAATTTTTCAACTTTTTGTCCACGATTCCAAAAATAAAATAATACTGTATGCAAGTGAGCAAAATAACATTACGGACCTAGAAATATACTGTAAAAACCGTTTCGTTTATGAGTAATCAACACTTGAAATTGATAAAATTATAAAGAGTTTGTAACGCTAAACGATGGAATGATTTGAGTGTTTCTGTTGTTTTCATTGAAATTGTTGACAACACGTGCAACACTTACATCAAGTAAATAATGCAGGATGAAGTATAGAATTCGGAATGGCCGAGTGGTTAAAGTAATAGCTTTTTAATCCGGAGGTCCCAGGTTCGAACCCCAGTGAGACCAATTCTTTTTATTATATTTTTTTCTAAATACTTTTCTTATTATACTTGAGCTTTTTAGTTCCGTTGCTTAAACCTGTAAAGTTATGACATTTAAACAAGAGGGCCATATGGCCCTGGGTCGCTCACCTGAGTTTTATTAGTTAAACAATTTTCCATGTGTTAGATTTTTATACGGATATGGATATACTGATATGGACTGATGGAAATGCGGCCTTACTCATCATGGTTTGAACAACTTAAGTGACAACAGACATTCAAAATTTGGGAAGTTCATATTGAAATTGAAGCTTTTTCTTCAATTTTATGTAGTGACCTACTTTTTGACCCCACATGACCCAGATTCAAAGTCGGCCGAGATACCATTGGGACAAATGTTTTGACCAAGTTTCATGACGATTAGGCAAATAAGGTAACTTCTTGAGGGTTAACAAGCTTTTCCTTCAATTTGACCTAGTGACCTAGTTTTTCACAGCACATGACCCAGATTCGAAATCGGCCGAGATATCATTAAGACAAATGTTCTGACCAAGTTTCATGCAGATTGGGCAAAAATTGTGACTTCTAGAGTGTTAACAAGCTTTTTCATCAATTTGACCTAGTGACCTAGTTTTTGACCCCACATGACCCAGATGCGAATTCAGCCGAGATATCATTGGGACAAATATTCTGACCAAGTTTCATGAAGATTGGGCAAAAAATAAGACTTCTAGAGCATTAACAAGCTTTATACAGTTTTTAATATAGCCATTTAAGGAAAACTGCCCCGCCCCCTGGCGGCCAAGTTTTTCAACGGAAGGCAACCATTTTCGAACTTGGCTGAGATATCATTAGGACAAATGTTCAGCGCAAGTTTCATGAAGATTGGGCAAAAAATGTGACTTCTAGAGTGTTAACAAGCTTTTTCTTCAAGTTGACCTAGTGACCTAGTTTTTGACATCACATGACCCTGATTCAAAATTGACCGAGATATCATTGGGACAAATGTTCTGACCAAGTTTCATGAAGATTGGCCAATAAATAAATGTTGACGCTGCACAAGCTTTTTCTTCAATTTGACCTAGTGACCTAGTTCTTGATCCCACGTGACCCAGATTCGAACTCAGTGGAGATATCATTGGGGCAAATGTTATGACCATGTTTCATGAAAATTGGGCAAAAAATGTGACTTCTACAGTGTTAACAAGAATTTTCTTCAATTTGACCTAGTGACCTAGTTTTTGACCTCACATGATTCAGATTCGGACTTGGTCGAAATATCATTTGGATAAATGTTATGACCAAGTTTCATGAAGATTGGGCCAAAAATGTCACTTCTAAAGTTTTAACAAGCTTTTTCTTCACTTTGACCTAGTGACCTAGTTTTTCACAGCACATGACCCAGATTCAAATTTGGCCGAGATATCATTAAGACAAATGTTCTGACCAAGTTTCATGAAGATTGGGCAAAAAATGTGACTTCTAGAATGTTAACAAGCTTTTTCTTCAATTTGACCTAGTGACCTAGTTTTTGACCCCACATGACCCAGATTGGAACTTGGCCGATATATCATAAGGACAAATGTTCTGAACAAGTTTCATGAAGATTGGGCAAAAAATGTGACTTCTAGAGTGTTAACAAGCTTTATACAGTTTCAATATAGCCATGTCAGGAAAACTGCCCCGCCCCCTGGCGGCCATGTTTTTCAGTGGAGGGCAACCATTTTCGAACTTGGCTGAGATATTATCAGAACAAATGTTCAGCACAAGTTTCATGAAGATTGGGCAAAAAATTTGACTTCTAGAGTGTTAACAAGCTTTTTCTTCAATTTGACCTAGTGACCTAGTTTTTGAACCCACATGACCCAGATTCGAACTCGGCCAAGATATTATTGGGACAAAGGTTCTGACCAAGTTTCATGAAGATTGGCCAATAAATGTGGCCTCCAGAGTGTTAACGAGGTAAATGTTGACGCACGACTCACGACGGACAAAAGGCGATCACAAAATAGTAGAAATAATTGCTGTATTGAAACCCTGCTTTAAGCATCATAAATCACACTAAGTATTTTCTACCCGATTCCCAAAGCATGCTTTTGGAAAAATCATGATTTCCGGTGCAGGATATAAACAGCACATTCAACCACCATAAAATTATTCAAGTTTTGACAGTTGAAAACAAGAAATATCTTTAAACAAGACGGCCATGATGGCCCAAAGGGCTCACCTGAGTACTGGCAAAGATGAAAGCCTTACTGTTGTGAAAGTCTTGTGGGAATGTACGCCATAATGTCCTTAAATAATTTGTCTAGCTGATTTAGTCTCATACATAGAACATGTAAGGACATGGATATATTTTCTGTACCCTGGTATCCAACTTTTTACAGGCAATTTCGGAGGAATAGTGTTAATGCTGCAGTTCTGAAAGATAATGGCAAGCGCTGCGCAAAGGTCATGTCATGCTTGCCGGCTTGTTTCAAAGAGTATTGTGTATTGCCATTTACCCGTCCTATAGTGACATTCGCTTTAGATTTATGGTCCTAGACAAATTGTGCAAGTTTGGTCCAGACTGGTTGAAAATGAAGTCCCATTTTTGCATTAATTTTTCACAATTAAGTGGATATAACTACTGTGGCTTGTCTCATTTGCTGCTTGTGTTGAGATCTTAGGCCATACAAAACATGTGTAAGTTTTATCAAGTTTGAATGAACAATGAAATCTTGGTGCACAAAAAAGGCAATTTTGCATTTGTTCACTAACAAAGATGCCATAACTCCGATGTTTGTTGCCTAATCTGACCGATGTTTGTTGCCCATTCTGACCAATTGCGGGCTTCTGTTGCGGACATATGATAAAATACAAACTGTGGAAATTTGGTGAAGATTGGAAGAAAAATAAAGTCTCTATGAATAAAAAAAGGCTATTTTTTCATTTTTGTTCACATACAAGGGGCCATAACTCCTGTGTCTGTGGCCTAACCTTATCCATTTTTGGCTCCTGCTGAAATCTATTGGTCACACAGAAAATGTGGAAGTTTGGTCAAGATTGGAGAAAAAATGAAGTCTTAAACAAGGTAAAATTGCAATTTGTGCCTATTTTTCAACAAGAAAGGGGTCATAACTCTGGTGTTTGTGGCCCAATCTGGCCCAATGTTGACTTCAACTGTGATCTTTTGATAATACACAAATCGTGAAGTTTGGTGAAGATTGGTAGAAAAATGAAGTCTCTATGAACGAAAAAGGCAATTTTTGCATTTTCTCCCACAAACAAGGGGCCATAACTCTTAGGTTTCTGGTCCAATTTGGCCCATTATCAACACCAACCAAGATTTTATTGTCATACACAAACTGTGCCAGTTAGGTCAAGATTGAATAAAAAATGTAGTCTTTATTGCGATAACGGTTGACGGCATACGGATGCCAGACTACGCATGCCGCTTCAGAGGTCCCCTTTACCAATTGCTCACCGAGCAATTCGTGCTCAGGTGAGCTAAAAAGATATTCAGCATCTGTGGTAATTTTGCAAATAAGGAATTTGAATTAAACTTCAGCATAAATATTCAAAGCAATGTAACTAGATTAAAGATCCGAATGGCATATAATACTCAAATACTAAACAATACTAGTAGATTACGCCTCCTAACATACCATTATATAAATTATTATATACGTTACTTAATATATGTGTTTTTTTAAACATCAACATTTTACATATGCTCGTTGATTAACTAAGGATTATCTAATGAAATTAAAACAATATATTCAGCAACACAGAACATGATGCATAAACGGTAATATATTCATTGACAAGCTGGAACATACACAGCAAGAAACTTTATTAACTATGTTAAACTATTTATCGCTACAACGATATTTTTCAAGTATATCGCCTTTTCAACTGTACACTCTCAGTTTGACCCTCCACTGACCTGCAGGCGAGCGAGCGTATGATCATTTCGCCCTCAATATAGACTATCCCTCTGGCAAGAGAACCAAAATTAATAGAATCGTGTGACTAATGCTTAAGAAAACACTCAACTTTAAAAAGTGTGTTAGGTACATCGTTGCAAAACATCAAATTTATATGTCAAACGTCATGTCAAATCATTTCAAAAGTGTTGCGCATATACGAAAGCTCTCATTTTGTGCAAACTTTTATTCTCTTATTGAATTTGCCATAAGTATTCCAAACCTGTTACAAATTCGTCTGCTATGTTGTTGGGATGTTGCACCTATGTATTTATGACTAGTGTAGTAAGAATTTATCGTAAATTAGCCGATGGAAAGTTAGGATTTATTCATTTGGGACTACTGGGGCGGGAAATTTTCACAACATTTGATTGGATAGTCAGGAAGGTCAAAAGTTTAGTTAAAGAGCTACGCCGAAAAAAACGGACAATAATTTCATGATATTTTGTGGCGCCAATAAGATTGTTGTGACTATGTCAAGTGTCTGCCAGTGAGGATTTATGTTGTGAAACTAATGATAATAATGGTGATATGATAATTATAATAATAAATATAAAATGATGATGATGATGATGATGTTAAAGATGATTTTAATGATCATGAAATGATGATGATAATAATGATGATATGATGATGGTGATGATATGATGATGGTGATGATACTGATGATGGTGAGAAGGAGAAGGATGTTAATGGTGATGATGAAATGATGGTGATGATGATGACATTGTTAATGATGATTGAGATGAGAGTGCTTTGAAAGCCTCTGTGACTACTGCTGGCGCTGCTTCTGCTCATAATGATTAATATGTCGACAATGACAATTATGATGATGTGGCCTCCACTGAACAAAATAACATTACGGGTCTGCCGCTGCATCTGATGATGATAATGATGATGACAACAGTGATGATGATGACAGTGATATTGATGATGATGATGATGATTATTATTATTATTATTTTAAATAATATAATGATTATGATGATCATGATCATGCGAGTGTCACTTGGTAACTATGCGCATAAAGGCATGAGGCTGATGGTGGTGATAGCAATAGTTGTGGTAGTGGTATTGTTACAATTTCCATCTATCTCATTAAAATCATCTCCAGTCTGACACTACCATATTATTCGCAGACTGGATCTGATGACTTCGCATTAGGGGTCACGTTCAGATGACCTTTTTAAGAGCCAAACAAATTGTTGCCTTCAAAATCTTGCGGTATAACTTTATATATAAACCACAAATACTATGCACGAAATTAACGTGAACTATGGATGTTTACTCGCCTAAGGTACCACTATATCCATTGTTATCCCAGTGAAAGTTAACTGTAAATGATTTATCCCGAGGATCAGCTGGAAATACATCACTTTTCAAAAACCGCAGCCAAACATTGCTGAGCAAAAGGCAATTTCATTGGGCGCAGCAGGGCTGATGTTTTATTGTTTGAACGGTCATTTGAACATGACCTGTTATACAATGTCTTCAGATCCTAACAATGTTAGGATTTGATTTTAATGAGATTGCAAGTTCTTTGTACCTTTGTGAACTGAATTTACAATAATGTCAAAATCCATTGAATGCAGATTGCTTAATTGCCTTCACAAGTTGTTTCTGGTTGAAATCAAAGACAAGTTGCAACATTATTCCTTTGCAGGCACTAACAGCTACATTAAAGGTAGATCTAAACTAAACAATTGAAAGAATGTCTTTAACTTGTTTATTTTATATGCACATCGACCTGAAAAAGGTGTTGATGTTTTCTAAATAAAGAAATAACGCTCTTGCACTACACAATTCCTCTCATTGCTCATTACCAATAAATGAGTTTCTTATTTTTGCATCCCTTTTTATGGTTGTTGCATTGTGCAATTTGTAGCAACAATTGTATCATTGATTAAAGTTTTATTTCAATCTCTATGTATTGAAATGGAGCTATGGACTGCATAATATAATTGTGGAAAAGTCAATAATTCTGTAAAGAGCAACAAAAGAGTTTTGGTTCTTGTGCTGTGCTTTTTCTCTCAATGACTTCTTTTATTTTATGAAGTTTCATTCACATCTCTTTATAATGTTTCAGTTACGAAATGTATGTTGTATGCAAGAAACAGTATTAGTCTGGACTTATGCCACACACAGTTTAACAAAGGGCAGTAACTCCTTAAAAACAGTAGACAAGAGTTATGGTTCTGGTACTCTTCATCTCCATGCTCTCTGTCACTTACATCCCTTCATGTGCAATAGAGTTTTGGTCTTCCCAAGACAATATTGACAGCAGAGTATGGCTGCTTCACATGCATCCACTTGCAACTGCATTCTTCGTGTGCGCATATTGAGTCCGTTTGACGCAAATGGAAACCATTTTAGATGAGTCTGTCTGCGTCTTTGTTGTTTTTTTGCCAACTTATGGATAGGAAAAGAGCTTTACCTAGATGAAGAATGCAATCATTCTGAAAATCATGCATGTTAATTTCAACAATCATGGCAATATGACCAACATACTAATATGTCAAATCATTGACATCAAGCGCATCAAGAATGCTCAGCCACGCGTTGTTCACCACCTCAATGTCTTTGTAAACTTTCTGTGTTTGGTCGTATAAAACGGGACGTTGTCTCATCAATTTATTAAATTGTTTGCATATTGCAAACTCAATTAAGCCACCACCCATGATGGTATCTTCACTGGAAATGATGTCCACCTGTCCGTGCCTCCTTGCAAAATCG
Organism: Congeria kusceri; assembly: GCA_027627225.1. Classification (NCBI taxonomy): domain Eukaryota; kingdom Metazoa; phylum Mollusca; class Bivalvia; order Myida; family Dreissenidae; genus Congeria; species Congeria kusceri. The sequence goes on along the minus strand of CM051027.1, from coordinate 8,545,530 downwards.
CTTCATGTTGTGACTTTACGAGGACAATGATTTTGATGGAGTGAGCATGCTGTTACATGTGACCAGACCAGTTAAATAACGCTACATCCGTTTATTTTGTCCGTTTTTTTTTGGCAAACACAGATCCACAACACAAACACAAGCGGATGCACGTGAAAGCAGCCTTATGGTTCTTAGGCTCGGCACATCTTCTCAGCTCCTCTAATATTATGAAGTTTCAATCAAAGCGATCCCTTTATACTTTTCGACTTAACTTATAATCCTCATAAGAAACCTGACAGACAGAAAGACATCGTGATTTCTATATGTCCTAAATATGAGGCGTGTCATGGAAAAAACGGGCTTAATGCATGTGCGTAAAGTGTCGTCCCGGATCTGCTTGTGCAGTCCGCAGGGGCTGATCCGAGACGACATTTTCCATTTTGATGGTATTTTCTGTTTCAAGCAAGTATCTTCTAAACATAAATCCACTGTAGGCAGAAAGTGCTGTCCTGGATTAGCCTGTGCGTACTGCACAGGTGGATCTGGGACGACACTTTACGCACACGCAATATACTTGGTTTTCCCATGACAAGCCTCATATTTATTTAAAGAACCCTTTGCAGACAGAAAAGTCAATTTTAGTTTAAAGGTAAAGATCAGCACGATAACTAAACTGCTGGAAATGCCAATTGTATTTATAAGGTAATCAAAAATAAAATCACACAAAATCCAATTGCTTCATCAAATTAAATAACAACACGGCATCTTTCTGAAATGGGTCTTGGAGCATAAAGCTATCAACATGTTTTGAAAAAATCATGCTTAGCTAAAATAATTGATATATTTATTTTCCAATTTACTTGCTTTTCCATACTATAAATTTTCGAGCAAGATTTTTCGAAAGATTTTAACAATTTTCTTGGCAACTTGATGGGACATTACTGGGATACCTGTGCATGTGTGGGCATATCAACTGCACAGAGTAATCGGATTTGACAGGCAGTTAATTTTCTGATGAGCTGAACTTATTGAAATATTTCTCCAAAATCCAGTACACAGCACTTATCCGTATCATTTTAATTGAGCAAAAAATCAGTTTCAACCCTTGTCTGCCAAGTCGCATTCTAAAGAACACAATTACAATGCCTTCTTGTCTGTGAGCGTCTTGCCAAGATTGTATGCAGTATGGTTTATGGCCCAAAGTTTTGTCAATCCAAATTGTTACTTATAGGCCACAAAATTATTTAATTTGCTATTATCCTAAGACATTTGCACACCATTTTGCAAGGATGTTGTTGTTTTTAGAAGAAACCATTTCACAGGTTCATGGAAGTATGATGTATGATTATTTTCCATTATTTTGTGTTAGATTGTTGTGAATAATAAATATTTTTCTGTTCCAAAATAAGCAATACTAACAAACTTTTTGACTATGAATGTTCCAAACTATTGCCTAATTGCCCTGTGGGCTAATTTAGGCCAGAGTTTTTTTTATTTCTTGGTTCTTAGACTTGTTTGGAAGTGTCTGGTTGGAGGAGGGAAAAAAAACAACAAAAAACAACAACACAAAATTAAGTAAATTAATGACTAGAATTTCACAAGTGGAAATAGTGATATTAAAATCTTAATACTTTATTACTTACAAAAATCATATAACATGTAGTTGTACACATCATTAACATAATCACTACATGATAACCATGACATTAATATTTTGTTGCATTCCTTGTAAAAGGTTGAAACCCTTTCACAAGGTCATTTTTACGATATCGGTTACATTCTAAAATTTTTATTTTTTTGCTTTTTGGAACAAATTGGGTCGGTGGATCCGAGAACCAAGAAATAAAAAAACTCTCGCCTTAATGCTATGATAGTATGCAAACAAGAAACAAAAGCTATCAGAGGACAGTGCGCTCGACTACTCCAAGTATTTCAGTTGGTACATTTTTTGGAAAGTGGAAGGGGCATAAATTTGTTGAAATACAAAACTGAGTTATGGCAATTATTTCATCAAATTATTCCAAGTTTCAACCTTATGTAGTTAATAACTTGCGTAGTTTTGAAGTCATAAGAGTTTTGAATATAAACTTTAACCAGAAAATATATGTGAACAAAGGGGCATAACTCTGTCAAAATGCAAAACAGAGCTACAGGGAGGTTGCCCCTGATACTGGAGTTGCTGACAAAGGTATGTACCTATTTTAAAGTTAATAACTTCTGAAGTTACAAAAGGTTTGAATATAAACTTCAACCAACAAAATCTATGTGAAAAGGGGGCATAACTCTGTCAAAATACACAACAGATTTATAGGAAATGTTGCCCCTGACACTGGAATTGATGACAAAGGTATATTCTAAGTTTCAAGTGAATAACTTCTGTAGTTTTGAAGTTACAAGACTTTTAAATATAAACTTTAACCAGAAAATCTATGTGAAAAGGGGGCATAACTCTGTCACAATGCAAAACAAGAGGGCAATGATGGCCCAAAGCACTCTCCTGAGAACTGGTACAGATGAAGACCATACTGTTGTGACAGGTTTGAAAACTAAGGTATCTGAACAATACGCAAAGGGGATAAGATAAATTTTGATTTAAAACATCGGACAGTGCAATGGGCTACCTAAAGTATGAGTTGGGTAGTGGATGTGCGTTTTTTTGCCAATGTTTCTCAAGTCATTTTTCTCGATACTCTTACCTGACCCATTTTCATTTAGTCATTGACAATTCTGGAAAATGCAGAAACAGTTGATTTTGATGCAGACAGTTTTGGAGAACTAGTTGCAATTCGATAATTGCGACGGCTGTGCTATAAAGTTTTGCCTTTTCATTGATAATTTTTTACCAATGATGATAAATGATGTTTATGCAGGCTCTGAAGAATCAATGTTGCATGTACAAATAACTGCATGCAAGTCTTGCAACTGTTGGAAATCAAATTTTTTATCAATCAATTTTTATGGTCATGCACAAACTGTGTAAATTTGGTAAACATTGAATCAAAAATCATGTGTGCAAGCCAATCATTGATAACTTTTTTTTCCAAACACAAGGGGCAATAACTCTGGTTTTTCTGGCCCAATTATGCTTATTTTTGACTTCACCTGTAGTATTACGTTCATAGACAAACTGTTCATGATTGGTGAAGATTGGATGAAAAATGAAGTCTCTATCCTGAATAATGTCCATTTTTGCTTATTTTTTTCACAAACAAAGGGCAATACCTCTGGTGTTTCTGGTCCGATCTTGCTTATATTCTACTTCAACTGTAATCTTATGGTCATAGACAAACTGTGTAAGATTGGTGAAGATTGGATGAAAAATGAAGTCTCTATCCTGAATAATGTCCATTTTTGCATATTTTTTTCACAAACAAAGGGCAATAACTCTGATGTTTCTGCTCCGATCTTGCTTATATTCTAATTCAACTGTAATCTCATGATAATAGACAAACTGTGCAAGATTGGTGAAAATTGGATGAAAAATGAAGTCTCTATCTTAAATAATGTCCATCTTTGTATATTTTTTTTAATAAATAAAGGGCAATAACTCTGGTGTTTGAAAACAATCTGGCCCATTTTTGGCGTCTGCTGAGATCTGATGGTCATACACAAACTGTGAAAGTTTGGTTAAGATTGGATGGAAAATAAAGTCTATACGTTGGATTTTGCACTTTTTTTGGCATAAAAAAGGGGCAATAACTCTAGTGTTACTGGTGTGATCTGACCCAATAACAATCCCATCCGAGATTTTATGGTCATACACAAACTGTGCAAGTTAGGTCAAGACTGAATAAAAAAATGTAGTTTTTATCGCGATAATGGTCCAAATTGTTGACGGCATACGGACAACGGAGAACGGACGATGGACGACAAGGACGCCGGAGAGGTCCACTATACCAATAGCTCACCGAAGTGAGCTAAAAAGAGTTATGAAGAATGCTGCCCCTGATACTGGAGTTGATGACAAAGGTATATTCCAAGTTTCAAGAGAACAACTTGTGTAGTTTTGAAGTTACAAGAATAAAAACTTTAACCGAATTCAGACCCGCTGGGGGTAGTAGGGTAGTAGGGAAACTCTATTCTTCTAATAGTCAAGCTAAAAACATTGATGCAAAGATCAAAGGGCGCCGAAATACATCTAGGAAGGAACAAATAATTGTCCATTGTGTGTTTGTATTATACATAACACTCTTTTTGTGTTATACATAACACTCTTTACAATGGCAAAATTCTTTGACTCGTTGACCGTAACTTTAAAACAAGCGTATGTATCCACTGTGAATTGTCCAGTTGCATCTTAAACATTTTCAAGAACTGAAGGAAGTTTTCATACGAAATATTGCTGGCATCACTCATGTATGAAAAGTACAATATCCAGTAAATCGTAATTACTCAATTATTAATTTTATTCATTTTTGTTATTTTGGTAATGCATAAAATTATGAACATGGAACTACATTTTTTTATTTGGCTGGTAGGAATAGACACACGAGGTATTTTGAGGTCACATGATCAATTCCAGGAATCATACACTTATCTGATCACTGCTGTATCCACTATCCAGTCACTGTTTACAAAGCAGCGGAATAAAAAATATACTTATCAAGTACACAATGTTGTGAAAAGACAATAGACAAAAACATACAAAATAGCTATTTCAAAACAGTCCTAGCAGTGTATACAAAACTGCCGGATGGTTCAGATGACAGAATGGAGAACATATGTGACAGCATGACACAAAATGTCAACTGACGCTGCCAGAATACCCCAGCTAATCCCCACATTGCGCCAGTTACATTCACACGATTTCTGACTTACTTCCACAATTCTGAGTCCTTTTTTACGAGTACCAAGAACCTATCTGCCAGATATACTCTAGCGACTAAAGTTTTTACAGACTGTCTCAGCTTATAGTACATGTACCTCTAAATTAATGCTGCAGGGTTCATACAAACTGTTGAAACAAACATTCCATGATTTTTCCATGACATAGCTCAGGTTTCCCTAATAAAATCTGAACATATTAAAGTCAAAATAGTACACTGATATCCACATTTTATTTCATCTACATAATAAAATTATATATCTAGGCCGATCTGCGCCCTGTAGAATGGAACAGAATTGCTTGTAGTGGTGCAATACATATCTGTCCATCATTACTATCTTGACTTTAATTTTTTGTTTGATTATATTTCAATGGATTTGAACATTTTGATACACTTACAGGCATATTCAAGGATAATTTTCAACTGTCCATGACAAGTTTTGAAAATTCCATGATTTTTCCATGATAAAATCCAAATTATCAAGATTGCATGATTTTTCTGGACAAAGCCCATTTCCATGACTTTTCCATGATAAGATCCAAATTATCAAGATTGCATTAATTTTCTGGACAAAGCCCATTTCCATGACTTTTCCAGATCAGTATGAACCCTGATGCTGTTTAAGACTGCTTGATTTATTCTGATATAGATTTGTATCTTAAGCAGTTGTGTCATGAACTTCACTTCAACTAATATATCTAGTACAAAAATTTAATACAGAAACAACTTTGTGTAAAGTAAAAAAGGAAAGAACAGTCAGTTGATTCTTAACCAGAAAAAAAACGTTTAATGTGAGATGTGGTGCGCCGTGGGAAAACCGGGCTTCACGCATGTGCATAAAGTGTCGTCACAGGCTTATCCAGGATGGCACTTTCCGCTTTTATGGTATTTTCTGTTTCATAGAAGTCCCTTCTTAACACAAATCCACTGTAGGCGGAAAGTGCCGTCCTGGATTAGCCTGTGCGGACTGCACAGGCTAATCTGGGACGACACTTTAAGCACATGCGTTAAGTCCGGTTTTCCTACGAAGCCCCTCATATGTATAAAAATAGGATCAAAATGTGTCTGCTTTATTTTCAAATCTCCAATATAAGAGTATTCAGATAAAAATAATGGTAATAAACATTCATAAACCATTTATTTATATAATTTATTATTGTTATTTATGTTTAGTTTGTCTAAGTTGTGAAATCAATTACAGGGCCTTCTCCCCGGTGGTGGGGCGCTTATATTTTAACTTAAAATTGGTGTTGCGCTTATAAACCTTGCCCGGGGCATGAATATTTTATTAATTAATTAGCTGTGTTGACTGCAGCAGACGGACATTTCCTGCTGTGAAAGCTAATCTCTTACGCCACAATCTCTGTTTTTCACTCGAGAAACATGTACACCCACTCAATAAAGTAAGTGAATGATCAAAGCGAGTGTCACCAGCCGAAAATTTTAACAATTTACAGTTATTCCTAAGCCGCAATCAGTCACCGTGAAGCACCCCCCTGTAGGCGGAGTTTTATCACTCAGTAAAATCAATGTAAGCCAATAGAAACACTCAGTTTATCTTTGCTTTGGAATGATGTTATGATTGACAAATTGGAGCAATAGACATGTATCTACACTCAAGTAACCTTAAACGTGCGTCAATGCGTATTATCGACCGTAAAAAGATTGCTCACCCATTACGTATTTGATAATATTCACACTTATTTATTAATTTTGATGAATTTATAAACTTCAAAAAATAAACTGTGAAAAATCAATCAGAAATACGCTAATACGAAATTGTAATCGGAAAAGCGTATCCAGTGTTTCCTTTGTAGTTTGGTAAACACAAGCTGTATTGTTTATGTACATGTATGCCATGTAAAACCCATGTTTTCTACAAAAGAGCACGACATGTCTGCTGAAAAGCACGACGTCACGTTCCACACATGGAGAGCGTGTGTGTACCGACCATGTGCTTAACATTTGACGCACATAGGCACAACATGCACTAGGAAATTTTCCCGCTGTTTTTGCAAGAACTAAGCATGTATAATATTCATGTATTTTAATCAAGATCTTTACAATTCACCAATTATCTGATCAGTACTTAGTCCAACAGTTGTTACGATTAAAACATTGTTCAAACACTAAACACATGCCCATAGGAACATAATCAATCGAAAAAAGAGGCTCCGTAAGTAGATTGAGCGTAACCTAAATATTTGAGAACGACAAGAATAGTGGGTTGAACATGACGTCACTGTGCGAATGTGATGCGCATTGGACATAAAAATCCAGAATAAAATTTCACTTTCAATTTTGCAACAACAATGACGCTTTTGCTTTTAAAAGGCTAGAAGAGGTATACCATTTAAACAGTGATGTTTCGTTTATCACATTTAGTTGAAACGTTTCACAAAATTTAAAACATGTTAGCCTTAATTTTAAGAGCTAAAACGCACCAGATAATGTCATTTGACATGTGCTGAAACAAAAATTTGAGATAGGGAGGGGATACCCATCCCTAACCCATCCCTTTTGGGACCAGGGCGTCTGAAAAAAATCCTGGGGAACACCCTGAATTATTGCGTTTTCTCAACACGTAACTAACAAAGTGCATCGATTTGACCAGTGGGAGTTTGCGCCAAAATTGAATGTGTGAAAACTGTAACTGGGACTGTGACAAACACTTCCGAGACATCCAAAAATTTGACCCTTGCAAATTCGAGCCAAACGACAGAAATTTATATGAATATATAGCAATAAAATATCGAAGTAACTTCAAACCAACCAGGAATTTGAGACAAGCGTGTTCGAGACATCGGGAGTTGAATGTGTTAATATTATTAAGAAATTTACTTTTGCATGTTACCATTATGTCATATTTCTAGCCAATAGGATTTTTTTTTCTTTCAATCTTCAGTATTTTTAATATCTCAATCAAGATTGCAGTCTAATAAACAGCAAGAATGATTGTTCCTAGCTCCAAAAATATATAAATATCTCTTTGAGCGATAAGCCCCCTATAATTGTCTGTACTTTTTTCATGTAGCCAAATATATATACATAATTATCTGTAGTACTTAATTGAGAATAGGCAAACTAAAGAAAGCTGTGGCCACCTGTATAGTGTTAGAATAAAGTTCAAGGTAATATGAAAGTTCATTCCATGATGAAATGGTATGATTGTCACAGATGAACTACAGTACTGTTTGGAATTCAGATTTGAGGCGCGTCGTGGGAAAGCCGGACTTAATGCATGTAGACTGCACAGGCTAATCCGGGACTACACTTTACGCACATGCATTAAGCCTGATTTTCCCATGACACGCCTCATTTATATCAAAATCTGGCTGTACAGTAATGAATTCCAGGAAGCTGTTGATTTGGTGACAGATTTAAAATTAAGTTAATGAAGACAGTACTGACAGACTGATGAAATTGTGGGGGAAAAGGGCTTTTGAAAATGCAAAAATCATTCCTCAGAATCTGATGTTCATGAAAAAAATGTCAAGGTAAAACAATTATGCATTGAATGAAGTTAATATAATAATGAGAACAATCTTATTTTGGGAAATACTTGCGATAAAAGTGGAGGAAAAATATTGTGGATTGTAAATGCAAACTTGATGCAGCACATTACTATACAATCATATTTTCTGTAGAATCGTTACTTAACTTCAGCTGTGAACTTTTGCATACAATCAAGCAATCAGTAAATGACAAGCCCTCAATAAAAACTGTCAGTAATAAATGCCACACAAGTGTTCAACATCTCTAAATATTTTGGGAGACATGGCACAAAAAAACATCAATAGACAGATAAAAGTTCATCAGACTAGAGCAAGGGCGCAAGGTTAAACGAGTACATTTAACACACAAATACAAATGGCTTATATATTTCTGTAAAAAGTATTTTACGCCAAATGTCTCGTCACTGTTTGGATCGCATGGTGTTGTTTTGATATGTCACAAGAAATATGGCCTCTAATTTTTCTCAGTGAGTTCAATGTTATACATTTCAGTTAACGTTAGAGGCGTGTGGTGGGAAAACCAGGCTTAATGCATGTGCGTAAAGTGTCATCCCGGATCAGGCTGATCTGGGACGACACTTTCCGCTATTAAGGTATTTTCTGTTTCAAAGAAGTCTCTTCTAAACATAAATCCACTGTAGACGGAAAGTGTTGTTCCGGATTAGCCTGTGAGGACTGCACAGGCTAACCCGGGACGACACTTAACGCACATGCATTAAGCCCCGTTTTCCCATGACACGCCTCATTAATATGTAATACAGCACAGCTCAATCAAAACTCCCCAACACAGATTGACTGTTCGAGTCAGAATGTTTAATTAATGTAATTACTCAGCATATCAACGTGGAGTTGTCGATGATAACCACAATTAAATTATGTGGAGTCACTCTGAGCGCATGTACAACTTATAGCTGATACCGACTGATGCATATAGATTACTCTGCAATTCGCAATATTTCATGCAATACACAGGTCAGCTCCTCATAAACTCGCCTCTGACTAAATCACCCAAACTACACAAATCACAAAATATGTTTGTTTCACATGAGCTGATCTGTAGCCTATTACATGTTTCACATGAGTTTATCTGTAGCCTATTATAAGCAGAGTCTAAACCTGCATAGCCTTAGCCTATTATAAGCAGAGTCTAAAGCTGCATAGCCTTATCCTTATTGTATACACTCAGCATTGCACACCTCTAGCTAAGCCCTTGAACTTGTTTCCATTAAACTTACCTCTCAAATTCATCGTCAACAATTCAAAGTGTGTGTTTAGAGATGTGAAACTCTTTGTGTCAAGTATGGTATCATTGCACACAGAATTAGGCTCAGCATACGACAGGCTAATCTTACAAAGTACAAAGCAATATAGAAACTACAGTTACTAAAGATGTAGAACTAACCATGAACTATGCGACACCATTTTCCATGCAACATATGGGCAATTTTTTACATTTTGATTCAAAACAATGGCATTGCAAAGTTACCTCCCCACTGTTGGCCAGTTGGTCGGCGGGACTGAATTTGTGTCGTTGTACAGGTATCGTGTATTCCTCGCTGTTTATAGCTTTCACAAAATACGAGATATCCAACATGGGGTTGACCTGCCGGCAACATCGCAGTAGGTTCTCTAGCTGTCTTCGTTGTTCATTGGCCTGCCAAGAATAATACACAGACACCATTATATGAAGTCAGAACAAGAGCTGTTTGTTAAACAGGTATGGTTAAAAGCAATCTTTAAAATATCAAGTTTGGTGAAGATCTGATGATAACTGTTTGACATAGAGAGCAGAAACATTCTAAAAAGGAAACTTTTTGATAATCAAGGGCCATAACTCTGCATTTCCTAGAGCATATTGGTTGATAATCAAACTTGGCTGAGATATTATGCCCTCAAAAATTGTCATCAAGTTTGGTAATGGGATAAAAACTGTTGGACTTAGAGAGTGAAAACAGTTAAAAAGACTAATTTTAGATAATTCAAGGGCCATAACTCCAAAGTTCCTGAGGCGATTTAGTTGATTATCAAACTTGACAGAGATATTATGCCCACAAAGATTTTCATTAAGTTTGGTGAAGATTAGATAAAAACTGTATACCGACCGACAGACCAACCAACATTAGCAAACCAAAGTACATCCACTGGTTGCCTGGAAAGTTATGTTTATTAACCAAAAGCAAAATTCAGAACATAGTTCTTGGTAATCTAACATGGTTTTGAAGAATACAATTTTACACTAAATAAAAGCTCAATATATAAATAAGGGTTAGCAACAACTTGAGTGAAATGTAGCGTCAATCAAAATTTAATGTAAAACTAGTTTAAGAAACCAACTTTGTAATTATAACTCTTTGAAAACAATGCTATACAGTCTTTCAGTAGTGATGTTAAAGAGGGACTATCTGATTTTTAAAGATTTATTTTGTGTCTCTTTCGTTAGCCACTGACAAAAAAATGTTTTATATAACATAAATAAAGTTAACGTCAACATCGACAAAAACAATTTCTCTTATTGAAAAATGCAAATATATATTTTATGTCTGATACAGACCCGTTCATCCTACAGCAACGGCTACATTCGGTTTTTAAAGAGAAAATAAAGAATGCGCAAGCGTCATCAATCGATCTGACTCGTCTACATGCTGTGTATACATAAATATAATAGTTCACTGCGCAGTATTATTTTAGTTTTAAATTTCTCTCTTAATACGCATTTCTTAACATAGCTTATTCTCAACATTTATTATTATATTATTTTAAAAATATACTGACATCATTAGAATCAATGGATGGTTTAACATTCTAATTTTTGTACAAAATCGTACAGTCCATCTTTAATACTCAAACTGGTATGCTTTCCATCTTTGTCAAAAGGGGAAGTACCAATGAGTACAGTTAGATTTACATGATGCAGAGTAGGCTCCCCTGAATGTTACACCACCCAATATTAAGGTATGCAAAAGGTAAAATATCTAATTAACCACTCAAGACCCAAGAAATTAGTTCTTGATTAAACGTTTTTTGTGTGTATTGGTTTGGTTTTGTTTTGTACTGTATGTAGCATCTTCTACATAAGTTTGTGTCCTCCTACAAGTTTGTGTTTAAAAGGTTCAATGATGTGATGTCAATTGTCAGAATTTTTGAAAAATTAAGCCCAAAGAACATCCCAACTCAAAAGTGCAAATACATGCATACATTTTAAGTTTAAATTATAAATAACAATGTTAATTTTTTTTAAATGAACTCAGCAGCATTTATTTTTCACTGTTCGACTTATTCAGCTTTTATAAGTAGTTATTAACATTGATTTGAGGCGTGTCGTGGGAAAACTGGGCTTAATGCATGTGCTTAAACTGTCATCCCGCACAGGCTAATACAGGACGACACTTTCCGCTTCTATGCTTAACTCTGTTTCAAGGAGGTCTCTTCTAAACATAAATCCACTGTAGGCAGAAAGTACCGTCCCGGATTAGCCTGTGCGGACGGCACAAGCCAATCCTGGACTAAACTCTACGCAGATGCATTAAGCCTGGTTTTCCCACGACATGCCTCATTTGGTTTTTAGCATTCCATTACATTTCAATTTATGTAATGTGACTATACATTGAGCAGAATCAAAACATCTTCATCACTTGACATGCACACATAAAATTCAATAACAGGGTCTTGCCGTATGACGTCATCTAAAGTTGCACATGAACTTGGAGCTAGGAATGTGACAAATGTCAAAGCATTGTTGAGTTACACTTATTTTAAAGTAAGATTACAGATTTTTCATAATGAGTTCACTGTTTTGTTACATAAAAAAGTGAGTTCATATTCCAGTCTATTTAAATGTGTTGATTATATTCCGTCTGTTGCAATTATTATGTGCATTGCAAACTTGAATGCATAAATGACGTGAACTTGCAGGTGTAGAGGCTACAGGCAATAGTACACTTGCCTTAAATAAAGAAACGTTATTAAAATAAGAGTTGCTCTATTGCTGATTTATCATTGTAGACTATTTGCATCAAAGGATATTCAAAAATCAACAAAACCACTCAGCATGAGTAGTAAATTTAGTGTCCACATACACCAATAAGCTGTAAATCATTCAAACAACCTACCTTGGTAAGGAGTAGAAGTGAGTGACTTTCGATGGCCACATTCACCGTGTTTGTGGTGTCAATACAAATTTCATCCAACTCCTGAAAATAAAACATTGCCATAAAACTCGAGTCCCAGTTAAGTTTCAGCTGTAATGCATTGCAAGAGTTCAGGGTGAAAGCATAAGATATATATGTGGCGCGTCGTGAGAAAACCGGTCTTAATGCATGTGCGTAAAGTGTCATCCCGGATTAGCCTGTGCATCCACACAGGCTAATCCGGGATGGCACTTTCTGCTTTTATGGTATTTTCTGTTTCAATGAAGTGTCTTCTAACTATAAATCCACTTAAGGTGGAAAGTGTCATCCCAGATTAGCCTGTGCAGACTGCACAGGCTAATCCGGGATGACACTTTACGCACATGCATTAAGTCCGGTTTTCCCATGACGCGCCTCATATCTACATCATCAATCTCATTAAAATCAAATCCTAAAGTTATTAGGAACTGAAGACACAATATAACAGGTCACGTTCAAATGACCTTCCGAACAATAAAATATCAGCCCTGCTACACCCAATGAAATTGGTTTTTGCGCAGGAAAGTTTGGCCACGGTTTTTGAAACGGTGATGCATTTCCAGCTGATCCTCAGGAATAAATCATTTACAGTTAATTTTCACGTGGATAACAATGGATATAGTGGTACCTTAAGCGAGTAAACATCCAAATGTCAAGTTAATTTTGTGCATAGTTTTTGTGGTTTATATATAAACTTATACCACAACTTTCTGAAGGCAACAGTTTGATTGGCTCCTGAAAAGGTCATCTGAACGTGAAACCTAATGCGAAGTCATCAGATCCAGTCAGCGAATAATATAGTAGCGTCAGACTGGAGATGGTTTTACAATGAGATTGTCTACATCATATACAGCAGTTTCCTGCTCAACCCTCAAAGTTTGTTAAACTTGCTTGAAAAATAAAGGCATTGTATGAGAGAAGCAGCTTTAAGGTTACATACTCAAGTTACATCAGTTTGATGGCAATCTACATTGTTTTGTTAAATGATTCGATGACAAAAACATGATGCTCGCTAAACTACCCAATAAACAACGCAAAAAAAGTCCAGATTCCGAGCAGAGCATAGTAAAAAGTAGTTCCAATTACAATTGCAAAAATATGTGTCAAATTATGTTAGAATCAAAACAATTTTTGCATTAACGTTGTTTACCGACCAATAAACAACTCTTTGTCATTCTGATGCGTGGCTATTAAACAACTCGGGCTAAGTCCTATGCATCAGAACTCCAAATAGTTGTTTATTGGCCAATAAACAAAGATAAATCGAAAATTATTTCTTAATTAAAATAATATAATATTAACAAATAAACATGCCTTTCCCAACAAAAAATATTCTTCAGAACAATCTGCCCCATCACTGACAATTCGGTTATAAAACAGCATGTCATTCTTCCATCAATTTTGTCAAGCAATATAACTGCTTGTTTAAACTGTCAGTAAAAGAATTAGAAGAGAGATCATTTTGACATTTGATCAAAAGCTTCATGCAAAAATTACAGTTTTTTTCTAACTGACACAAAAATTAATCATTTTGTGAAGATGTCTGAAATAACTGAATATAAAGAGCATTTGTGAGATTCTTTTTACAACAAGAGGTATTCAGGGAAATATAAACTATAAGCTGTAGGACTGGCAGGAAATGTCCACACTAAGTGTGTTGCTTAAGACCCAAAGAAAGCCCAGACCAAACCCAAAATACAGCCGATACAAAAAAAAAAGTGCAAAAATATCCAGAATACGGTCAATGCAAAAAGGCCCTAAATGCTAAAAGCCTAGGATACGGTCAATAAAAAATCTCCATAATATGGTAAATGAAAAAATTATCAGAATACAGTCAATACAACAAGAGGGCCATGATGGCCCAAAGGGCTCACCTGAGTACAGGCAAAGATGACAGCATTACTGTTGTTAAAGGCTTGTTGGAATGTATGCCAAAATGTCCTTAAATATTTTGTCTAGCTGATTAACTCTCATACATAGAACAGTAAGGACCTGGATATATTTTCTCTACACTGGTATCCAACTTTTTGCAGGCAGTTTCAGAGGAATAGTGTTAATGCTGCAGTTCTGAAAGATAATGGCAAGCGCTGCGCAAAGGTCATGTCATGCTTGCCGGCTTGTTTCAAAGAGTAGAGTGTATTGCCATTTACTCGCCCTATATTGACTTTCGCTTTAGATTTTATGGTCATAGAAAAATTGTGCAAGTTTGGTTCAGACTAGTTGAAAATGATGTCCCCCTCTTTCAACAAATTCATTTTTGCATTAATTTTCACAATTAAGTGGATATAACTGGTCTGGCTTGTCTCATTTGCTTTTTGTGTTAAGATCTTATGGCCATACAAAACATATGGAAGTTTTACCAAGATTGAATGAAAAATCAAATCTCCATGCACGAAAAGACATTTTTTGCAATTTGTTTTTCACTAACAAAGGGGCCATAACTCTGACGTTTGTTGCCCAATCTGACCCATTGTTGGATTCTGCTGCAGTTGTATGATCACATACAAACTGTGGAAGTTTAGTCAAGATTGCAAGAAAAACGATGTCTCTATTAACAAAAAGGGCTATTTTTGCATTTTTTCCACATACAAGGGGCCATAATTCCAGTGTCTGTGGTCTACCCTTATCCATTTATGGCCCCTGCTGAAATCTTTTAGTCATACGCAAACTGTGGAAGTTTGGTCAAGATTACTAGAAAAATGAAGTCTTAATGAAGGTAAAATGGCAATTTTTGCCTATTTTTCAACAAAAAGGGGGCATAACTCTGGTGTTTGTGGCCAAATCGGGCCCAATGTTGTCTTCTACTGTGATCTTTTGATAATACACAAACTGTGGAAGTTTGGTCAAGATTGGTAGAAAAATGAAGTCTCTATGAACGAAAAAGGCAATTTTTGCATTTTTTCCCACTAACAAGGGGCCATAACTCTAAGGTTTCCGGTCCAATTTGGCCCATTATAAATACCAACGAAGAAAAGACTGATTAAAACCAAAAATGCGACACAAAAATAAGTATTAAAATTTACAATGGGCAATAACTCCCAAAGAATGAGGTACAGAGTAATGGTTCTTGTGCACTGCACTTCTCCTCAATGAGATCTATCTACCAATGAAGTTTCAAGTTGAAAGCTTTCACAGTCTTAAGAATTATGCTCGGGACAAAAATTTAAGTATGAAAATAAAACAAAGGGCAATAACTCCAAAAGTATGTGATGCAGAGTAACGGTTCTTGTGCACAGCACTTCTCCTCAATAAGATCTATCTACCAATGAAGTTTCAAGTTGATAGCTTTCAAAGTCTTAGTGTTATGCTCCAGACAAAAATTAAGTATGAAAAGAACAAAGGGCAATAACTCCAAAAGTATGTGATGCAGAGTAATGGTTCTTGTGCACTGCACTTCTCCTCAATGAGATCTATCTACCTATGAAGTTTCAAGTTGATAGCTTCATAGTCTTAGAGTTATGCTCAGGACAAAAATTAAGTATGAAAAGAAACAAAGGGCAATAACTCCAAAAGCATGAGGTGCAGAGTAACGGTTTTTTAGCACTGCACTTCCCCTCAATGAGATCTATATACCTATGAAGTTTCGTGTTGATAGCTTTAATAGTCTAAGAGTTATGCTCCAGACAAGCACAAGGAGACGCCGCCGCCAACGTCACCAACACAGCCGACGCCGCTGCCAACAAAAGTAACACCTATATGTTGCCTATTTAGGCGACACAAAAATGTAGTCTTTATCAAGATATCAGGCCAAATTGTTGACGGCATACGGACGACGGGCGATGCTGGAGAGGTCCCCATTATCTACTATACAGTCAATGCAAAAAACTCACAATATGATCAATGAAAATATATCCTTTAGATAATCAATGAAAATATATCCTGCAAAAATAACCTGAATATGGTCAATGAAAAAATAACCTGAAGATGGTCAATGCAAAAATACACTCAATACAGTCAATCAAAAATACTCTGAATATGGTCAATGGAAAAACAGCCTGAATATGGACAATGCAAAAAATACACTGAATATGGTCAATGAAAAAATACACAGAATATGGTCAATGCAAAAAATACTCTGAATACATAAATTCAATACAAAATACACTGAATATCGTGGATACTAATATCAGAATATGGTCAATGAAAAAAATCATCAGAATATGATGTATTCCCTATGAAACCAATGACGATACATCCAATAAAAGCTCGGACAGAATCAATCGATCTGTGCTCCTCATTGTAGATCTATTTGATGACAGCACAGCGCCAGGCAGACAGTCTCATAATACCGGTATCAAGTGAGCTGTATTATTTAATTGAACAGCCATTCATATCAACTCTATTTTGTGAAAGGGTAAATTGATGAATTGCCAAGAGATTGAATTCTCTTTTTAAAAGTCCTCAATGAGGATTACTTATATGTAGGAAACCATAAATCATTTCAAACAGTAAAACCTTTCTGTAGGAATGTTAATATTACTAATTTGAACCTTTTAATGTGTTAACAACACTACATTTTTTCAAAATGATACAAATAACAGACAGTTTATGATTGCAGTATTTATACAATATATACTGTCCATTTGTTCCTTGAATCTGAAATTGTATAACCAATAAATCTGATAAAACAAAATAATTAAATGTTTACAATGTCTGCTCTAGAATAATGTCTTACGTATGTCAAAAATATGAAAGCCTTTAAAGCCATAATAAAAATTAAACACACTAAGAGAAGGACATTTTGTTATAGTGAAATTTAGTATGCCCAAGTGGATTTGGCTCCGTTTCCTTCTTTGTTAATTGAAAGATTGGAAGTTGTCATTTTTATATTAAAGAAGTAAAGGCTAATCATCAATTCATCTTATTGACTGTCTAATGTAGTAATACCCAAGATTTCACAATCATCTACCTAAAGCAAATCGAGGATTGAGCGTGAAACTGTTGTATACTATTAACAATTCTATATAAGATACAATAGTTTCAATCTCAACCCACGAAATGTAAAACCTTCATGAATCTGTATGCTGCATTTCTTCATAAATATCATACTAATGGCAATATCATATTTCCCATGTCTTTGTAAAGACCTAAATATCAGCTTGTAATCTTCAGTTGGATATTATCATTTAGATATTAATTATGACATTTCAAGTAATTAAGTAAGAAATATATCATACTAATGCTTAATTAACTTGGCCTTGTTGAGATGCCATTTTAATCAATCCATTTATTCAACTTAAATGAATACATCTGCGACACCCACGGTATAATATATTCCGTGACTACTACATTATATACTGTGGGAGTATTGGCTGTTAAAACTTTGGTTTCTTGACTATAGATGAGCCACCTGCTAACCAATGAAATTACACAGAACATTTAAATACTCTTCAAATAGGGTTTGGAAAACAATGATCAGTTGACCGGTTATTAGGTCATTGTGTACACACTGCTCGAAAACTGATGTGTATGCACATATGTTCGCATAGGAATTTGTGGTTATGAAACTACTTTCTTATCAGTTCACTGCCCACGTTCTACCTGCCGACTTTCGAATCGCTTCACGGACCACGTGCAAGACAGTAAACATGATAAAAGCCAATACCCCCTAACTGTTTTAGTAATGTGCCATCTCATTGGTTGACATTTCCATGCAGTCTTTGCCACAGAACCAATGAGCTTTCTCATTAACTATTCATGAGTAAGTTTTGCTAGCCGTATCTCCCACGGTCTGAACAAGAAGCCTAGCGTATCTGAGCGAATGTGGGTTCCGACGATGAACTGAATACATTAAAACACTTTCTCTGTTCCAGAAATATCGGTACACATTCAAAAAATGGATATTTTCTAAACAATAGCACCTTACATGCAATCAAATAAACTACCGTAACTTCCCTAACAAACGCCCCCAGGGGCTTTACATTTTTCCAAGGGGGACATTAAATATGAGTCCAGTTCTTGATGCTATGTCATATATACCAGTATATAAAAAACATTATAATTGGACCGTGTAGTTCATACAGCAAACATTTCTTTCATGGACTTTCAAAAAGTGGTGTTCAGCTAGTAGTTGCATCCAGTGTTTAAAGCAAAACTGTGGCATTAATTAGGCAAGAAGGTGTGGATATAATAAAATGGGGGGGGAGGGCATTTAATTAGGGTGGATGCATTTGTTAGGGAATATACAGTAACAATGCATACAGCACTCACAGTCACAAGCAATTAAGTTTATTCAGGTCTAATTCTACAAAATAATGGGCAGATTGCACAAGCACTGGAATGATATTACTCAAGCAGGTATGAAAACAACCACCAGACATTGGTTAGTAAAATAATGTTTTTTCACACTTTTAAAACAACCTGAAGCTGGACTTTATTGTATGTTAAGTTGCAATTTTGCTTTAAATCACATCTACTTCGCAGTGAATATACAAGGGGATAAATAAGACTGCAGACCACTGTCATATAGCACATTGTCACTTCATAAACTTGCAATTCTACTGTACCTCAGCCCTATGTGCAAAAAAATTCAACATAACCACAAATGTCGATAATAACTGTATGCTCTTGTTTTTATATTTTGCAAAATATTAATTTTGTTTTGTCTTTGTCACCTTGCATCATAGTAACATAAAAGGACTTTTTTTCTATGCATGTCACCAGGGGTCGTATTCCAGAAAAATCTGAAGTGAAATTGTATCCTTAGCCTTAAAATCATAAAAAAAGTAAGCATTTTATTCCATGTATACATGACATTCTGCTAAATTTATCGCTAATTATCAACTTATTAATAACTACTATTTACTTAACTGTAATTGTAATCCTTAATTTATATGTAATTTTAAAAATATCACCTAACAAAAACTGGAACTTAAGTGAAAATATTTTAAGATAAAAGTAAGATGTTTCTGGAATATGGCCCCTGTTTAGCCGTCATGTACATCAGTACTAATCAAATACAAAACTCCTGTATACAAAAGAGTCTCCATTGGTCTCACCTCCAACACCTGCATGTTTTTCAGATTGCACAAGCACTGGAATGATATTACTCAAGCAGGTATGAAAACAACCACCAGACATTGGTTAGTAAACTAATGTTTTTTCACACTTTTAAAACAAACTGAAGCTGGACTTTATTGTATGTTAAGTTGCAATTTTGCTTTAAATCACATCTACTTCGCAGTGAATATACAAGGGGATAAATAAGACTGCAGACCACTGTCATATAGCACATTGTCACTTCATAAACTTGCAATTCTACTGTACCTCAGCCCTATGTGCAAAAAAATTCAACATAACCACAAATGTCGATAATAACTGTATGCTCTTGTTTTTATATTTTGCAAAATATTAATTTTGTTTTGTCTTTGTCACCTTGCATCATAGTAACATAAAAGGACTTTTTTTCTATGGATGTCACCAGGGGTCGTATTCCAGAAAAATCTGAAGTGAAATTGTATCCTTAGCCTTAAAATCATAAAAAAAGTAAGCATTTTATTCCATGTATACATGACATTCTGCTAAATTTATCGCTAATTATCAACTTATTAATAACTACTATTTACTTAACTGTAATTGTAATCCTTAATTTATATGTAATTTTAAAAATATCACCTAACAAAAACTGGAACTTAAGTGAAAATATTTTAAGATAAAAGTAAGATGTTTCTGGAATATGGCCCCTGTTTAGCCGTCATGTACATCAGTACTAATCAAATACAAAACTCCTGTATACAAAAGAGTCTCCATTGGTCTCACCTCCAACACCTGCATGTTTTTCAACTGAAGTTAAGAATAACTTAAGAATCTTATTAACTATGGGCCAAGGGGGTCTCACTCTAGCACCTGTGGGACTGTTACCTGCATGTTTTTCAGCTTAAGTAAAGAATAGCTTAAGAATCCTTACAAATACGGGCCCAGATTGTCTCACCTCTAGCACCTGTGGGACTGTGACCTGGATGTCATCCATCAGGCGGTTGGAGGCGCGCAGCTGCAGCAGGTACTCGTTGTGCGTGTTGTGGAACTCATGCTTCAGACCCTCGCGGTTGTCAAGGCTACCGCAGGTCTTGAACGTCTTGTACGCCTCTCGATATGTCTCCTCTTTCTGGAAACAACAACGGGCAGTGTTGTTGGGGATGATTATAAAATCAAAAAAATATTGTTTATTTTAGGCTAAAATCTTTGGTCAAATCCCTGCGGAAGGCAATTTGATAACAAGCAATGACAAATGAAAACGACTAACATCAAGTCAAAAGACATAATAAAATGACAAGTGAACTCAACAGCAATCAACAATAACTGCAAATATGAAAATGATATAGCAAAAATGAGACATCCTAAAATGTGTACTACAATCTTCGATCGAACATAAGTTATCCACCCACTGCAACCGGAAATTGAACTTTATTATTAGTTTGCCAAAATGCTTATGCCAGTGACAATCTAGCTAAACCTGTTTCTCCAAACATACGCCAACATTAACTTCCTATGAATATACATAGGACAGCTCATTCCAAATCATGCCACATGGATTAGGTTGTGTACTCTCCGTTTCCATACCATACTACCAAATGCTGAACTGCCATGCCCTACGACTGAATGCTTAAAGATACTATGTCGAAGAAAAATGTGTTTTCTATTGCACAATATATATTAGATGATAGAAATGGGCAATGCTAAAACATGTACATTACATAAAGAATAAATAATATAATATATATTGAGATATTTTATTAAAAAAATCAGTAAATATGTTTTAAACAAGAGGGCCTTATGGCCCTAAGTCGCTCACCTGAGCGGCTAAGGAACTACTGTTCTGAGCAAGTTTCATGAAATTTTGGCTAAAAATGTGGCCTCTAGGGTGTTCACAAGCTTTTTTTTTCAATTTGTCCTGGTTATCTAGTTTTTGACCCGACATGAGCTAGTTTCGAGCTCGTCCAAGGTATCATTGAAACAAATGTTCTGAATAAGTTTCAAAAATATTGGGCAAAAAAAAAGTGACTTCTAGAGTGTTCACAAGCTATTTCTTCAATTTGCCCTAGTGACCTAGTTTTTGACCCCACATGACCCAGTTTTGAACCCGACCGAAATATAATTCAAACAAATGTTCTGAGCAAGTTTTAAGAAGATTGGATTAAAAATATGATTTCAAGAGTTTTCACAACCTTTTTATTCAATTTGACCTAGTAACCTAGCTTGTAACCCCACATGACCCAGTTTCGAACTCGTTCGAGATATCATTAAAACTAATGTTCTGGGCAAGTTTCATGAAGAGGGGGCAATAAATGTGGCCTCTAGAGTGTTCACGAGGTAACTGTTGACGATGCACGACAGACGGAAGAACGGACAGACAGACACAGGCAAATCTATATGCCCCCCCCCCCCCCTCTGAAAGAGGGTGCATACAAATTATGTTGTCATCTTCGCATGCACATTTTTGTACAAAGAGGAAGGAGTTTTTACGACATTTTCATGGAAGGCGTAAACACGTTATTGCAGATACAATTAAAATCCATTTACAATTGCAAATCGGGAAAGTTGGTAAGCTACACGTTTAAGAAATCTACGAAGTATAAATAGTTTATATTTGCTTTAATTTTATGCTGTAGATGTTCGATCAAATATATTATTTACCAGCAGTAATCCAACTTTAAGGAAATGCAATAAATTGATTAAACTCAAATATATAAAACTTACATCACTAACTTATATCACAATGACCACTTTATGAATCACTTTATTTACAGTTAAACTTATTTATACCTTAATGTGGCTTAAAGCAAGGTCTGTGACCTACAAATAAATCTCTGGACTGGAAATATCCCCCAGGAAAATCTGCAATGAGCTTTATTCCTTTCTGATTAGGATTTTATAGAATAATAAGACTCAATAATTCTTTGTGGAGCACTGACGTTGGGGATAAAATGTCAGGAATCTACACAACACTTGGAAGATATAGTCCGGGAGGTTATTTGAACAATATATTTGTGATGAGTATATATAAACATAATTTAACTATACAATACCAAGTAAAATGTGATTGTTTGAAGTATATTGTTGTCACATGTGAACATGCTGTTATTTTAGCTATTTTGCTATATCACAAATAAAATGTTGTTTGGCCTATTTTGCTATCACAAGTAAAATGCTGTTATTTGAACTATTTTGTTATCACAAGTAAAATGTTGTTATTTGAACTATTATGCTATCACAAGTAAAATGTTGTTATTTGAGCTATTTTGTTATCACAAGTAAAATGTTGTTATTTGAACTATTTTGTTATCACAAGTAAAATTTTGTTATTTCAACTATATTGTTGTCATAAGTAAAATGTAGTTATTGGAACTATATTTCCATTTGCAATTAAAATATGGATATTTGAACTATACTATTATCACAAATTAAATGTGTCAATTTGAGCTATTTGTTACCACAAAGTAAAAATTTAATGCATGATTATTTCGAATCTTTTTTTTTCGCAAGTAAAATGTGGTTGAACATGACTGGTATTTATAAAGAATCTTAGTCGAACATTAAGAAAAATCTTAAAATTCTCATATTTAATTATTGGATTTTCTGACAAAGTTATGCATTTCTGGAAGTTTTTGACATATAATTTGCAATATAATTCAAAGTGTATTAATATCTTTTTTTTTTTTTTTTTTTTTTTTTTTTTTTTTTTTTTTTTTTTTTGTTGATCCGATTCTTTATTTACCTCGTCCATAGGTATGTGCAGGTCGAGGTCATCCTGCTCCATACCTTACAATGTTTGATGTTAGTAGACAGACAGTTTAAATACAATAAAAGTTAGTGTATAATAATATTTGTTGAGTTGTCTTTAACATCTTTATAGATTACTGATAATGTTATAGAAGAGGCAAAATAAATATGTTTATATGAATGCATGTACAACAAAATAGCAAAAAACACTCACTTTCGGCATACATACAAACACAAATATGAAAGAAAGAAGAAAGGAAATAAAAAAAAAACAAAAAAAACAACAGAGAATCGTGTTTGGACTTCTGACAATATAATCTTGAAATCATTGCGAGACATACAGCAAAATGGTATCGGGTAAGTATTAGAACAATAAAAAACTAGTATAATTATGATATTGGATACACTACACTACTTCATCGTGGATTGGATTGGCAAGTAGCTGTACAATTGCCCATTTTTGCTTTTCTTTTTCTTGACATTTGCCATTGTTTTGAATGTCCCATGATAATCGTAAACTTTTACTTAGTCCTAGTATAGTGGGTGGGACCCTTTTTTTCTTACACATAAATATATATTTTTTCAATTCTAAGATAAAAATATTTATTTCACTCATGGTTTCATTTGTACTGCCAAGTATCATAGTTTGACAACAAATTTCAGAATATTTGTGCATATTATGTGACCTTAAAAATTGAATAACATAATTGACAACAATTTGTGTAAAGTAGCAGTCCCAGAATAAATGTATAATAGTTTCTTCATGTTCTTTGCAAAAAGTACATAAATTATCCTGTGCAATATTCATTTTATACAGTAAAGATTTAGTTCCTAGGATTCTGTGCACAATTCTTGTCTGAAACCACTGGGTGTATGTATCTCTGGAAATGTTAAAAACAAGTCTATGTACTTTTTTCCATTCAATGTTATTGAAAGATATATTCCATTTCGATTGGCAAGTTGGTATATCGGTGTTGGAGGTAAACGTTTTATATACAATTTTGTTTTGGTTTTGTATCAAGACTATATTATTTAAATAAAAAGATGTAAATGCACATTCTATATCTGGCTTTTTTATAACATCAAAGCCTGACATTTTTATAAAGTTCTTCACTGTTCTAATTAAGCCTTCATAAAATAGAAAATTAATTTGTATACCAATGTAAGATTCTAACAAATCCTTACTCACAAATAGTCCAGATGAGCTTACTATATCTCTAACATACCTAACTCCTCTATCATACATATGTTTATTATAAATACTATTCAGACCTATTTTAAAGTTGTGGTTATAAAATAAAGGCATATTTAATATATCTTCATGCCTACTAACAACTTGTTTATTGATATATGCAATATAACATGTAAGTACATCTTTCCAAAAACAATTTTTTAATGTTTTTACTATTTTTTCAGCATAATCTTTTCCCACATTCGTCAATTTTTTAACATCAAACAATGAATAAACCAGTAGGAAACATTTTCCAGTACACAATACAATTTTCCTTAACCATGTCATTTTCATTGTTTTTTCAAAGGCATAGACATCTATCATAGAAATACCTCCATCATCATAAGATTTAATAGCCACTTTATGTTTAATTTTAGCAGGCCCATTCCAGACATAATTATGACAGATGTTATTTATCTGTTTTAGTATTATTTCTCCTGGATTAGGGAGGGTAATAAATAGGTGCGTCAACAAGGGGAGTAATAATGATTTGATAACAGTTATCTTTCCCAGGGGTGTTAAGTGTCTTCTACTCCAAAAATTTATGACATTTTGTAGTTTTTCTATTTTACTGGAGAAATTCATGTCTATCATTGTATTCAAGTCAACATGAAATATAATTCCTAGAACTCTGAAAGTTGTCGTCCCCCAGACTAGTTTATACTTAGTTTTTATTGAATGTGTACTGTACTTTTTACAGCCAATCCATATTAGGTTTGTTTTGTCATAATTTATTTTTAATCCAGAACATGAAGCAAAGTCTTGTAACAGATCAAGAGTTGCATTTAAGGAATTTTCCGAGCCATCTAAAAAAAGAGAAGTATCATCGGCAAACTGAGAGATTTTATATTCTATATTATCAATTTCTATTCCCTTAATTGTTTTCGAGTTCCGAATTTTAATTGCCAGTATTTCAGCGCAAAGAATAAAGATGTACGAACTTATCGGGTCTCCTTGTCGACAACCTCTTTCTATAGTAATAAAATCTGATAAGAATCCATTGATTTGAATTAAAATCATGGTGTTATACAAGAAAAGGGATATCCATTTTTTGAATGTTACTCCAAAATTAAAATATTCTAGAGTTTTTTCTATGAAATCAAACTCAAGGGTATCGAATGCCTTTTCAAAGTCAATCGTCATCAATAGTCCAGGGATATCGTTATCCTCTGTATATTTCATTATGTCATACAATAGTCTAGTATTCTCTCCAATGTACCTGCCCTTAATAAATCCTGTCTGGTCTTTAGAAATCAGAGTATCAAGGACAGTTTTAAGTCTGTTGGCAATTGAGCCAGATGCAAGTTTATAAATAACATTTAAAAGTGTTAAGGGACGTAAATTTTTTAACAATTGTCTGGGTTTATTTTCTTTAGGTATACAAGTAAGTATTCCTTGTTTTTGAGTAATTGACATATAGCCAGAGGCAAAAGCATAATTAAGACTTCTAGTAACGAAATGGCCCAAATCTTTCCAGAAGACTTTAAAAAATTCTGCGGTGAAACCATCCGATCCAGGACTTTTGTCATTTTTCATATTTTTTAATGTGAATGCGATTTCATCCAGTTTGATGGGGCCTTCCAGTACTTGTGATTGTTCATTACTTAATTTTCCAGTTTGTATATCATTAAGGTCTTCATGTATATTATAATTCTCATTATGTACAGATTTTGTGTATAACATTTTATAAAATTGTGCCGCTTCTTTTAGAATATCATTTTGATTAAATATTTTTTTGCCTTCGTCATTTTCGATAAATGGAATAGTTTTACTAGTAGTATGTTGTGTTTCCAAATTACAGAAGTATTTGGAAGGTTTTTCACCATCATCAATCCATTTTGCCCTAGCTCTTATAAAAGAGCCTTTCATTTTTAAATTTCGAATATTTTCAAGTTCTTGTTGCAATAAATTTAGTTCTTCCATATTCTCGTTTGTAAGGTTTTTTTCTATAAATTCAACCGCTTTTAAGATATCACCCTCTCTTTCTTTATTCATTTTGGATTTGTAGCTTGAGTATGATATGGTTTTACCTCTGATTTCCATTAACAGAGTTTCTAAAAAAAGTTGGTCATTTATAGAAAATTGTATAAGATCATTTTCTAATGAATTTAAAGTATCAATATTGTAGACAGGTAGAGCATACTGCATCTTAATCTCTTCAATCTTAAGTTTTATACAATTTAGGTACTCTATATCATGGAGTAAAGAGTTGTTAAATTTCCATAATCCTTTTCCATGTTCTATCTTGCCAAAATTCAATTCCAAAGTTATAGGAGAATGATCAGATCTGTAGCTTGCATGTATATTAGAATTTCTAATATGCTGAATATAGCTACTAGTGACTAAGAAAAAGTCCAATCTGGCTTGCTGGACAGTGTTGGGCTTTCGCCATGTGAAATGTTTCACATCGCCATTAATAAACCTAAAAGTGTCAATTAGACTTCTATCATTGATTACGGAAGATAACAATTCCCTAGATTTTTTATTATTATTTAGTGTTTTGTAATTGACATAATCAATGTCAACATTTAGTACAAGATTAAAATCTCCACATATCATATAAGAGTCATTTCCTATTGTATCAATTACATTGAAAATGTGACTAAAAAATACAGGAGTATCTTTGTTTGGCCCATATAGTGAACACAATGTAAATCGATGTGTATCAATTGTTAAATCTAAAATCAAATAATTTCCAGTAATATCTCTTTCTATGGAATGCACCTTAGTGGGTAGTCTAGTTTTAAATAAAATACATACACCTCTTGAGTTTGAAGTGCCAAAACTAAAATAACATTCACCGTTCCATTGTGAGTAGATCTGTTTTTCCATTAAAGAAGTAAAATGACAGTCTTGTAAACAATAAATATCCGCATTTATTGTTTTTAAATAATTAAAGACATCATCCCTTTTGGCGATATCATTAAGGCCACGGCAATTGTAGGAAACAATTTTTACATTATCCATGGTCTATGTAAATGATTATCTTTTCATTTGGTATTTCATTTACATGCAAAAAGACAAGTCCGTACTTGTCACAGCTATTTGGTTGTATTACCCTGCTATACACATGTATATTAAATAACAAGCAATACATTTTATCTTTGTCCAAACAAACAACAGAACAAATAAACATTGAAACAACTACAAAAAGGATCGACCTTAATTTATAAGCACATACGCTTATTACAAAATACTCAAATGAAAAAGAAAACAATTAGACAAACAGAACAGCAACAGGTACATCATTAGTTATTGATAAAATAGACAGACATCCTTGTAGTGACATGATGGACAGACAGTTATCTTGTTAGACATAATATAGTTTCAAAAAACATTCTAGTACGACACATGGTATGCCCAATTTATGTTGTATACTTTTTGCTATTTAATCATAGCGTTATATAAATCAATAGGCTATTTATATGAAAGTTGTGGAACAAAAACAATGCTACAATGTTACTGTGTCTATAAATAACACTGGCTAAACATACTATTACATAAAAGTTACAACCTTAAATATGTAGGTAATATATGTAGGTAATTTGTAATATGTTAAGATAAAAGATATTACTAATAATAAATAGACTATTTATTGTTGCATTTATGTCATGAAAGGGGTTTATTCTATTGCCAACATACATACTAACAATAAATAGACTATTACATAAAAGTTACAACCTTAAATATGTAGGTAATATATGTAGGTAATTTGTAATATGTTAAGATAAGAGATATTACAATATAGACGTTGCAAGTAGCTTTATTGTTGTTGTTGCATTTATGTCATGAAAGACATGTTCATTTCATACCGTAAATAAATCCACATGTATATATGACATATTTGTTTAGTAATAAATATTTACGTCTTCTATCCAAGAGGAGCATTTGTTGTTGTAAAATACACGGTAATAAAAGTAATGCAGCATCTTTATACTAAGCACTTACACATAGACAAGTGTACATCCATTAAATAGAACTTCCTATTTATTATATATTCTAAGATGTATAATTTAATTTAAACATATTTGTTTTAAACAAATTATGTATAACAAGTTTTGTTTTATGAATTTCAAAGATATGAGAATTTTCAAATTTGATTATTACAGAGTAAGTTTTAGTGAACAAAAAGGACTAGGATGCTCACCGTCTGTCTTCTTATTTCTTCCCCTTCTGGTTTTGAATTCTTCTTCACATAGTGATTTATACTGTTCACATACACTGTAAGTTAATGTTACTTGCGATGGGCACGAAATTCTTCAATAACGAGGTCAATGATATCATAGAGATCGAACTTAATACGTTCTTGTTGTTTTGTTAAGGCAAACACTGATCCATTGAAGAACCAGGTAGAGTCAATGCCCTGGTGGAGATGCAGTCGGTTCATCAGTGCGGTGTTCATTGCCGTGACATCATCTACCAGTCGGTGGCCCGAGTTTCTCATCTCTTTTCGTTTCCTCATAACTATGGTTTTGTCGTTATTGTTACGCAGTTTTATCAGGACTGGTCGTATTTGTCCTTTTTTGGTGGGGATTCTATGTATTGCTACGATCTGTTCTGGTGTGATGTTCATGTCCTGTTCTTTGAATAGTTTGATGATTTTGTCTGACAGTTCTGCTACAGTTTCACTTTGATCTTCCTTCACATTCATCACTTTAATATTGTTCTTTCTTGAGTATTGCTCATTGTGGTTTGAGCGTTTGCTGGTTTCTTCATTCATTTTTATGGTGGATTTTAACTTTTCTTCCATAATTTCTAAGGCCTTTTTTTGGTCTTGTTTAATTAAGTTAAATTTGTCTAGTATTGTCTCGTTTTCAAATTCTACACATTTAATTCTATCTGTAAACTCTTTGGTTTTTTCTGAGACACTGAATGCTACTAGTTTGTCCAATTTTGTTTCCATTTCTGCTTGCAAACTTATTTTCATTTTATTTAGAAAATCTTCATTACGTTTTTCAATTTCTGCCATAATTTTAGAAACTGTGTTTGTTATGATATTTTCTACCTCATCTTTTTTCAACATATGTTTTATGTCATCACTTAGATCAGTTATTGATTGTTCCAGAGTATCTAGTTGAGCCTTTATTGCACTTACATCATTCAGGCTGTCGTTGCTGACTTCGGAATTACCCCGCTTTGGTCTGTCACCTCCTTTTGCTTGCATCTTCCCTGCCGGTTGGTATTTGGACGGTTTGGACGTATCCTTTGCACTCATGTTTATTTATTGCACAGTTATTCTCAATCTATATTTATATTCCACAAAATCTATCCTCTATCCTCTTAGACAACCAAATTTATTTCTTGGCCTACTGACAGGGCATTTGGTATTTGGTATTTACTGTTATGCACATGCACATGCACCTGCACAATGTTATGAACACACTATAGTTTAATCCTCAATTAGGCATTTCTTCTCCAAGCAATCAGTCAGTCAATCACAACATTGTAATCCAGGCAAATCTGATAATTGATTTACAGTGTGAGAGTATATTTAGTAAATTCTATTTTTAGCCACTTTTCACACAAAGAGGAAATATATTTTATCAAATATTATCTTTTTATACTTCCATATTTTCAAACCCACTGCACTATGTCAAAGTTCATTGTATTCCACACTTTTGCAAGTAAAAAGTCACACTGTTGAATCACTATTACATGAGTATTTTGTAATAAACATCAGAGCTCAAATTTTGTGACACATCTCTTTCACCAATCACATTTCCCTCTATTTTGTGATTTGAAACAAAATACGTTTTCACCGAATATTAATATCTAGTATTAGTCATGCAAACGTTCCAAAGCATAGTGTTTTAAACACAAATTGTAATTTTGACTTAATGTTCAACTTAAGTTAAGAATGGCTTAGAATCTTTATAAATATGGGCCCTGATCTATGGATTTTTTCCCCACCATATTCCAAATTGATTAACACCCCCAAGCTTTCATCAATGAACACTGTGCCCATTAGAAACCAGTGCAATGGCATGAATTTAACGGATACATGATCCAATTATGGTCAGAGGCAATCATGTACAGTAAGACGTAGGCAATGATGTCCAAAGAGTCTCTATAACTGATGAGATTACACTGCACTATATTGTTGCAAATCACTCTCTTGGTTGAGTTAATGCTTCGCTTTTACCTCAAATCTTGTACTTAACAACATCAATTAAGGAATATTTGCTTACTGGTTCTGCACTCTGTTTTTTATAACAAATTATTTAATAAAAGAGCTCAATATCTTTGATAGTAAATCCTGTGTACTTTTTACAAGCATATAACACAACATTGTACCATTCATAAAGCAAGAGTCTTCAGTGCGATTTATTAACAAAATGCACTTATAACAACCTTAGATCAATAAAAAAGAATTGAGGCATGTTGTGGGAAAACTGGGCTTCATGCATGTGCGTAAAGTGTGGTCCCAGATCAACCTGTGCAGTCCGCACTGGCTGATCCGGTACGACACTTTCCGCTTTCATAGAATTATCTGTTTCAAGGAAGTATTTTCTAAACATAATTCCACCGTAGACGGAAAGTGCCGTTCTGGATTAGCCTGTATGGATGACATTTTACGCACATGCATAAAGCCCGGTTTTCCCATGACATGCCTCTAATATAACTAGCATTGTCACATGAGTGACTGATATACCCCCACAATATGGCCTTGTCACAAAATATGTGAATGGTCAACAGTGTATTTGGAAAAATTTAATTTCAATAGGAGCCATAACTCTGTCAAAATTTAGTGGTTTGTAACCAAAGTTAAACTTGATCTGTATTTTATGATGTTACACCTATGTACCAAAAATAATTTAAATATGTGAAACCTTTCATGAGTTATTGTCCACGTTGTTCGGAAATTTACGTCAAAAAGGGGCCATAACTGTGTCAAAATTTAGTGGTTTGTAACCAAAGTCAAACTTGACCTCTATTTTATGATGCTACACATGTGTACCAGTAATTATTTAAATATGTCAAGCCATTGTTAAGTTATCGCCAGGAAAGCATGTTGAACGGGAATTAAAGTCAAATAAAGGGCCATAACTCTGTCTAAATTTAGTGGTTTTTAACCAAAGTCGAATTTGACCCGCATTTTATGATGCTACACATATACACCAAGAATTATTTGAATATGTCGAGCCATTCTTGAGTTATCGTCCGGAAATCATGTTTTTAGGGAATTTTAAGTCGAAAAAGGGCCATAACTCTGTCAAAATTTAGTGGTTTGTAGCAAAAATCGAAATCGGCCTGTATTCTATGATGTTACACATGTGTACCAAAAATTATTTGAATATGTTAAGCCTTTCTTGAGTTATCATCCGGAAACCAAAAACCAACAGACTGACAGACCGGC
Source organism: Congeria kusceri (assembly GCA_027627225.1). Taxonomy (NCBI): domain Eukaryota; kingdom Metazoa; phylum Mollusca; class Bivalvia; order Myida; family Dreissenidae; genus Congeria; species Congeria kusceri. The sequence continues at coordinate 8,513,734 of CM051027.1, read as the reverse complement.
TGACCGACAAGCTCACTCCTATATACACCCCCTCAACTTCGTTAGTGGGGGTATATACATTGTAGAGAATAACAGGTTACTGCCTGGTCTTGTAATATATCAGGTGAGGCTTAGAATACAATAACGGCGAGGCTTGCCGAGCCGTTATTTTATTAGTCAGCTCATTGTGTGTAATAATAGAAAAACTGATTATTTCCTGGTCTTGTGTAATATATCAGAGCTGATTTTTATATATTTAAAATCTACGAGCGGTGCTGAATTTGCTGAGTCGGCTTTTACACGTTCACGTAAATGTACTTATGGACTTCTAAAAGTTGACTGGATAGTACTTTATTATTAATATTTCGTAATGATAAATGAGGTGTTTTCTCTACGAATACATAGATTACACGCATGTTTATTCATATGATATAGAAAATGCAATGAAGAAATCGATTGCAACGATCAAATTTCATCGGAGAACACTCATCGCTGAACTGTTTGGAGACGCCATTTTGGAGTTGTGTATTGAAATTGACATTTTCAAGATCGTGTCAATATTGACTATATAGTGTGTTCAATTTTTAGTAAAAATGTGTTTGGTTCAACATAAACCGATGCTGTGTAATGACTTTTAGTGCATTTATTTTGAATGAATTGAAATAATTTTGTATGGATGATTTATTGTTCCATTGATGACGACATATCACTACCAAAGTGCGGGTTCATGTGAATATTTAAAAAATAATGTTTTTGTGATTTATGACAATTAAAAATAATAAACTATATACTTTCTTGGTATCAAATTGTTTGTTTTGTTGAAAGTGATTCAGTTGTACTGAAAATGTTGACTTAGGGAGTTGATTCGACTTATATGACGTATCTCCAAACATTGACTGTTATAAACGCTACTGACCTGATATAAAAAAATATATCAGGCACCTTTGTATCAGGCCGATATCAGCATAGTGGTATGATACAATAAATTTTCATATTGCTTGCTATAAATGTTTCGGTCTTTCGTCTCTTTCTCTATATATATTACTAATATGATAAATATTGTTGAGTTTGGAAAATGATCTACCAAGAAATCTGTTCTTTAAATATTTTTTTTATTCTAAAGCTTGTTTAGGACTATTAACTATGAATGCAGGAACAACTGGAAGCAAAATTCATTTCACATGGTATATTTATTAATATGCCCCAAGCAATTTTCAAATAGACACTGAAAAAATCACTTTCTTACAAAATAATGTAATATAAATAACATCACCAAATATTAATTGAAGTAAGAGGATTGTTTTCCATTACGAAAATTTATAAGAAGGATAAAATCAATGAAGGTCTATGCCTACTTTGTTAAACAACTCTTCCGAGCACCGTAAAATGTCTTCGAAGTTTTGTCTGAATGTCTGAAGTTTTTGAGCTTGACTCATCTTGTACTTGGAGACCTCTTGTAAAGGTTCACCCACATTCTTAACCAGCAAACCTGAGGCATCGAGGTGGGCCTGCAATGGAAATCCATGGTTTAGTGTATATTGCAATGGTTCACTCACGACTCACGTTCTTAACCAGCAACCCTGAGGCATCGCGGTGGGCCAGCAATGGAAATCCATGGTTTAGTGTACATTGTAATGGTTCACACACGTTCTTAACCAGCAACCATGAAGCATCGAGGTGGGCCTGCAATGGAAATCCATGGTTTAGTGTACATTGTAATGGTTCACAAAGGTTCTTAACCAGCAGCCCTGAGGCATCAAGTAGGACCTGCAATGGAAATCCATGGTTTAGTGTACATTGTAATGGTTCACTAATGTTCTTAACCAGCAACCCTGAGGCATCAATGTGGGCCTGCAATGGAAATCCATGGTTTACTACACATTGTAATGGTTCACTAACGTTCTTAACCAGCAACCCTGAAGCATCGAGGTGGGCCAGCAATGGAAATCCATGGTTTAGTGTACATTGTAATGGTTAACTCACGTTTTTAACCAGCAACCCTGAAGCATCGAGGTGAGCCAGCAATGGAAATCCATGGTTTAGTGTACATGTAATGGTTCACTAAGGTTCTTAACCAGCAGCCCTGAGGCATCGAGTAGGGCCTGCAATGGAAATCCATGGTTTAGTATACATTGTAATGGTTCACTAATGTTCTTAACCAGCAACCCTGAGGCATCGATGTGGGCCTGCAATGGAAATCCATGGTTTACTGCACATTGTAATGGTTCACTAACGTTCTTAACCAGAAACCTGAAGCATCGAGGTGGGCCAGCAATGGAAATCAATGGTTTAGTGTACATTGTAATGGTTCACTCACGTGCTTAACCAGCAACCCTGAGGCATCGAGGTGCGCCTGCAATTGAAATCCATTGTTTACAGTACATTGCAATGGTTCACTCACATTCTTAACCAGCAACCCTGAGGCATCAAGGTGGGCCTGCAATGGAAATCCATGGTTTAGTGTACATTGTAATGGTTCACTCACATTCTTAACCAGCAACCCTGAGGCATCGAGGTGGGCCTGCAATGGAAATGCATGGTTTAGTGTACACACAGCTGCATTACAACACTGAGGCATTGAGGTGGGCCTGCAATGGAAATGCATGGTTTAGTGTACACACAGCTGCATTACAACACTGAGGCATCGAGGTGGGCCTGCAATGGAAATGCATGGTTTAGTGTACAGACTCCTGCATTACAGCCCTGAGGCATCGAGCTGGGCCTGCAATGGAAATCCATGGTTTAGTGTACAGACTCCTGCATTACAGCCCTGAGGCATCAAGGTGGGCCTGCAATGGAAATCCATGGTTTAGTGTACAGACTCCTGCATTACAACCCTGAGGCATCAAGGTGTCCGTGCAATGGACATCCATGGTCGAGTGTACAGCCAGTGTCATGTATTTTCACTAACCAAGTGCATATGGAATATTTTGGCCAGTGGCAATTTAATCAATATTCTGCTTTTTCACCCACATTTAGACTAGTTTTCTGCATTTTCTACTGCAACTACAGCTATCACTAATGGTGATTAATACCCACACACACCGCTTTGGCACAGATGTAGAGCTTTGACATAGAAGTAGAACTTTGACACAGAACAATGTTTTGACTGAAAAAATGACCTGCATAAAAGGAAAAATGAACTTGAAATGCAAATGAAGAGTACAAGCGGAAATGATTCACGCATATTTGACCTTGAATTGTGACCTTGACCTTCGACTGATAAGCATGAGACATGTATGTGACACATTGTCTAGTCATGTGGAGTAACAATTTTAAGTAATTTTAAAATCCTTCCCAGCATTTAGAAGTTACGGAGAGGAATAAAATGCAAATATTAAAACTTTGACCTTAAATTGTGACCTTGACCTTTGACCTACAAACCTGGGTCATGTATGCGACACATCATCTGGTCATGAGGAATAATTATTTGAAGTTATATTAAAATCCTACTAGGCATTATGAAGTTATGGAGCAGAAATTGACCTTGAATTGTGACCTTGACCTTTGATGGACAAGCATGGTTCATATGTGCGACACATCGTCTAGTCATGGGGAATAATAATCTGAAGTGATATTTAAATCCTTCCATGCATTACAAAGTTATGGAGCGGAAACCAAATACAAGTATTATACCTGTATTTGACCTTTGACCTTGAATTGTGACTTTGACCTTTGAAGGACAAGCATGGGTCATGTACGTGACACATGGTCTGGTAGTGGGGAATAATTATCTTAAGTTATATTAAAATCCTTCCAGGCATTAAGAAGTTATGGAGCGAAAACAAAATACAAGTATTTGACCTTTGACATTGAATTGTGACCTTGACCTTTGACAGACATGCATTGGTCATGTACGCGACACATCATCTGGTCAGGGAGAATAATAATTGAAGTTACATTCAAATCCTTCCAGGCATTACAAAGTTATGGAGCGGAAACGAAATATAGGACGTACCGACGTACCAACATACCAATGTACCGACGTACAGACCAACACGCATGCTATGTAGCCCCTACTTTTTCAAAAGTGGGCGTATAATTAAACCAGTTGCTGCATTACGCCTGCATTTAGACTAATGTTATCTGCATTGCCTACTGCATTTAGTCAAGTTTGCTTCATTTCCAACTGAATTTCAACCAGTCTGCTGCTTATCAACCAGTCTTCTACAAGTAGTCTTGTAGGCTGCTATTTGAATACTCTGCTACATTTCACCAGTGGAATTTTAACCAATCTGTGACATTTCACCAGTGGAATTGTGACAGATCTGTGACATTTCACCAGTGTGATTGTAAACAATCTGTGGCATTTCAACAATGGAATTTTGACCAATCTGTGACATTTCAGCAGTGGAATTTCGACCAATCCGTGACATTTCAGCAGTGGGATTTTGACCAATCAGTGACATTTCCCCAGTGGGATTTAGACCAATCTGTGACATTTCACCAGTGGAATTTTAACCAATCTGTGACATTTCACCAGTGGGATTTTAACCAATCTGTGACATTTCCCCAGCATGATTTTAACCAATCTGTGACATTTCAGCAGTGGATTTTGACCAGTGGGATTTTGGCCTAATCTAAACAAGTGCCTCATACATGTACCTCATGTCTATGACATGCCTTACAGGGGTATAAACAGTACATTTGGAATACATGTATGATAGCAGCACGCAGCACAAAACATGAACTAGAACTCCGTGAGTCGGATGTGTCGCCTGACGCCGGATAAGTCGAACTTCGGTTATCTCGAAGTCATTTGTGAGCTCCCGGCGACTTCGAGATAACAAAGTTCAGCTGTGCATTGTATAACTCGTTCAGGCATGTGTGGTGCGCCTGGAAACTACATACCAATTTTTTTTTAACAGATTTATTGAAATCTTCAAAAGCACTGCACTCTAGCTAATTGTAAAGAAAAGACTAATTAAACCAAAAATGCAACACAAAAATAAGTATGAAAAGTTACAAAGGGCAAGAACTCCAAAAGTATGAGGTGCAGAGTAATGGTTCTTGTGAATTGCACTTTGCCTCAATTAGATCTATCTACCTATGAAGTTTCAAGTTGATAGCTTTCATAGTCTTAGAGTAATGCTCCGGACAAAAATTAAGTATGAAAATAAACAAAGGGCAATAAATCCAAAAGTATGTCATGCAGAATAACCGTTCTTGTGCACTGCACTTTTCCTCAATGAGAGCTATCTACCTATGAAGTTTCAAGTTGATAACTTTCATAGTCTTAGAGTTATGCTCTGGACAAAAATTAAGTATGAAAATAAACAAAGGGCAATAACTCCAAAAGTAAGAGGTGCAGAGTAATGGTTCTTGTGCACTGCACTTCCCCTCAATTCGATCTATCTACCTATGAAGTTTCATGTTGATAGCTTTAATAGTCTAAGAGTTATGCTCCGGACAAGCGAAAGAGGCCGCCGCTACCAACTACTACGACACCGCCCCCGACATAAGTAACACATATATGTCGCCTAGTCAGGCGACACAAGAAATTAACTTTTTAAGAACGGCTTAGCTCGCAAACAGATTTTAACAGTAGAACAATACACCATTAAAACAAAAAAAGAATTCCATGTTGGCATATTGCCTCAACAAAAATAATTTTCAATGGGACATAACTATGTTAAAACTCAAAACCTACAGAGACTTGGATCTCAAAGACACATAGCTAAGGCCATAGCAATTTGATTCTATCTTTACTGTCCTCGGGGTGGTAGGTTTTTGGATGCCTGGACGAAAAAAAAAAAAAAAATTGACAATGCAAATAATCGAGTTTGAAAGCGTACATAACATTTGGAAAAACATGGGAAAAAATACTTAAAGGTGTTTTTACCAATGTTTGTAAAAAAATTGAGTTCAACTAGTCAACTTACACAGTTAAAATACTGTGTTAAAGTAGGTTCCCAATATAAAGATGATATATAACAGTTTTGCAAGTAAACATTTGCTTTAGCTTGTACCAATGACCTGGATAAGTTGTGAAAGAAAAAAGTTTTTTTATCCACTCATTGTTTGTTTTTTCCTGCCTGGTAGGTAGGTTTTGAAAAAACATGGGGACAATAAACATAGAATCAAATTTGTATGGCCTAAACTCATTCAGTATACCATGCACATCCAGGAATAAATGACAACTTCAACGAATTGTTGTAATCGAATGAAAGTCATCTGCAATAAAAGAATCGAGTTACGATCTCTGAACAGAGACTTTTATTAAGTTACAAGGATCTTCTAAGCTGTATACGTCAACAAAAACCAATTTGCTGCTTCCATGAGTTGTTTTGGTCGTACGACACCTTTTATCACATAGCTTAAAATACATAATCATATTAGGAAATGATTTAGGGCATTACAACAAGCTGCGGTTCACCCCTACACACAAAAATTAATTATCTTTTACAATTTCACATATTTTTGCAGGAATATAATAGCATTATAGCACTGAATGAGGGTTCAAATCCATTCAAAAAAGAATTAAAAGACAGAAAAATCTCTTCATAAACAGATCAAAAAGTTTCATGAGCTTTCTCCCCCTAGTCCCATTCAAGACGCTGTGTAAAATGTATGAATGCTGATTCCAGATTTTTATGGATGTAATAGAACTTGAAAACCTTGTTCCATCTATGCTACCCATTACTGTCCCCAGCAAATGGGTAATGATCAAGACTACACAGCTTACCTAAGCATACATGGATGTTTCTTTGTGGAGGTTCACCCGAAAGGGTTACATTCAACACTTGCAGCTTATGGGTTACAACCCACAATTAAAATTGAGAATATATAAACATATTTTTCTCTTTGAGTAGGTTCTCCCAAAAGGGTTACAAACACTTCTGGCAGTTTATGGGTTACAACCCACTCTATTGACTATATGACATATCCATGGGTGAAAGTTCGAAAAAATGAAAATCCGGAAATAATGGCTGGGAGCCAAGGGGCCGCTAGAGCCCCCAGTAGGTCCAGAGATTTAGGGATTATAAATGCTAAACTAAGTGGTTACCCTCATTTTCTTCATTAAATTCCCTATACACTGTACACATGTCAAATTCACGTCACATTATCGTAAAACTGTAGAATAATATTTCAAATGTGCTTATCACGATCGACAAACTATAATAACAAAGCGCTCATTTCCGCGATTTTTTTTAAATATTCACAACTGTGAATCTAACCACGGAAATCTATAATTTATTTGTGATCTCACCTTGAAGAAACTAAAAGAATTTATATCCAAATATAAAATGTATAACAGCAATTTCCTTAGCGAATAAAATGCACAGAAATATAATCCAGAACCACATCCATATAACGGCACATGTACACTAACAGCCAACATAATCGTAACAGTAACGCTGACGTCACATTTGACAGTTTGAGCTGTAACGCATCAAACGGTTGTCGGCAACACTTCAAAGGCCTTTGTCCCGGTGAAAATCAAACACAACAACATGATTTAAAAAATGGCACTTATCAAAATAGTTTGTCGGCGTTCTGTTTATGTCTAGGGCGTTACGATTGTGATAAGTTATCAAAATGTAAAAATACACAAAATGTAAAAACCATTTAAGAATTTTTATCCGTCGATGTATGTATTGAAATTTCCAACTCTACATTAAAAAATTATTTAAAGAATAAATAAGTCGTTTGATATGTGCGTTTTTCATTTTGATGTTTTCTTCCGTTTCAATCGAGATGTATGATGACTATTATTCAGTATTTACCCGGGTTATCCGTCATCGTACTCATAGCGTATACCGGTACGTACTCAGAATATATATATTACAATCGTTGCAGTAAGTTTAGCAACTGAAATCAATTGGTACTCGTCATATTTATTGCATATATATCACTGTATATTTCAAAGATTTATATTCATAATAATTTTCCCTATCCTCTGTTAACCTTCTTCAATCTACATTTTTCTATTTTTTTTTTTCAATTGTCGATCTGTACCTGTAGTAAAATTGTTTCTGAATATTTGAATGTTTATGACGATTTGCTGAATTACGTGTGATATGTCACATAACATGTTACTGTAAAATATTACACGTCTTGTTGAATGTACATCATCATATGAAAATGACCTATGTTTTGTATAATGTATTGTATATATGGAAATAAAATCATTCGACATTGAAAAAAAATAAAAAAAAATAAAAAATATTTATTGCGTATCCCGAAGCAATGTTTAAATGTTTAAAGCAGTATTACACGCATATACAATTCATGATGGGCCTACAAGTGGGGTTTTCATATTCATAATGAAAATACGATCACAATATGAAAACAATAAATGCATTTCAACCGATTTGGCATACAATATTATGATCCCAGTTAATGAATTCATTAATATATTTAACAATATTAAGGAGAATAGTCGCAGTTTAGTATTTAAAGCTAATCAGCGAGTAAAGTAACATACCAAGATTGAACAGCAAAATAAATATTCAGTATTTTCAATAACGCCACGATTTACACAAGATAATAAAAACAATTACATTTCATAAATGTAATGGATTTCCATATAGCTGTGCGTCTACGTCAAAATCTGTGTTTTTTATCCCACTTTACAAAGACTTATTTTCTTAGACTATAAAACGAATTACCAAATATCATAGAGACAGTCCGGTTACGTTACGTTAGTTACGAGCTCTCGCCAACGTCATCGATTCATTCCGGAGAAGATCGATGCACTGGGACTGGTTATGGGAATACTTGTTTTAGTATTCTTCAGTGAATTTAGTAAGCGTTGGCATAATTTGCCGAAAATAATCGGCTATCTCTGTACATGGTATAGGTTAATCTCCACTAAAATGTTAAAATCGTTGTTCGTGGTTCGCGGAATATTCCATACAAACAACAGATTTATATTAAACGTTAATGACATGTTTTAGGTCGTTTGGCAAAAAACTAAACGGATTTACACGATTTGAAAAAATGACCTCTGAGATTTCCCCAAATCCCGAAACTCCGGCATATTCCCGAAAACTTTCACCCATGCATATCTGAGCATGAATGCATATTTGAGTATGTTCTTCAAAATGGGTTTCTATCAACACTAGCAGTTTATGGGTTACATTCCATACTTATCATCAAGACAACACTATCTACCTGAGCATCTATGTCTGTCTCTTTGAGGAGGTTCTCCCATACACTGTACAGGCTACTGGGCGTGTCTAGAGACCTGAAAAGGGCCAAAGGTCATAAGTCTGAATACATGAACATGATGAGGTGCAGAGGTCATATGTTTGTGAGTGATAAAGAGCGAATGTTTGACAATTTTAGAGGGGGCGTACACCACTTCCGCCCCCCCCCCCCTCTAAATCCGCCTGTGTACAAAATGTTTCACTTTTTTGCTCTCTGTATATCAATTTCTGTGTTATGCAAAGACGATGCTTTATTTATTCCGAATTTTGCAGACAGTTGTTCTATCACTGTTGTACCCTATTGACCAATTTATCGGACAGCAGATATTCTCCCGAACCTTTCAGTGCTGATTGTTATTTAGAGCAAGGAATGACAGATTAACAACATCCAGGGGAAAATATGATGACAACATCCAATAAACAGTGTCCTTGACATGGGGTCCATTGTCTATCATAACCATGTGAGATAATATTTACAAAATCTGTACCAGCTTAAAATAACTACACATAAAATGAATTAAATAATTAAATAAACTTGTACATTAAATAATTCTGGAAAAATCCATAATCATTTTCTTAATCTTAAAACCTAGCCACTAGAAATCATAACAATCATTGACATATATAGGACCTGACATGAGTTGTCATTTCATACCATAATTTATTAAACAAGTTTAGGAATTTTGTTAGTGAGCGAGCCTTTGGCGAGCTCACTAACGAATTTGCTGGACGAGTTTAATAAAATATGGTATGAAATGACAACGAGTGTCAGATCTTTTTTATCACATGCTTTTAAACGAAATAAAACCCATCTAATTTATCCAAAATAAGTTTGTAAATTCTCCAAGTTTGTACTGACGTGAAGTCATTTCATGTTGGCGACGTCATTTCACCAAAATACTGTGATTGGTCAGTCAAAGAGTATGTAGCCAATGAAAACGCTCAAAATGTTAACTTGCACGTGTTTAAGATAGAAATATTCGTAATGGTTGTATTACACGGGAAACAAGGCATAACATGTGATAAAACAAAGTTTTTTTTGGTTTTGTTTTATTTTGACCTATTTATTTTAATTCGATTGTGTCAAAAGCAAGATGCTTATTGAGCCTCTTTTGAGTCTGTTTTCCTGGGTAGAACCAGTACTTGAAATCTCTTCTGGAGAAAAATAATGTGAACACTCCATGAGCAGGGACGAACTCATGCGCCTATCAATATTTTCCCCAAGGGAAGGAGCCACGGGCAAACCCAGGGGCATTAGACTTATTGTACTTTGGGGGGTCTAATTCCCCACCCTAGAGCCAAGCATTTTTGTCTAAATCCCCTCATTGGGGGATGTTTAATTGGTGTATCAAATGGTCCGGGGGCCAATATAACCAGGATCTAAATTCCTAACAAAGTCTATTTCCGGGACCCGGAATCATTCGGCGTGTCAAAACAGCACCTATCGTGAATTTATTTCAGTCTTAAGTCCCGTAATTTATATGCCCGCCGCTCCCACCCTGGGGGAAAATATTGATAGGTGCACTCTCTTGATGGCAAGGCACATTTTTTATATTGATAATGCAGAGCAACAGATAAGGATTCTGTCAGAATTGGGTATTACCCCATCATATTTAGAATAATTGAGTATTGAAAAACATTTATTGAGTACTTGAAATTATGTTACCCTATTGTAATAGAAATAATGGAGTATTATTGTTCGCAATCTTTTAATAATTTAAACTTCATGTGGTTAATGATGCTGATGACTTAAGCAATACGAAATCATGGAACAGAAACAAGGAAAACAAAATTGCATAATGACATCATATAAACGGAGATACTCGATGATTCTTAATTGGACAGTTGTTGTTTACGTTGAGAACAAAATCCACACAAACCGCTTCAGGTTATAAGGATGTCTGTTATTTCATAACATAATTTCGCAACCATTCCTTTTTGGATGTTTTGAACACATCAACCCATGTCGGTCAATCTCGTTACGCACTTCATTCGCCGCTTTTTGCATATCGGGTATTTTAATAGAGTTTTGTTACTAATATTAATATAATTGCGCAAAAGGGGTTTCAGAATTGCGTATTTACACAAATTCACGCCTTATATGTTGCTATGGTTAATGTCTTATGCACATATCAATATTTTCCCCAGGAGGCAGATCCAGGGGAATTTGACCAATTTTATGTTTTTGAGTCTCATTCCCCACCCTAGTGCCAAACATTTTTGTCTAAATCCCCAAAGTGGGAGATGCTGAGTGCATTAAAGGGCTGGGGGTGGGTGGGGGGTGGCAATATTACCGGGATCTCAAATCCAGAAAGTCCATTTCCCAGGACCCAGAATCATTCAGTGCGTCAAATTTCTACCTGTCGGGAGTACCTTCACGTCTGAAGTCCAGTAAATGCCCACAGCTCCAACACTGGGGGACAATATTGATAGGTGCATTACATTTGCCAATATTTGAAGTTAAGAGATTGGAAACTTTCATATTCGTGGGGCCTGAGCCTGCTGCAAGGTCTAGACCAGGGCTCTCATTTCATAATTTACAGGGCTGATTATATATTACATTCCCTCTTATGTGAAGTATACTTTTTCTCCATTTCAGCAAGAGTCCCCAAAGTTCCAAGTATAGGTAGTGTTAATATTGATAATATTGAACTGCACATAGTTGAAATTTAACAGCTGACCCTATGCCAGGTATTCGCATTAAAACAGTATCTACATTTGCAGTAAATGTAACTGAGGCGTGTCGTGGGAAAACCGGGCTAAATGCATGTGCGTAAAGTGTCGTCCCGGAATAGCCTGAGCAGTCTGCCCAGGCTAATCCGGGATTGCACTTTCCGCCTACATTGGATTTTTGTTTAGACGGACTTGCTTGAAACAGAAAATACCATAATAGCAAAAAGTGTCATCCTGGATTAGCCTGTGCAGACTAGACAGGCTAATCCGGGACAACACTTTACGCACAAGCATTAAGCCTGGTTTTCCCATGGCACGACTCCATTAATTGTTAAAATACCCTTCAAATGTAACAAAGATGTGACATTTCTCTACCTTCCAAGGCCCCGGCCCGAGACTCCCATTGTGACATAAATTGTCAAGAGTGACCCCTGAAACATTGAAATGATGTTACCGTTCAGACTTCAGGTGACTGCTTCTCTCCCGAAACACAGCCACGATTCGTTGGATGTCTTTGGCAAAGATTTCGTAGGCGCTGGCCATTTCTTGGGCAAACTCGGCCACTGAAACCAAAAAGATACGAACTATGGTAAATTATAATACCCCAAAACCTCACCGAAATTATAGGTTCACTGCCAGAATATTTGTGGCAGAATTACAAAACTGTAAATATGTGTGAAACTGAACATGAAAAATAAATTGAAACTATTTTTCCTGGCTTCCGATATTTATTCTTCTTAAAACATTAGGATTTCCTATAAAACTTAGGTTTTTCTGGAACCTCAGACAAAAATATATATATCCAAACAGACATACAAAAATTAATCTTTCAAAGGCTATAAATCTATAAAACAATAAACAATGTACAGTAACATAATAAGAAACACAAAACATATGTTACAACAAAGTATACCAAAAAAAATAATTGCTTAAGAAATGAAAAATACATTAACAGTTTCATTTCAAGTTTAGGATGAAAGGGAGAGAATTTATGATGCAATTATATTAGCAATTAACGTCACTTGGTGAAGGTTTAATGGCTGAAGATGTGTTTTACAGAGGGGGGAAACCAGACAAGCGCCACACTGCAGCGAGAAATGTGCATGCTTTTACACCAGGATCCCTGATAATGTTACTAAACGGTTCTTGTCTCGTTTTCTTTCACAACATTGATCAGTTTGACAATACTTTGTCCTTTACCAAAAACAGCAAAGTATTTTTGTGCACAGGATCAGAATAGTTGATGAGAGTTCTGGTGTCTTGTAGCCAGCAGGCGTCCTAATGAAATGAAATACACACCAAGACTATTACTAAAACATATTAATGCATATTGTTTAACATAACCCGGCAAGGTTTTATGAAAATTTATTAATCTAAAATGGTGTCATAAAACATTACTGTATTTATTTGTTAACTTCATTCCAAGTTTTCTAATCATACCCTTTTTCCCTTGAACCGCCCCCACCCCCCCACCCCCTATATAAATTATTGCAATATTTTCCCACATTTGTTTATAATAATACCCTCTAATAAACCCCCATAAATACAAACCAGAGCTTTCAGAGGACAGCGCGCTCGACTATTTGAAGTATTTCAGTTGGTACATGTTTTGGATAGTGGAAGTGGCATAAATTAGTTAAAATACAAAAGTTTTAAGTGAAGACTTCTATAGTTCATACATTTTTGGAACAAAAACTTTAACCACAAAATCTATGTAAAAGGTGTGCATAACTCTGTTAAAATACAAAACAGAGTTATGTTGCCCATGATACTAGAGCTGATGACAAAGGTTAGTTCCAAGTTTCAAGTGAATACCTAATGTAGTTTTGAAGTTACACAACTTCTGAATATAAACTTTAACCAGAAAATCTATGTGAAAAAGGGGCATTACTCTGTCAAAATACAAACAGAGTTATGGGTAATGTTGCCCCTGATACTAGAGTTGATGACAAAGGTTCGTTCCAAGTTTCAGGTGAATAACGTACATAGTTTTGAAGTTACCAAACTTTGAATATAAACTTTAAACAGAAAACCTAAGTGAAAAGGGGGCATAACTCTGTCAAAATACAAAATATAGTTATGGGTAATGTTGCTCCTGATACTAGAGTTGATGACAAAGGTTTGTTCCAAGTTTCAAGTGAAAAGCTTATGTAGTATTAAAGTTACAAAACTTTTGAATATAAACTTTAACCAGAAAATCTATGTGAAAAGGAGCATAACTCTGTCAAAATACAAAAAGAGTTATGAAGAATGTTGCCCCTGATACTGGAGTTAATAACAAAGGTTAGTTCCAAGTTTCAAGTGAGCAACTTATGTAGTTTTTTAGTTACAAAACTTGTGAATATATATTTTAACCAGAAAATCTAAGTGAAAAAGGGGCATAACTCTGTCAAAATACAAAACAGAGTTATGGGGAATATTGCCCCTGATACTGGAGTTGATGACAAAGGTATATTCCAAGTTTCAAGTAAAAAACTTTTGTAGTTTTGAAGTTACAAGACTTGTGAATACAAACTTTAACCACTTCAGATGCGGACGCCAACGCCGAGGGTAGTAGGATAGCTCACCTATTCTTCGTATAGTCGAGCTTATAATGACCTTTTCTACATTTTATCAACATGAACAATCTCTTCAAGAAAGAGAAACCAGATGCCTGTTGGCAACATGTCAAGCCCATTGCCAACAAAGCAACTTATATTGTAATTATTTTAAAATCCCATTTTCTAACAAGCAGATCTTCTCCTTTGGCCTCTAAGTGTGACCTTGACCTTTGAGCATATGACATGCCGTCTCCACATGATGAACATTTGTGGCAAGTTGTTTTAAAATCGACTGATGAATGATGAAGTTACAGTCCGGACAAGCTGTATTATGCCCATATTTGACCTTTGACCTCTAAGTTTGACCATGACCTTTGAGCTAGGGAGCCTGATGAATGATAAAGTTACAGTCCGGACAAGAAAGAACAATCAGACGCATGCACGCACATATGCGAGCACGGACGAACTCATGCACATACACCAAGCCGCCATTGCGACAACTAAGTTGAGCTACCGCATGCGGGCTCGACAAAAACTGACAAGTAAGGCAATGTAAGATTTCGCTCCCCTTCCACTGTGATTGAATTCAGCCACCTGATGTATCACACCACCTGATGCCACAGCATTAACAGCACAGTATGACCTTGTACCTTCCACATATCCTCTGCCCCACACGGACAGGTAAACTGGCATACAATCATACTCAATTACCTAATAACATCATCAAGATTATGTGCGTCAAAAAATAGGCTACATAGTTTTCTGAGAAAAAAAAAAAGAATCGGTATAGGTTTTCCATTTGATTTACTGCATTCTACAGCAAAAGACGATGTCTTCTATTTGGGTGCTTCAGAGCTATTGTGTCACATCTGTGAAGGATTAAAGCGAAGTACACAGAATGCAGTCAGCTCAAGACTTTTTGCTGTTTTTTTTGCAAAATTAATAATATCTTATCACAATCCTCATATCACGCTTACAACTGAAATAACATATAGAAAATAATCTGCATTACACGCGTAAACACTGTAATAAAATAAAGATTCAGTAAATACATTGCTTTCATGAGTTATAAATAACTGAATATGTCATGCCTTGAGGACAATCACAACTGTTTGATGAATAAACGAACAGGCTGTGATGTTTTTATTCATGCAAATTTTAATCAATAAAGGTATAATACATTATGCATCTTCCAATTGCGTTTACTTAAATATATAATATTTAATGTCTATGTTCGACACATATAAATGTTTAAAGCACTGCAAAAAATTTCAGTATGTTGGTACTTAACTCAAACTGGAAAACCCCTATCTGCTTCTGCTAGTAATTTGTTGGCCAAACAAATCATTGTTGGATCTACAAGATTTGATTGACAATCAATTTCGAGGGTTGAGCGTCAAACTATTGTATCTGATAAAGAAATGAGGTGCGTCGTGGGAAAACCGGACTTAATGAATGTACGTAAAGTGTCACAGCGGACTGCACAGGCTAATCCAGGATGGCACTTTCCGCTTTAATGGTATTTGCCGTTTTAAGGAAGTCTCTTCTAAACATAAATCCACTATAGGCGGAAATCGCCATCCTGGATTAGCCTGTGCGGACTGCACAGGCTAATCTGGGACGGCACTTTACGCACATGCATTAAGTCCAGTTTTCCCACGACGCGCCTCAAATGTTAGACAGATACAACAGCTTCATGCTCAACCCTCGATTTGGTCATTCAGAAAATTGCCAACATCATTTGTTTGCTAACAAAAAGATGACTTGTAAAAACATTAAAATTAGTATGCATAATGTGTGATCACAGATGAAGAATTAAACAATATGCATGTGACATGAATGTCAGGATATTGTTCTAAATAATAAAATCAAAAACACAGAAATGCCAATGCCATTTACAAAGTAGATACTGGCTTCCTAATGCTGTTTAGGCAACTGAATTTCAATATTTAGCATAATGTCTGGTACACTCATGTATACCCTGGGACATCTGGGTTGGACCCCAATCTCATTAAAATCAGATCCTAATGATTGATCCTAACATTTTGAGGATCTGAAGACATCGTATAACAGTTCACGTTCAAATGATCTTCCGAACAATAAAACATCAGCCCTGCTGCGCCCAATGAAATTGCCTTTGCACAGCAATGTTTGACCACGGTTTTTTAAAAGTGATGCATTTCAAACTGATCCTCGGGAATAGATTATTTACCGCTAATTTTCACCGGGATAACAATGCATATAGTGGTACCTTAGGCGAGTAAACATCCTTAGTGCACATTAATTTCATGCAAAGTATTTGTGGTTTATATAATTATGAAGTTATACCTATAATACGGTAATTGTCAGACTGGAGATGATTTTAATGAGATTGGTTTGTATCCATGCTCTCTGTGTAACCATCCTAAATACCACTCAGACATTGACCTCTTCATGAACAAATGTGTTCACAAATAGAAACTTTAGTCCACTCTATGTAGAACATAAGAAACATGATGTAGAACATGACCAAACCTATGTGGGACATGGTCCTGTTCATAACCCTTTGCATGTAGGACATATTGCCTTCCATGTAGGACATATAGCCCATTAATGTAGGGCATAGCCTCATCAATGAAGGACAGAGCCCTATCGAAGTAGGACATATTCCCTTCAATGTAGGAAATAACCCCATCAATGTAAGACTTAACCCCTTCAATGTAGGCCGTAGCCTCTTCCATGTAGGACATATAGCCCCTTGCATGAAAGACAAAGCTCCTTACATGTAGGACACAACCCCTTCCATGTAGGAATTATTTCCATTCATGTAGGACATAGTCCCTTCCATGTAGGACATAGCCTCTTCCATGTAGGACATAGCCTCTTCCATGTAAGATATAGCTTCTTCCATGTATGACATTCTGGTAGCCCCTACTATATAGCACACAGTAGAACACAGCCTCCTCCATGTAGGAATTATTTCCTTCCCTGCAAGACATAGCCGCATCCATGTAGGAAATAGCCCCTACAATGTAGATCATAGCCCTACCATGTAGGACATAGCCCCTACCATGTAGGGCATAGCCGCTTTCATGCAGGTCAATTTTATTTGGCAACTTTTATCTAGCCCCTTTCATGCAGGTCAATTTTATTTGGCAACTTTTATCTATGACATAGCCCCTTCAATGCAGGACATAGCCCCTTCTTTCATGTAGGACATATCCCCTTCTCCGATGTAGGACATAGCCCCTTCCATGTAGAACTTCGCCCCTTCCAGAAAGGACACAGCCTCTTCCATGTAAGAATGCACCCTTTTTATGTAAGACATTGCCCTTCTAAGTACAACAAAGTCCCTTCAAAGCAGGACACAGCCTCGTCCATGTCAGATACACCATTTCCATGTAGAACACAGCCCCTTCCATGTAGGATGCAGCCCCTTCCATGTAGAACACAGCCCCTTACATGTAGAACACAGCCCCTTACATGTAGGACACAGCCCCTTACATGTAGGACACAGCCCCTTCCATGTAGAACAAAGCCCCTTCAATGTAGAACACAGCCCCTTCCATGTAGGACACAGCCCCTTCCATGTACGACACAGCCCCTTACATGTAGGAGATAAATGATTATTTTCAGAAATACATTTCACCAGAAAGTAAAACCAATGTTTTTACATGTTATCTTAGCCATGGCTCCATTAGTTTGAATAATTAAATTACATTTGAAGCAACATGATTGTCTGACTGAATTGTTTTTCTGTGAGTTAACCAACTTAACCAATATTACAGAATACATGAATAAATATGGAAACATCACCATTTATTGGAAACTGACTATCAGTTTTATTCCAATTTGCCATTCATTTTTACCCTAATTGGCAATTAGCTTGTGGTGTATGGTAAGAGAATACTGTAATACTGGCATAAAAAGATCTTGTGATCAACAGTGCCAGTGGACTAACCCGGAAAAAATCAATGTGTCATCACATACCCACTAGGGTGTATGTATACATTATTTGATCTTTAATTACAAGAATGGCTCAAGCAGAAGGTTTGTGATTAAATAATAATATATTATTTCTACAATGTCTGCGCTATGTAATTTGTTAGCATCCAATCATTGCACTTGGATATCGCATGTTTAATTGTTTTTGTACGTTACACAAAGGAGCATGTGCAGAAGCATGAAATTTGCTGAATGGCAATTTATCCTTAAATAATTGATCAAGCAAAGTTTCAAATTTTATTGGCTATTTTTGTCATTACCAAATAAAAAATAAAATTTAGGGGAAGTGACAAATTCCCATAAAGAAATGTTCATTTGAAAACTACTTTTGTTCAAACTTTAAAAACTTTATAAAAAACAAAAGGGAAATAAGGGCAATAAGTCCATTTCTACACAAATATAGCAGTGCCCTATATACAGTCATATCTAATTCAAAACACGCAACCAACATGACATTATGCACATTATGACGACTATAAAAGTGAATTTCAAAATAAAATGCTTATTTCACATAATATAAGTCATGTTACGTTGAAAGCTTTCTTGAAAACCTTTTTACCACCAACAAAATCTCACTCATGTTACTTAAAAAGCTTTTGAAGAGAGCTTTTTACCACCAACAAAGCCAAGATCTGTCTTACAAAGCAATAAGGACAACAGATGTCTGTCCTAATTACAGAACAATTAGTAATAGGCATAACAGATGGATGCTCCCCAAAAACAATCACATATCTCAAGTTCTAGGTGAAGGCAGTTCTGAGAACACATTCTGAGTGTACCAGCATATCAGGCTGAATATTTGGTGTCAGAATGTCTTGATTACATAATTTGGTGTTCTTATGTACAGTAAAACCCCAGAAACCAAATGGCTTGCTTACATTACTAGGTGTTCCTATATACAGTAAAACTTGGGAAAACCAAACTAGAATTGTCACAATGGTTACGAATATACCACCACAATATGGCCTTGTCACAAAACTATGGCATCGATTTGAAAGAAATGGACCCAAAGAGAATGCTTTGTTTAATGATGTTACACCTATGTACCTAAAATAATTTAAACACCTTTCATGAGTTATTGTCCTGAAACCGTGTTTCTAGGGATTTTAAGTTAAAAAGGGGCCTTAACTCTGTCAACATTTAGTGGTTTGTAACCGGGGCCTTAACTCTGTCAACATTTAGTGGTTTGAAACCAAAATCAAACTTGACCTGTATTTTATGATGTTACAAATGTATAACAAAAAATTATTTGAATATGTCAAGCCTTTCTTGAGTTATCATCCGGAAACCATGAAAACCAACTGACTAACAGACCGACGGACCGACTGACAAGCTCACTCCTATATACCCTCCCCCTAAACTTCATTTGTGGGGGTATAATAAGTTGTTTACATTGTATTTTGTTGCCAATGACATGTTCTTCAATCAATTTATTGCAGTTATATAACCTGTTCTGTGGTATTTTCGTAAAATGGTTTCTTTTTGACGATATTGCACATTCCAATATATCTCCTTACATGTAAGACTGACCAACAACAGTTTGTCGGCAGCTCCTAATTATTTCCACCCCTCTAACTCAAAATCCTTTGACTGTGCCTGAGAGTGTTCATACGGTAAAACTTTGTTTACATATAATAAGTAACTGTACACAGGAAACACCTTATAAATGAATCAATGATTAATTGATTACATTATTAGGTGTTCCTAGATACCGTAAAAGTAATTAAAACCAAAATGGCATGATTACATATTAGCTTTTCTTATGTACAGTAAAAGCACAGCGAATCAAGATTTAGTGGTAATAGTGCTTTAAAGAGTACATTCCATCAACAGGAGACACACACCACAGCTTTGATTTGTGATCAAATCAGAGCATATACATGTAGAAAGACACAACATACCTTACATAACATAATAACTCTATATGAGGCATGTCGTGGGAAAACTGGGCTTAATGCATGTGCGTAAAGTGTCATCCCGGATTAGCATGTGCAGTCCGCACAGGCTAACCCGGGACGACATTTTCCGCTTTTATGGTATTTTCTGTTTCGAGGTTGTCCCTTCTAAACATAAATCCACAGTAGGCAGACTGCACAGGCTAATCCGGGACGACACTTTACACACATACACTAAGCCCGGTTTTCCCACGACACGCCCGATGCCAGAAGGCAAAAATAAATGATGACACAAGTAATGGATAGCTAGAACAGCATGATTATATATCCATAAAGCCATGACATTTTTTAAAATCTATACAACATAGAGCCAACGTTAAAAGGCAAGAAGCCAAATGCCTAATTTCTGGTTGATCATAAAACACGGTGACAGAAGAAACTGATAGCTACCACAGCAAGCCGTTAGTTCCGATGAATATTTTATGAGTCCACATCGGTACGACAATGTGCCTGTGACACAGACGACATCTGACTTCATGTGTATTGATCACTTGTACTCACAATCGTAATAGCGGTTTCCTAACATTTTCCTGAACAACCCATTACATGCATTAAAAATGTGAGGCAATTTGCGTATAGTTTTAACAGCTCTTTCTAATTTGAATTTATTAAATAATAGAATGTAAAAAAGAAATATCATCAGACTATAATAGATCCAAATTTCAGGCTTTAAAAATCTCATGACTGACAGCTAACTTTTTAAATACTTTTTATCTATAAACAAGAATGTCTTTAAAAAAAGACAATCAGTGTTGAAATTTGTATTGAGATATCATTTTTACCCGTAACATAATACAAGAGGGCCAAGATGATAGGCTTCTCGGACCACAAAATTTTCGGCCGCCCACCTACACAACTCTTCTCGAACACCATAAAAAACTTTTCGGATCCCAATATTAATTTGAGATTATTTCAATCATTATTAATATTTGTACCGTGAATAAACCGAATCATACTGCCCCATGTTCTCGCCAATGATACATGAATTACCTTAATAGTTTATGTTAACAACATAGTTATGTAAATTTGTCAGGCAAAATAAACTAATTAAAAATGTACAAAAATAATTGCGGGAATGAATGAAAATTATTTTGTATCAGACATTTGTAGTTATTGTTAAGTAATACACCCTATGTTCATCTTGGAAGTTGTCTAGTACATACACGTGTCAAGTCAAATAATCATTGATACTGTGTATCCTATTGAAAAAGCGGGAAGATCAAGCGCATTTGAAATAATGATGACTTCCATTTTTGATAACACAAAAAAAAAAATTCATTACACTATGGTGATTTAAAATTATATTCGGTTTCTGTGTATAATCCTGTGATTGCAAATAAAGTATTAATGCTACGCAAATAAAGTAAACGTAGCATAATTAACATTTTGACGTATTCCGAGACTACTTTCACCACATTCTATTTATAGAAAGATGTAACATCTTTTTACAGGTTGAATAACATCTACTGGAGAAGTTGATAGAAATATGCAATTCTAAATAACTCTTAATAAAACGCAACCGGAATTCAAATTAACATACACTGTACGTTTATATATATCAATTCCCCATTTATTGAAATATTCGGTCTTATGATGTTTTGAACGCTAATTGATGCATGTATATTAACACAGCTATTCACCGGCAGCTAAACACGCGCTATTTTTAGAATGATCTGGAGTGTGTTTGCTTTCCCTAAAATTCTCCAGCGCAAGAAAATTTGCCCAATAGAAAATAGTATTAAATGTTACCGCTGCATAATTAATTTTGGTATATTTGACAGAGTGGACATAAGCCCCTTGATAGATTTAGAAGGGTGGACAAAAGCCCCTTTATTAAATATGACAGAGTGGACAAAAGCCCCTTGATGAATTTACTGTTAATTATCACGTTTTGCAATTTTTTCGTCTGTTTGTCAACAGTTAATTGCAATTAATATTTTGTTCAATTTGATGGAATGGAATTTCCTATTGAAATGGATACACACTATATAATATCAGAAAGGGGCTTTTGTCCACTAATTCATAATCATCAAGGGGCTTTCATCCACTCAGTTAAATCTACCAAAGGGCTTTTGTCCACTCTGTCAAATACCGAGGGGCTTATGTCCATGTGTGTTTTTTTAGACCAAGGGGCTTTTGGCCAAGGTGCTTTTGTACTACACCCGATAAATGATGTTAATGCAGGCTCTGGAGCCATCAATGTCGTATCTACAAATAACTGCATGCAAGGTTTGCAACTTTTGGAAATCAAATTTTATCAATCAATTTGTATAGTCATAAAAAAACTGTGTAAGTTTGGTCCACATTGAATCAAAATTTGTGTGTACAAGCCAATAATTGGTAACTTGGTGATGTTTTTTTCCTGATGTCCTGGATTGTCCGGGCCGTCACTTTACGCACATGCATTAAGCCCGGTTTTCCCACAACATGCCTCATTTGTAGTCATGGGGCCCGGTACCCACAAGTTTCTTAGCAATCTATGTTTACTTAACATGGAAATATAAATTGTCTGTAGTTCAACAGTTGGATTCCAGTAAGACAAACATGACATGTCGTTGGGAACTTTAACGATCGTAACTCAAAGGGAACATGAGGCTTGATTAACATCCGTGCTGCATTATTGTTTAAATAGCAGCAGGATTACGACTTCGTAAACTGCTATGTACACTGAGCATCATGAAAGTCTGCACGGGTTCTCACAATCAGTTCTGACTAGCATGCGATGAAAAATGAAAAAAACATATAAAGAGCTTTTCTTAGCATTTCTTTTTGTATGGAAATAGTTCTTAACAGGGTATCCTTTAATAACTAAAAAAAAATCTCATCTTTTAAAGAATATGAGTATCTGAGATACAAGAAAAAGTGCAGAAATGAAATAAAAACAATTGTATGATATTTGGTTGTTTTTTTTGTGACAGACGGACGGACGGACAGACAGGACAGACAGACAGAGACAGGACATCCCAAAAGATATTTGTTTATACTGTGTATACCATTATTGCAAGTTGTTTTTACTAGATCACAGTAAAATATATCTATGTATTATTTTGAGTTAATATTACACAATTATTACACATAAATTAACTCTTATTTTCTAATTATTATACATTTATTTGTTATTTTACAATCATATTAAAGGGTCACATCCGGCATATAAGTAATTCTCCATTCATTATTAATCTTATTGTCTATCGTTATCTGCATGCTTGTTAGAACGAATCAGTGTTGCTGACGTGCATACTATTAATAGGCGCAGGTTAGTCAGCGAGTGTATTCTATGCAATGTCGCCTATCGAATATGTGATATTAACAGGGGATTTTCCCAAGGTCATATTACATGGCCTGTTAACACCGGCATGTAAACTGAAAATGAAATTGAGCCAATGCAACTTCTGAATACGGAGCTCAGAACTGGAAATTAGTCAAAAAGGTAAACGAAGCGAAGAGGTATGTCTCGATTTTTCCACATTGGCTCATTTTTTTCATTTACCTCCGAAAAGAAATGAAGCCAATTTTTTACAGGCCAAGGTGGAGATTTCTGTTAAACTAGCCGATGCAGTGTTATGATTTATTCATTCGGGACTACTGGCGGGAAATTTTCACAACATTTGATTGGATGTTGAGAAAGGTCAAAAGTTGGGTTAAACAGCAATGCCGAAAAACTTGTCATGACCTTTAACCTTAACTGACAAACCGCAGTCTTTCAGCGTTCAACGCTTTGATTGACAAAGGGGATAATGTTCCAGAGGCTAATGTCCATTTACCTTTATTAGTACCAGCCTTACCATCTTATTATACTTATCAACCACTTTGACAGCAGGAATTTGTAGAATTGCAGAGAAGTAAAACAATGAAAAGGCCCACAAAAGGTGTTGCATGGTCAGTAAAGACATTGGACATGAAACCTTCATTAAATTTTCTGTCAGATAACTGGTTATTAATGTGATTTTCATTTTTTCAAGTGCAAAACCAAACAAAAAGTTCTCACATTTTTCTTGACATCCATATCTTCCAAAAAAGGGAATTTATACTTGGAATTCAAACCACATAATCAGTATCTAAATGACAATTCTTTTGGATCCTACATGAACTAGGTTTCATGTGAAATGTATGTTGGTAAGATCAGAAGTTATCAATGCAATGTCACATTTCAGAAGATCTATATGGCAAAAGCAGTAATCTGAGTTCATTATATACAGAGAAATCATTTAAGCACTTTTCTTCTTATTCCATGTAAAGTGAAAAGTATATCCAGGTTTCTTTTGAGATACATTGTACACAGAAAGCTACTTCTTTTCTTTGCAGGCTATTAGTCAGTAAATCGAAACCAGAAACATCCTTCTTCAAAACAGCAAAATTTCACCCCCATTTTCATAAATTTTAATTATTTAAGATAATGTAAGTAATATGTATTATAATGTGTAAATCATGTGATTTATTACAATTACAGTTTGTAAAAAAGGTCATTTTATAAAAAAAATAACTTTAAACTAATGACACCCCTACTTTTGCTATTTACTTGTATGTAACCGAAATATTTACCGGAGTGTCCTGAAATAAGGCCACCTTATTTTTGCTACATCGGTTATTTTTGACTCATTGCGAAAGTGTTTTTTCTTGTTACCAATTCTCATTCTGAATATTTTGACAACAAATTACTGCAATTTATTAATTTGAAACTGTACTAAGGACAATCAAGAGATGGCATCATATTATCTATTTTGACTTAGTAGGCGTCGAACAAAGATCTATAAATAAACATGTTTATTTTTATAGATCTTTGGCTAAAAAGCAATTTCAATCGATGCGCCTAACTACTACGCTTCATCGGTTCTTCTGGCCCTTGCAGATTGACTTGTTAACTGGCTTGTACACAATTCTTTTTCCATAAGATAATTACCTCGAACAAAATATATATACTTACAAATTGGTTTTCATTATGATGTTGTATACTATTGAATAAGAAGCGAAATATAAAGTTTAAAGGTGGGAAATTGAACTTCATTTAAACAAATGTTTCCTTTTAGCAAAAGTGCACTCATAATTCACTGTTTCTTTTGTCGCCTACAGTCTTCCTATGCAGTCAGCGTTTTGATGACTTTTTGTAGGATGAAAGCTATAGCAGTGATAAACCAATGGTCGGTAGAAATTTATAGAAAGCGATGGATGCTCTCCGATGCTGCTTGACTTCGACCTTTAACCTATGGACCTGATTTATACCCACAACAAGCTGTCTTGTTGAGGCAAACATTTGTGCCAAGTAATTTTAAAATGCATCCAATCATGGCCAAGTTATAAGTCGGTACAAGCAAAAAGCCAATTTCAACCTCTGACCTCTTAGTGTGACCTTGATCTTTGACCTACAGTCCTGGTTCATGCGCGTGACATGACGTCTTACTTAGGCCAACAATTGTGCCAAGTAATTTGAACATCCCTCAATTCATAGCCAAGATATAATCTGGACAAGAAAAAAGCCAATTTTGACCTTTGACCTCTAAGTGTGACCTTGATATTTGACCTAAGGACCTGGTTCATGTGTGCTTTACTTTGTCTCAATTTGTTTAACATTTTTACCAAATAGTTTTAAAATCCATGGAAAGTTAACGCATGGACAAGCAAAGTGCTAATTTTGAAATTGACCTTTAGGTGTGACCTTGACCTTTGACCTACAGACCTGATTTATGAGTGTCTTATTGCGTCAGTCATTTGTGCCGAGTAATTATAAAATCCCTCCATCAAAGGCCAAGTAATAGTCTGGACAATCAATTTATAATGAAAGGGAAATTACTTCCTGAAAAATTATCAGAACGGAACAATCTGACAATATGCGCATGTCCTCTTGACAGAGATACTGCATATAAAGTTTCATTGAATTAAGAGTTATTAGATCCTGAGATGTAGTGTGGAAACGAAATTATTCCATTACAAATGTTTTTAATATAAAAAGGGAAATAACTCCCTGAATATACATCAGACTGGAACAACCTGACAATATGCACACGTCCGCTTAGTAGTGATGCTTCATATAAAATTTCATTAAATTCAAATGATTAGTTCCTGAGATCTTGTGCGGAAGCAAAAATTGCCCATTCACATGTCCTATTTATAATCAAAGGGCAATAACTCCCTAAGAAATCATCAGACCGGAATGACCTGACAATATGCACACATCCTTCTGGTAGGAATGCTGCATATAAAGTTTCATTGTATTCAAGTCATAAGTTCCTGAGATCTTGCACGGAAACAAAGTACTGGACAGACGGAAGGAAGGACAGACTGCCATGGGGTATGATGCATAAAATCTCTGGGGAAAAGCATTTGACAACCGGACAGATTGAATGGTAGTATAATTTAAATTCCTACGGACAGACAAAGCGGCGACTATATTTTCCCCTCTTCGGGGAGCATAACAATTTATCATTGGATGAAATTAAAACCATGGATATAACGCATTAAAATTATATGTACCATCATTAAGATAGAACCGAGAAGGGAAATGGGAAGCATTTCAATGCATGCTCGAACCTTTATTGATGTGAATATAAGGTTTATTTCGCCCACTGTGGAGACATTTAATGCTGTTATTAGGCTAAATATAAAAAAGAAGGAAATATCACCTACATAAAAGTTCCATTAACCACTAAACGTATTTTAGTCAAAGTAATTTCTTTAACTGTTAAGTCGGAAGCCATAAAATTGATTAAATTTCCTTCCCCCACACTTCGGTATCGGCAGCCGGATTGTCAAGGCAATAAATAGTGCAGACTGGGGAAAGTTACTGCACGAGTGTTGGGATCAGAAACCATTGCAGTATATCCAATTAGTGGCAATAAAATGTGAGTTTCTACAAATGAGGCGCGTTGTGGGAAAACAGGATTTAATGCACGTGCGTAAAGTCTTGTCCCGGATCCCGGAATGCACAGGCTTATCCAGGACGATACTTTCCACTTTATTGGTATTTTCTGTTTCAAGGAAGTCTTTTCTAAACATAAATCCACTGTAGCCGGAAAGTGCTGTCCCGGATTAGCCTGTGTGGACTGCCTAGGCTTATCCGGGACAACATTTTACGCACATGCATTTAGCCCAGTTTTCCTAGGACACGCCTTAGTATTAGCATTACCCTTGCTCCATCCGTCATAATGGCCATTGCAGCATCACATTTCTTAATAGGAAAACAGCACTTTTTCGAGGGGAACATTAGAAAGACAGATGTGATTGAAGTGTATCACACAAACATATCTGTGGGCAATACTTGTGTCAATTATTACGGTCTTTTTTTTCTTTTTAAATGTGTTACAGATTTATTTTGGAAGTGTAAATTTCACGGGTGGTGGGTAAATCAAACGCTGACAGGGTAGAAAGACTATTGGCGACAAAAGAAACTAAAAGCATGTGAATTAGGCCTAAAATAAAATATATTCTTTGTTTCCCTTCCCGCAACCAACCCAGCAAAATCGCCGCTACCCAAAAAATGTATAGACCAAAGAAAATAATATTTTATATTTTTTTGTGTGTGAAAATGCGGAGTGCGAATCCTTTAAAAGAATCCAATAGCGTGTACAAATCTTACTTTCAAAAGACGCGTATAAAATGACTTAAAACGGACAGTTCTCGGTAACGCGTAATTCAGCGTATTTTCACGCATGCTTTTACGAAAAGGACGCCATAACATTCAGTGTCAGATTCTATGGCGCAACCGTTTCCGGTCGCATATGCATGTTTTTTTTTTTAAGAGAAAGAACGCCCACCGGCAATTAACCAACTCGCCTTTATGCACCAAGTGTCCATTATCGATAAAATCTGGACGCCGGAGGAGTCAGCTTTCTTGTTAGCCAAACAGTCAGCCAATGAGAACGCATAAAATTTCCAACATGCAAATGAGCATCGTCGTTATAAAGTTTATCACGCCCTCATTCTAATTTTAATTGGTTAAGGTGCAAGTCATTTGTAACACATTTGCGTTAGGTATGTGTTTTGTTATAGATATGTGTGTTTTTAACAGACGCATTTGTAATAAATTACTACAAATTAAAATAGTAAATAAATAAATAATTATAAATAAATATCATAATTTTGGTGAATTTTGGTGAAAGGAACTGTTTACTAAGAATATGAATTACGACGTCATGTAACTCGACAAACTGATCGTGTCAAATGTCTTATTTTGTTAAAAACAATACAATTACTAGATCTAGTAATAATTAACGAAAGTGTTATTCAAACTCATCAATGCACACAGATTAGAATTATGCAAAAACTTTGGCTGACGCAACATTTGAATGAAAGTTAGCGGAACTAAAGTCCTTGTCAAAAATGAAAGTAAATAAACTTCAGCACCTTTTCTTTTTATTTTTATTTATCAAAAATGTTCTGTTGCTTTCTTTTGATTAATGAACACATTCCTATTTGTTTTTATTTCCATTGAATGCTTATTCATTTATGCTCTTGCATTTGCGTTGTTCAGATACAGTATTACAGATTGATGCTTTTAAACACTATCCACGTGCTGAGCGTGTAACACGCTTTTCAGCTACAAACTGCTAGCCGCAGTTTGACAGTCACCGTTGCTATGGCTGTTGCTAACAGCGTTTTGTTTTGGATGCCCGGCAAATTGCAACATCACGCTATTACTCCTTAGTTTTAACAAGTTTTTATTATTAACGCTCTTGTTTTTAACAAATGTTATTGTTTGTTCAATTTTGATAAATTATTGTAAGGTAATTAGAACATAGTATTACGTAAATAAGCACAACGTTATTAATCTACAACAACAAAAATATTAAGAATTTATAGTATAACGTAACATTTCGAACATAAGGAAAACATGAATGAAAATGAAGTACTGTGTATAAAAATATAATATTTTTCCGACCTACCGACCCACCCTTTATTAGCATGGGTCGCGGGAGGGGAAACAAACAATATTTTATTTTCGGCCTTATGAGTGCATTTTTGCCATAAGGAAACATTTGTTTGAATGAAGTTTAATTTCCCACCTTTAAACTTAATGTTACAGCTTCTTATTCAATAGTATACAGCATCATAATAAAAATTTATTCGTTAATAACGAACAAATATTTTTTTCAAGCTAATTATCTAATGCAAACGGAATTATATACATGCCAGTTAACAAGTCAATCTGCAACAACCCATGCAGAATAACCGATAAAGCATGATGTGGTAGGAGCATCGATTGTCAGTGATTCCCAGCCTACTGAGTCAAAAGACGATCATACCATCCGTGCTCTCGATTTTCCATACTATAGTTGAAAACTAGAATTGTCACATGAGTGACAGATATACCCCCACAATATGGCCTTGTCCCAAAACTATGGCATGCATTTGAAAGAAATGGAATGAGAGTGAATGCTTTAATTTGTGAATGGTCAACAGTGTATTTGGAAAAATTTAATTTCAATAGGAGCCATAACTCTGTCAACGTTTAGTGGTTTGTAACCAAAGTTGAACTTGATCTGTATTTTATGATGTTACACCTTTGTACCAAAAATAATTTAAATATGTGTAGCCTTTCATTAGTTATTGTCCATGTTTTTCGTGAATTTAAGTCAAAAAGGGGCCATAACTGTGTCAAAATTTAGTGGTTTGTATTGACCTGTATTTGACCTGTATTTTATGATGCTACACATATGTACCAATAATTATTTAAATATGTCAAGCCATTGTTGAGTTATTGTCGGGAAACCATGTTTTTAGGGAATTTAAGTCAAATAAAGGGCCATAACTCTGTCAAAATTTAGTGGTTTGTAACCAAAGTCGAATACCAAGAATTATTTGAATTACTTGAATACATCAAGAGTTATCGTCAGGAAATCATGTTTTTAGGGAATTTTAAGTTGAAACCAACATCGAACTTGACCTGTATTCTAACTTCGAACTTGACCTGTATTCTATGATGTTACACATGTGTACCCCCCCCTGAAACTTTGTTTGTTAGGGTATAATTAATACATTGCAGTAATTTGTTGTCAAAATATTCAGAATAATAATTTATAATAAGAAATAACACTTTCACAACAAGTCAAAAATAACAGATGTAGCGCATTAATCTTTTCCAAGACACCCAGATGAATATTTCGGTTACATTCAAGTCAATAGAAAAATAGAGGTGTCATTAATTTGACGTAACATTGTAAATTAATTGACTTTTTTAGAAACTGTAATTGTAATAAATCACATGATATACGATTATAATACACATGACATACATTATCTTCAATAATTAAAAGCTAAGAAACCATTCGTGAATGTTTGCTGCTTTGAAGAAGGACCCTTTCAGGTTTCAGGTTACTGACTCGTAGCCTGCAAAGAATAGAAGTAGTTTTCGGCGATACCTGTTTTGGAAATTACCCTCTCAAAAGACTGTTGGCTTCCGCCAACAGTCTAAAAATCAAAATCAAAATCTCCCATCTTACAATACCTAATAGTGTTGAGTTGAAACAAGAAATGTCCCTTAAAAAAGACAATCGGCGTTGAAATTAATATAGAGATATCATTTTCAGTACATACACACTGATTACTTATTGATTGCAATTAGTGTATTGATACACATGGAAAATATGGATTTAATTTCCAGTATTGTAAAAACGTTGGAATGCAGATTTTTTTTAACTTTCATTGAATTTGAGTAATTAGTTCCTTAGTACTCGCGCCAAAACAAACATTTCTTATTAAAATGTCCTATTTATAATCAAAGGGCAAAAACTCCATCAAACATCATCAGACCGGAACGGTCTGACAATATGCACATGTCAACCTGGTAGGCATGCTGCATGTAATGTTTCACTGAATTCAAGTCATTAGTTCCTGAGATCTCGCATGG
This sequence comes from Congeria kusceri, assembly GCA_027627225.1. NCBI lineage: Eukaryota > Metazoa > Mollusca > Bivalvia > Myida > Dreissenidae > Congeria > Congeria kusceri. The sequence goes on along the minus strand of CM051027.1, from coordinate 8,482,611 downwards.
AAACGAAGTACCGGACAGATGGAAAGACGGTCGGATAGACGGACCTGAAGTATGATGGATAAAATCTTCACGGAAAGCATCAGACACCTGGAAAAACTGAATGGCAGTTGAATTAGAATTCAGACGGACGGACAAAGCAGCAACTTTATGCTCCCCCCCTTCGGGAGAATAAACAAATCTTGATTTGATTCAGTGGTTTGTAACCTTTAAAAGATTAACCCAGAGATCACACATTTGAATCCCCACTACACCCTCACTCACTAACTCATCTGTTTGATTGCGATGTTAAACAAAGTTGCAAGTTGTCTCTGAAATGGAGAGTGACTACTGTATAGAGTATAGGTCAGTGTACAGTTAAAACATGGTTGAGGGACAACCAGCCCACCCCACCCCAACACACACATGATGCTTCTTCATTACAAAACTGTGACAAGAAAATATCAATTTATGTAACATCAAGCCAACACACAATTCATGAATATCTGGGCTCATGATTACCACACACACCAACATTTTAACTGTCAAATGACTGTTACAAACAGAGATTTATGAGCAGTTCTTCAATTTTCCCATGTTCTGCCTGTTTTGCCTTAGTAGCTGTTTTACATAAAAATAAAATAAAATATGTTTGTTTCAGGTTACATGACCAAAAAAATTAGGGTAGGTAGGTAGGGATTTTATTTTTTTTTATACTTTTTTTATTTAACAAATGGTCAACTTCAAGATTCTTAAACTGAATTAATCTTCAAAACATATCTGTAATATCTTTAAACATTGTTTTGCAGTGGATTCTGTCAAAACTAAACACTTATTTAACCAAAAAAACATTAAATTATTGAAAAACATAAATAAAACCAAAAAAATATCTGACAAACCCAATAAAATGTTCTGGGGTCGGGGCATTTATTTAGGGTAGGTCGGGTAACCTGAAACAAACATATTTTTTTACGCCTAACTGAGAAAAACACCTTTGAGTAAAATTCTGAAGCTATTAATAAAGAACTCTTGAAGTATTATCATATATCATTTAAGTCATATAACATGTTATGTTTATTTAGGAAAAGTATAATTAACATTTAAAACCTGTGTAGTGCTTAGACGTATGAGACTGAGGAAATGTTATGAGACTGAGGAAATGTTATTTTCATAGTCTTTCGGAAAGACTCAGTCACAAGTCATAGGATTGCTAAAGGGAGCTTAGGACAAGATTTTTCCCAAATATGCGCAGTCATTGCACGTTGTCTATGCGTTTGTCTAGACCGCAACGTTGCCCCAAAAGAGCACATGAGTCATTAGTGAACAAAACCAATTTGCTTCAGTGACCAATCGGGTGATCACTCGCCATGCTGTTACCATGTAGATATTGTGCGGTAAACCTAAGGGCATCTTAAAGTGTTTTAACTGTTTTTCTTTGTACATTTTTTACTTCAAACTTTCCAGCAGACTGTACAGTGCTCTTGCGGCAATGTATGTTGCCCTATTGCAGCATAAACGGCTACAGCAATGTATGTTGCCTTATTGCAGCAGGTACGTGCAACAGATTTTACATAATAAATATTGAAAATAAACATTTTAACAAGAGCTGTTGTAAAACAGGTCAATCCCCTCTAGGTCCAAAGTAATTTAAAATATCAAGTTTGGTGATGATCTGATGAAAACTTTGGAGGAAACAGCTAAAAAGGCCAATTCTAGACAAATCATGGGCCATAACTCTGCAGTTCCTGAGGCGATTTGGTTGATTTATATCAAACTTGGCTGAGATATTATGCCCACAAACTTTTTTATTCCATCAAAATGGGACGAAAACTGTTGGATTTAGAGACCAGAAATTGCTAAAAGGGCCAATTTTCCATTATTTAAGGGCCACAACGCTGCAGTTCCTTTGGCAATTTGGTTGATTATATAACTTGGCTGAGATATGCCCACAAACATGTTCATGAAGTTTGGTGAAGATAGGATAAAACTGTTAGACTTAGAGTGCAGAAAGGAACATGGTCAATCAACCGACAGACAGGCTGACCTACAGAACGACCCACATTGTCAGCAAACCAATATACCCCAACAATTTCAATGCGGTCATAGCAATGTAGACGGGAAGCAACTTAAGAAGCGCAGCTACTCACCGAGCCTGGCAAGGTGTATGGTGGAGAGACAGTTCTGGTTGATGGCATGCTGCAGGGCTGGGTTGGTCAGGTCCGAGTATGAGGCATACCGCGCCTGGGACATTACGTCGCGCCCTCAACACACGTACCTCGGCTAACGTCACTTCCTGCAGAATATACAATAATTCAAGGGTTGAGCATCCGATATAGAAATTTTGAGCAAATACAAGTTTTACACTCATCCCTTGCCATGTGATAAGATGTTTTTTGTTACTTTTGGCATTATTTGTCTTATCTATAAGGACATGTTACTTAAAATCTTTCTTTGCTTGTTCATAATAATTTGTTGGGTTTTTATGTCAGCAGGTATGGCAAAGATAAATAAGAAAAATTTTCAATGTTGATGCTGTGGCTAATGGCTTTATTTTCCTTGTCTCCAGGTTTAACTGAGATCTTTTTCTCGTTTTTGTTCTTGTTGTTGATTATTATAAATGGCTTTATTTTTCATGACCAAATGTATGGGTATAACTTGAGACCAAAGTCTATACTAAATAAAGTTTTGTGATATTTCATTATTACCTGCGAATGTTAATAGCATTAGTTTCCTCGTATGTAAAGGTCAAGGACATTCAGATTCTGCTTCTTTAGTTCTGTGTTTGTATAGTTCGGAAAAGTTAACCTGACACTGAACTTTATGCTGCATTGTATAACAAATCAATTAAGAAATTCCATTAAGATATTTTCACTCAAGCTATTGTATTATATGTATCGAGTATTTACTTAAATATGTCATTAATACTTTTTCCTTATTTAACTCACTACAAACAAAAAAGCAGGATTTCAAAAATGGGCCGCTCTTTCATTGAAACTTAATGAAAATTTAACACCTTTGATTAAGTAATGGCAATGACGTGATGAAAAGACATTTTCACAGTTTTTGTTTAAAAAACATGCAGCATAGATAATATCTATTAAAATATATTAATTGTAAAATGCTATTACATTTTACACTAACTCATAACATTTTCTGAAACAAATCATTACGAGTTGTCAATGTTGCTACTGAATTGCTATTTTGAAAATATTATGCATGCGATTTCAAAAATAGCCAGCAATCTGTTAAACATGAAATTCTTCATTCCATTCTCACACGCAATCATGACAGAGCCACACCTAAGCCCTTCAGTTTCACTTGCAATTTTCTATTTCGAGCTTTCTTCATGACAACGTGGCATTTAGTGACTTAGACATCTTATATCTGTTAGTGTTTCTTTGCAAAGAAAAGTGATGTTGCACAGTGAGAAACTTATTACTTGCATACAATTTCTAGCTTTGTTCATGAAAACATGGCATGTGATTTTCACCAGCTTACACCTTTTAGTTTTTAAAAAGTAACATTGCACCAACCCCTCTTAAAGCCTTCTCCAGTGTCCCCATATGTGAATACAGGGTCAGATGTATGTAACTTTGTAACAGAATATTACACGACATTTTGCCATAATTTGTATTGTATAAACTACTGTTCATTTTTTACATTCTTTTTGTTTCATATCTTAGTTTGATTATGCTCTGTGGTTTAATATATGAGGCGCCTCGTGGGAAAACCGGTCTTAATGCAAGTGCGTAAAGTGCAGTCAGCACAGGCTAATCCAGGATGGCACTTTCCGCCTACAGTAGACTTATGTTTAGTAGAGACTTTCTTGAAACAGAAAATACCATAAAAGCGGAAAGTGCCATCCCAGATTAGCCTGTGCGGACTGCACAGGCTGATCCGGGATGACACTTTACGCACATACATTAAGTCCGGTTTTCCCACAAAGTGCCTCATATTTTCTTCTAGAACAAATAAAACAACAAGGAAACAATAACCACAGTAGTGCTACAAGCAGAGCATTTGCAGGAAATAATCATCTAGAAAACAACAGTGTATACAAGGCGTGTCGTGGCAAAACCGGGCTTAAAGCATTCGCGTAAAGTGTCGTCCTGGATCAGCCTGGGCAGTCCAGGATGACACTTTCCGCTTTTATGGTATGAATCTGGGTCATGTGGGGTAAGTTGAAAAAAGGGTAATAACTCCAACAAAATCCTTAACAGAGTTACCTCCTCTTGTCTGCAGAATGGTGTCAGCACCATAAACAAGTCCCTTGAGTTTCAATTTAATGTCTTTCATAGCTACTGAGAATTTTTTTTTAAAAATATGCTAAGTTGTTAGTCCAAACAAGGGCACATAAGTCTGAAAATACAAATCACAGGGTTACCTGCCTTGTTGTAATTGAGGTAATGGAGTAATTGAGGAACTAAACTGTTCTGAGCAAGTTTTGTGATGATTGGCCTATAAACGTGGCCTCAAGAATGTTTTAAAACTTTCTGTTCAATTTTGCCATGGTGACCAAGTTTTTTTACCCCACATGACCCAGTTTCAAACTTGTCCCAAGATATTATTGAAACAAATGTTCTGAGCAATTTTCAAGAAGATTAGGCAAAACTAGCGTTTTCACATTTTTTTTCCTATTTGACCTTGTGACCTAGTTTTTGACCACACGAGCCATTTTCAAACACTGCCGATATATCGTTGGAACAAAGGATCTGGGCAAGTTTCATAAAGATTGGGCAATAAATGTGGCCTTCAGAGTGTTCACAAGCTTTTTAAAGTTTTCATTATACACTTATAAGGAAAACTGCCCCACCTCATGATGGCCATGTTTTCAGCAGAGTGGAACCATTATCAAACTCAGCCAAGATATATAACGAACAAAGGTTCTGAGCAAGTTTCATGTTGATTTGGCAAAAAATGTGACTACTAGATTGTTCACAAGCTTTTTAAATAGCCATATATAGCAAACTGCCCCGCCCCCTGGCGGCCATGTTTTTCAAGGAAGCGAAACCATTTTCGAACTCAGCCGAGATATCAAATGAGCAAAGGTTCTGAGCAAGTTTCATGATGATTGGGCAAATAATGTAACTTCTAGAGTGTAAAATAGCTTTCACTACAGCTACATAAGTAAAACTGCCCCGCCCCCTGGCGGTCATGTTTTTCAACAGAGTGGAACCATTTTTGAATGCGATCTAGTTTTTGACCTCACATTTCCCAGTTTGAACTTGGCCAAGATATCATTGGGACAAAGGTTATGAGCAAGTTTCAGGAAGATTGGGCAAAAAATGTGACTTCTTAAGTGTTAACAAGCTTTTTCTTCACTTTGTCCTAGTGACCTAGTTTTTGACCCCACATGACCCAGTTTCCAACTTGGCCAAGATATCATTAAGACAAATGTTTTGACCAAGTTTCATGAAGATTGGGCAAAAAATGTGACTTCTATAGTGTTAAGCTTTTTCTTCAATTTGACCTAGTGACATAGTTTTTGAACCCATATGACCCAGATTCGAACTCAGCCGAGATATTATTGGGACAAATGTTCTGTCCAAGTTTCATGAAGATTGGGCAAAAAATATTACTTCTACAGTGTAACAAGCTTTTTCTTCAATTTGACCTAGTGACCTAGTTGTTGGCCCCACATGACCTAGACTCAAACTCGGCAGAGATATCATTGGGACAAATGATCTGACCAAGTTTCATGAAGATTGGGCAAAAAATGTGACTTCTAGAGTGTTAACAAGCTTTTTCTTCCATTTGACCTTGCAACCTAGTTTATTAACCTACATGACCCAGATTCAAACTCATCCGAGATATCATTAAGGCAAATGTTCTGACAAAGTTTCACAAAGATTGGGAAAAAATTTGCCTTCTAGAGAGTTAACAAGCGTTTTCTTCAATCTGACCTAGTGACCTAGTTTTTGACTCCACATGACCCAGATTCGAACTTGGCTGAGATATCATTGGGACAAATGTTTTGACCAAGTTTCATGAAGATTGGGCCAAAAATGTGACTTCTAGAGTGTTAACAAGCTTTTTCGTCAATATGACCTAGTGACCTAGTTGTTGACCCTACATGACCCAGATTCAAACTCAACCGAAACATTATTAGCACAAATGTTCTGACCAAGTTTCATGAAGATTGAGCAAAATATGTGACTTCTAGAGTTTTAACAAGCTTTTTCTTCAATTTGACCTACTGACCTAGATTTTGATCCCACATGACCTAGTTTTTGACCCCACATGATCCAAATCTGAACTTGGCCGAGATATCATTAAGACAAATGTTCTGACCAAGTTTCATGATGATTGTGCAAAAAATGTGACTTCTAGAGTATTAACAAGCCTTTCTTCATTTTGACCGAGTGACCTAGTTTTTGACCCCACATGACCCAGATTCAAACTTGGCTGAAATATCATTGGGACAAATGTTCTGACCAAGTTTTCATGAAGATTAGGCAAAACAATTGATTTCTAGAGTGTTAACAAGCTTTTTCTTCCATTTGACCTAGTGACCTAGTTTATGAGCCCACATGACCCAGATTTGAACTCGGCCGAGATATCATTAAGACAAATGTTGTTTCCAAGTTTCATGAAAATTGGGCAAAAAATGTGACTTCTAGAGTGTTAACAAGCTTTTTCTTCCATTTGACCTAGTGACCTAGTTTTTGAACCCACATGACCCAGATTTGAACTCGGCTGAGATATCATTAAGATAAATGTTCTTACCAAGTTTCATGAAGATTGGGCATAAAATGTGCCTTCTAGAGTGTTAACAAGCTTTTTCTTCAATATGACCTAGTGACCTAGTTATTGACCCCACATGGCCCAAATTCGAACTCGGCCGAGATATCATTAGGAAAAATATTCTGACCAAGTTTCATGAAGATTGGCCAATAAATGTGGCTTCTAGAGTGTTAACGAGGTAAATGTTGACAATGCCCGACGCACGATGGAAGACGAAGGATGGAAAAAAGGAGATCACAAAAGCTCACCATGAGCACGTTGTGCTCAGGTGAGCTAAAAACAATATTCTGTGTTTGATAAACAAACACGCCCCTGCTTGGTGCTGGATAGCCCATTTCTTAGTCCAAATTAGGTCAAGATCAAAGTGAGGTTGGGTGATATGGGTGGGCTAGGAATGGTCATAAGCAAAAACTGTGTAAGTATCCAAGTGTTGTAGCAAGCGGTGTTGGTGCAAGACGAAACGGTAAAATCTAGTTTACCAAGAAACAGCCCATTTGAATTATTCTAAGAACCAATTAGGTCAAGGTCAAGGTCAAAGTGAGATTGGGTGATAAGGGTGGATAGGGAATGGTCATAAGCAACAACTGTGTAAGTATCGAGTATTGTAGATAGCAGTGTTGGTGCTAGACAAAACGGTAAAATCTACTTAACCTATTCACTAACGGACGGACAGATGGACAGATGGATGGACGGACGGAAGGACAGGACAATCACTATATGCCTCCCACATCAAGATGCCAGGGGCATAAACATCTAAAATCTGACAATACAGATTTCATGGAAAACAACTGTTGCTAAAAACTTCAGGGTCGGGGGGTTTTCATTAGGGAGGATCGGGTTGCCCGAAACACAGCTTTTGTAAATTTTTGCCTTACATATTGAACTCCTCTCCAACTAACAGATTGATTTCCATCCATCAAGATACACAAACAATCCACAATCTTTGCCTCATGCTCTTGTGTGTAAAGTAAGTTAGCCATGAATCAAACATGTCAAAAATATACTAGATTATTTTGCATAACGAATTCACATAGTGCAATGATTGGATAAAAAATACTAGTCTAGATTATTTTGCATAATAAACTGACATTTGTGGAAACATCTATATAGATCTAGATGCATGCTTTCTTAGAATCACAATCTAGACTATACAACACACACAATTCAATTTTTTTTTAAATAACACCTAGCCTTTTCCAAGTCTAGTTACCTTTTATGCCAGGATTAAAACATAAAAAATATTAAAAAGACTGTACTTATTTTAAACATTAACATTTTGATATACAATGATTTCCCTGCTGGAGGAATGAATTTAACAGCCAAACCAACATCATTCAAATCAAATCTCTGTTACATTCTGAAGACAACCAGTCACGTTCAAATAACCTTCCAAACAATAAACCCATGGCCCTTGTGCACACACAGCTTGTTACAAATCAATGTTTGTTGATATTTTTTTATTCAACTGCACTTTCCACTGGTTCTCATTATGAAACCATATAAATTACTTTAAATTAATTATAAACAAGAGATGTTTGTAAAACATGTATGCCCCCCGACTTGCAGCCAAGTCGTCAATATGTGCAACTGTAAAGAGATTTTTTAATATTGTATGTGCACATTAACACATGGAGAGGAAATTAAAGTTGATGCTTAAGAAAGTAAAAATAAAGCTGAAAGAAAGATCGAGTATAATTATGGATTTATTTTTACAGTCTATTGTATAAGGATACCTGTTTTCTGTTTGATTTAAACATCAAATAGGCCTAAACATCTCTAGATATCCTGCAGAAACAAAACAGTCTATGGAGAAAACATTTTTAATGTTACAAGCCCCTGTGACCTTGACCTTTGACCTGTTGACCTCAAAATTAATAGGCGTCGTCCTTTCCTCCCGAGTAACCAGCATGGATGATCGTAGGTCAAAGCGTATTCTACATTTCACGCGGAAACGAAATGGTCTACAGAAGAAACAGTTTTCATGTTACAAGCCTCTGTCACCTTGACATTTGACCTGTTGACCTCAAAATGGATATGCGTCTTCCTTTCCTCCCAAGTAACCAGCATACCAACTGAAATGATCGTAGGTCAAAGCATTCTCTAGATATCGTGCGGCTACGAATTTCATGTTACAAGCCCCTGTGATCTTGACCTTTGACCTGTTGACCTCAAAATCAATAGGCGTCTTCTTTTCCTCCAAAGTAACCAGCATACCAACTTAAATGATCGTAGGTCAAAGCATTCTCTAGATATCGTGCGGAAACGAAATGGTCTACGGACAGACAGACCGACCATCCGACCGACCGACCGACAGGTGCAAAGCAATATACCCGACTTCTTCGAAGGGGGGCATAATTACTGTGTATGTGTCCTTAACAATAGGTAGTGTTCAGCCAATTTAAGATCAGGCTGCACAGAAATCAAGTACCTGTGTTTTGAAGGTGTATTTATAAAGTTTTGAAGGCAGCAATTTTATTGGCTCTGGAAAGGTCACCTGAATGTGACCTCTAATGGGAAGTCTTCAGATCAAGTAAGTGGATAATACTGCAGTAAGACTAGAGATGATTTTTAGACTGATTTAGTAGTTGTATTCCGAAATTAATATTGAGGGAACTACTTCTTTACTCTGCAGGCTACGAATCAGTAAATCGATAAATTACTGCGCTTTGCTCGCTCAAGCAGTGAGGCTTCCTGCTACTTTCTATGTAAAGATGACAAGAAATAGATCCGACATAAACACTAATAAACAATAACAATAATCCAGTAAGTCCACATCTACAAGTGAATTCATGTTATGTCTATTCACATATTAGGTATGATAGCGTATCTATAATATTATGTGCTGTTTACTGGTTAACTGCATATTACATCATATTTCGTATGTTTAACAACAGTGTATTTACTAAGTACATATAGCAGAGCAATTGTAACCACTAAATTGACAATTGTTTTTGTTTTTGAATGCACACAAAATATTTGCCTCCCACGAATTACAAAAAAATAATGATGAGAATGTCGTAGATAAATAGCATTGATTTAGACACTCTATATAAGTTTTAATTTGCAAAAGACAGTGAGTTTCGATATTTGTTTTGTAGAAATGATATAACAGACAGGTGACTTACTTCAAGAAATGTTCCTTATGATAAAAATACTCTCATAATTCATTTGCTTTTCTTTCCTTTTCTCGCCAACAGTCTAACTATGCTGTCAGCGTTTTGATTATGAGATTGTGGGCAAACAATCATCAACTTTAAAATGCATAATACTAAAACATTTCCCTATTTCCATTGTTCAATTCTCTTTGCTGGCCATGTAGGAAATTCTGAAATTCAAACACACACAAAAAGGTTATTTTTAAAGAATGAAGTCTTTTGGTAAACGATTCCCTTTTTACAAAGGTGCAGTCCGTCATTATTAAAAGGTGCAAATTTTTTTGCTGAATAAGTAGTAATAATGAACAGTTTAAATGACAAAAAAAAGAATGTTTCTTTGAAAAATAAAATCTATTTGCAACTAGCACTAAAAACCCAAATACAGAATGCTTGTTCTATTTACCCTCACCCATTCTCCATTGGTTTCCCATGCATGGACAACAAAAAGAGACATCTGTCCCAACCTCTGCTTTTCCAATACCGATAATGGTCATTTAATCTCCAGACCAAACAATTCAGCCATTAGTTGCCATTATTTCTTGCTCATGTTTCTTTGGCAGAAGGTTTCTGAGAGCCATTAACCATGTTTCCTGCAAATTGGCAGTAAAGCATCCAGTCAAACTAATTCATCTCTTTCCATCTTGTGTCACAAGACATTTGTCTCAATTACTTTCTGAGTTTGAAGCTCACTAAGTAAATGTGTAACAATATAGTTATCTGGCTTCTTTCAAATAGCAAAATAAAAATTGTTTCAGATTTTCATTTATCATTTGGATGGCAATCAAAGTGCTTGTTAGTATTATGGTGTAATGATTAGGGCTATGAAAACTTCTCAAAAATGTGAGTATTGGGTCAGTAATTGGGAAGTAGACCAGGATAGCAAAGTCATGTTATTTAGATTTAACATTTAATACAGATTTTGCATAAGCAATTTAAATCTGTTTTTAAATATTTAATTTAGCTCACATCATATAATTGAGCTACATTGGTCTGACCTAACAATTTATTCGCTATGACCTCAATGTGTACACACCGATCAAAAATGACCTGTGTACATTCGCACATGACATTCTGGATAATTACACTACTTTTGTTAGAACGGGATTGATAATGCATTATAAATTATACATAAATATCACATCTGGAGTACTGCGGCAATCTCACATTCCCGAATGAGGCTCCCGACAGCGTCCCGATAACGCAATGGTACAAATAATCAAACAGGACGCTATCGGGAGCTGTCGGGACTCTGTCGAAACGCTGTCTGGACGCTGTTGGGACATATTCAATCTTATGATCAAAAATTGAATTTCGAGCCCCGAATCTCAGAATATTGCAACGACTTTTGACATATTTCATTTGGGACGCTGTCGGCGCAAAACTCAGTAAAAATCGGGAATGTGTGACTGAGGCATTACCTTATTACCTGTATATGAGAGACAGTGACCCTCACTGGGTATTAAAATTGCCTCCTGTCCCAGCCTTATAAACAATATATCGGTATACCAGTATTTAATGGTATTCAATCAGGCAATATTATATAATTCTGTTTTTTTACATACAGGAACAGACCTGTGTTTGTAAAATTATGCCTTTTATACTTTCAGTCATTTCATTTAATTATATTAATTGTAATAAACTGGAAAAAATCAGTTCGAACTAGGTTTTAAAATGCTCCTTTGTTACATGATTCTATGCACTCACTTAAGCATGACATGTTTAAAACAACTGAAAAGCAAATGACAAACAAAACAACATTTCCATGAATTTATGAAAGTTATAAACCCATTCAATGATGTTAGTTTGATTTTAGCCCCACACATTGATTGTATATAGCAAACATGAAAACTACATCAGCGATGCCAATACAGTCGATGATGTCTCTATTGTAGAGCCATTGATCTTACGCTGCATTTAAGCCAACAATACTTGTCTATATCGGGAAAGGGCAATTAGTTCTACTTCGTTTTCAATAATAACATTTTCAACTACAAATATTTGCATATGCCCATTAATGTTGCAGTTTTGAAGCGGCTAATGCAACAGTGTAACAGAGGTTTTGGAAACATTTGCTAAATCTATCCGACATAAATACAAATACATTACATTAAAGGGACTATGTCAACGAAAAATTGGTTTCCCATTGCTCTATAAATGATATTAGATGATAGAAATTGGTTTCCCATTGCTCTATAAATGATATTAGATGATAGAAATTGGTTTCCCATTGCTCTATAAATGATATTAGATGATAGAAATTGGTTTCCCATTGCTCTATAAATGATATTAGATGATAGAAATTGGTTTCCCATTTGCTCTATAAATGATATTAGATGATAGAAATGCGCTATGCTAAGACATGAACGTTAAAGAAAGAAAACATGACATAATACATAATAAGATATTTGATAAAAACAAATCAGCAACAATGTTTGAAAAAATTCAAACCCGAAGTGGGTATCGAACTCACAACTTAGGAGCCATACGGAGAAATGACTGTAGACAGGGCTTTAACCAACTGACACCGCTATTCTGCTTTGTAAGAAAATATGTGTTAACTATGATTATAAAAATACTCTCACTTTTGACGTCAAAATGTAAACATAACAAGGGCCAAACAAACACGATCTATATTTAAAATTATTTATATTTTAGAACCTGAAAACTCTTTTCCAGTTATATATACTTTATTTTAACCATTATTAAATGCCATTTTTAATAACTTAAGATTTTTTAAAGAAATTACCCCCTTGTGTCCCTTTTCATTGACATAGTCCATTTAACGCTTCGACGTTTTTGTTGCCACTGCAAAATGAGCAATTTTGATATTACAAAGCTGAAATATGCATTTCTAAAATTCTCAACAAAAACAGAAGAAATATTTCACTTTATGAACCATTTCGTATTGGAAACACTTACAAACTGTACACACTTGAAGTGTCAAATTTGTTATCATTTTTTCATGTTATCCAAGCGTTCGTTTCCTGTGGTCATCCATGTTAAAAAAAAATTAAGAGAGTTAATTAACTCATTTGTAAATAATAAGGGTGTAACAGTACATGTTCTTTTGGATAATTATGGTACATATCAGAGTACATAGGCCATGATACAATTCATACAATGGTACATGTTTTATTATGTAAACATAATAACTGATTATTATAAAATGACATTTTTCCAAAATAAGTAAATCTGTAAACAAGTCCCTGTAAAATGACACTAAGAAATTAAAAGGTAAGAAAAAGAGCATGACCTGCAGAGTAAAAAAAGTTCCTGTCGTACGTGTTCCGTATTTAACTTCCCCAAACAGACTGAAAACATCTAAATGCTGACAGCGTAGAAAGACTGTTAGTGCCAAAAAAAAATATTAAGAGCATGTGAATTATGAGTGTATTTTTGCTAAAAAGGAAACATTTGTTGAATGAAGTTCAATTTCCCACCTTTAAAGCTGTCACTGCACAGATAATGAGAGAGATATAACTAAGGTCAAAAATCTTGTTTATAATGCAAAAGTAAGGAAAATCATCCAATGCAATCGATTAAGCACCACTTAGTATAACAATACAAATAACAGCGAACTTTACGATTGGGAAAGCCCTTCTGAAAATAGACTACCACTGTTCAGTGTGTGATATTGAAGATGTGATGTTACTTCTGCATGTACAAATCATAAAAATGAAAAATAATATAATATTTAAACTGTTTTTCTTATTTTCGTTCATTGATAAATTTCTTTCTAAATTATTACATGAAAATATGTTGGAAACAAGACACTGTGTTTGATAAACATACATGCCCCCAGTTAGTGCTGGACAGCCCATTTGAATTATTCTAAGTCCAAATTAGGTCAATGTCAAAGTATGGTTGGGGGATATATGGGTGGATCTGGAATCGTCATAAGCAACAACTGTGTAAGTATCAAAGTGCTGTAGTAAGCGGTGCTGGTGTTTGAATAAACAGTAAAATTTAGTTAACTAAGAAATCGCCCATTTGAATTATTCTAAGTCCAAATTAGGTCAAGGTCAAAGTGAGGTTGGGTGATATGGGTGGATTTGGAACGGTCATAAGTAACAACTGTGTAAATATCCAAGTGTAGTAGTAAGCGGTGTTGGTTCTAGACAAAAAGGTAAAATCTAGTTAACCAAGAAATGGCACTTTGGATTAATATAAGTCCAAATAAGACGAAACTGTAAAATCTTGTTTTATTCTAATTGCAAATCAGGTCACGGTCAAGGTCAAAGTGAGGCTAGGTGATATGGGTGGATAGGGAATGGTCATAAGCAACAACTCTGTAAGTATCCAAGTGTTGTGGTAAAAAAAAGAGGTGTTGGTGCTAGACAAAACAGTAAAATCTACGTAACATCGTCGTGGACAGATGGAAGGACGGACGGACGGACAGGACAATTACTATATACGTCCCGCATCAAGGTGCCGGGGGCATACAAAGTCGTACAAACTAATTTTTGAGCATAAAAATACATGAGTTCCTTCGGGGCATTGAACCAGGGTCCTTTGCGTGAGAGGCAGACACTCTAACCCCGCTGCTAACCATGTTCACGTTTTGGAAAGCTCTTATAAATAGTCTCAATACGCTTTTGAAATCGGGTTGAAACAAAGCGTCGTAATGAATACACCAATGTGTGACAAACTTGTGTTAATGTGTCATCAATGTTATTTCAGTCAGTTATACCAAATAATATAGTTATTTACTAGATTTTAAACAATTTATTTTCATTTTCCCCATCTGTGACGTAGCAGCTTTAAACTTTATAATATGGCTTCTTATTCAATAGTATCGACTTCATAAAAAAAAGTAATTTTTAAGTAACAAACAAATATTTTTCAAGCTAAATATCTAATGCAAACAGAATTAAATACATGACAGTTAACAAGTCAATCTGCAACAAGCCATGCAGAATAACCGACGAAGCGTGGTAGTTAGAGCATCAATTGTTAGTGATTCATAGCCTACTGTGTTAAAAGTAGGTTATACGCTGCGTACTCTCGATTTTCCATACTACAGTTTAATATTAATACATTGGAGTAATTTGTTGTCAAACTATTGAGAATAAGAATTGGTAACAAGAAATAACACTTATGCAACGAGTCAAAAATAACCAATGTAGAGAATTTATTTAGTGGTCTTATTCCAGGACACCCAGGTGAATATTTCGGTAACATAGAAGTAAATAGTGAAATTTGGGGTGTCATTAGTTTGACATAACATTGTTAATAAACTGACTTCTTTGAGAAACTGTATTTGCAATAAATTACATGATATATACATTATAATACACAAGACATACATTATCTTACCAAATTACAAGGTAAGAAAACAGATGTGAATTTTTGCTGTTTTGAAGAAGGACCCTTTCAGGTTTCGATTTACTGACTCGTAGCCTGCAAAGTAAAGAGGTAGTTTTCTGTGATACCTGTTTTGGAAATTACACTCTCAAAAGACCGTTGGCTTCCACCAACAGTCTAACAAGAATTGCTGAACAAGTGTATCTTTGTGACCTGCCCAGTAATTCAATAGACAAAAGAAGAAAAGACAATTCATTAAGAATATATATAGTGCATCATCTAAACACATCAAAAGAAATACATGCTATCTCAAACTTATTCATGCAATTTAAAAAGTTAATATTAGCAAAATGACAATGTATATTTTAAGTTAATAGGAATTTTACCAAATACAAATGTCGTATCTTGCAAGGATCAACAACAACACAAAAACAACAACACGTTAAAATATTATTGTTAAACAGGTGCAGATGTTAATACAGATGTAAATACCCTGTATAGAAGTATTATTTGAAACAGTTTGTTTAAAATTAAACGACATGTTTTTCGACGCATGTGGTTTTGTGAGAGATATTCATGTACATTTTAAGTTGACACGACAGGGTCACCATTTAAACTCCCTGAGTATGAATTTGAAGCCCCTAATAAACATTTCGGTACGGCATCAAAGACCTTTGAACTGTCGCCGATTCCCGTTCACTGCATGACTCATTTAGTTCATGAAACGTTACTAAATTGTATGTGGTGATTTATGTTAATGTTCAGTATTTTGATATCTCAAATTTATAGTGCACGGTGCCATTATTGGTGGATTAAATAAGATGGAATATATCTGTTAAACTGACAAGGTAAGATGCTTACACAGCAACATCGTTAATATAAATTCATATAATGTTCACAGATGTTTATAGTGTGTAAAGTATGCTTGCATGTGCTTTTTAATTGATTTTTCAAGTTTTGCGTTTACATTTCCATATACATGTACAATGTAGCTGTACTCGGATGTAGACAATAAATCGCAGCGGCCCACTGCGAACGTACACCGCGACCCGCCGTGAACGTCCACCACGGCCCGCCGCTAACGTCCAACGCGGACCGCAGCGAACGTCCACCGCGGTCCACGGCGATTTCTTATGGAGTCAGTGTCCTCTGCATTTTCTGGGACCATGATGAATCACCGCGATTTGACCACGCTCTAAAAATTCATCGCCGCGATTGTCCGCGTTACAGTGCGTTTGTCCGCAATTGCAACGCGGGATTTGACAAATGGCTACGAGCTGTACTGTAGGCAGCTATTTCTATATGGCGCCGCTTTGTCTGTATGCATACAAATTATTTTGCAAAAGGAAAATCAAACTTTTATACTGTACTTTATGCTAATGTATTCTCTTATTCTGTGATGTAAGCTGAGTTTTCACAAAAGAGTTTTAGTCCTGACAAAAAAATCTATAAAGGGTAATAATTTAAACGTTTGGGCAATTATGAGTTATGGTTCTTGTATGATTCACTTACTCTTGCTATCTTAAATCATTCTGTGCAGAATCAACAAAATGCCTTCAATCATATTTGAATTATGATTTGCACACTGATGAATAAAGGGAAGTAATTCAGAAGTCAGGTTCTTACATGCGGCACACCATCTGGTGATAGTGATCATTTCTGCCAATTTATCTGAAAATCCCTGCATGCATGGCAATATTATGCACTGGACAATTATTTGACCTTTGACCTTGATAAGTGACCTTGACCTTTCAGCTACAGACCTGGTTCTTTAATGCCACATGCCATCTCATATTGCTTATCATTTCTGCCCTGTAATTTGAAAATTCTTCCATGCTGGACTTTTTTTTACTTCAGTCAATGTCAATGGCGTAAACTCTTATATTTGGCCTTTGACCTTTAAGTGTGACCTTGACCTTACACAAAAGGACCTGGTTGCTGCACGCCACATGCGGTCTCATAACGCTTATCACTTCTGTCAAGTAGTTAAAAAATTCTTCCATGCTGGACAAAATTATGCTCCAGACAGAGTCCATGGTATTCATACTTCTATTTGACCTTTGACCTTTAAGTGTGACCTTGACCTTGGACCTAGTTCATGCGGGTGACACATTGTCTTATAATGGTTAACAATTTTGCCAAGTTATTTGAAAATCCTTCAATGCTGGACAAAGAAATTGCCTGGACAACAATCTTAATATATTTACATTTACTTGACCTTTAAGTGTGACCTTGACCTTGGACCAATGCACCTGGTTCTTTGCAAATCCTTCCCTGCTGGACAACATTATGCTGCGGACAGTGTCTATGGCTTAAATTCCTATATTTGACCATTGACCTTTAAGTGTAACCATAACCTTGGACCAAGGGACCTGATACTTGTGCCCGATACACTGTCTCACCACTTCTGCCAAGTTATTTGAAATTCCTTCCTGGTTGAAAAAATAATGATCTTAACAGGGTCTATGGCTTTAATTCTTATATTTGGCCTTTGACCTTTAAGTGTGACCTTTACCATGGACCTAGGGACCTGGTTCTTGCGCGCAACACACTGTCTCACCATGTGTAACACTTGTGGCAAGTTATTTAAAATTCCTTCTATGCTGGACAAAATTATGCTCCGGACAGGATATATGGCTTTAAATTCTTATATTTTACCTTGACCTTTAAGTGCGACTTTGACTTGGACCTAGGGACATGGTTCTTGCACGCAACACACCGTCTCAACATACTTAGCACTTCTGCCAAGTAATTTGAAATTCCTTCCCCGCTGGACAAAATTATTCTCCGGACAGTGTCCGTGGCTTTACTTCTTAAATTTGACCTTTGACCTATAAGTTTGACCTTGACCTTGACCTAGGGACCTGGTTATTGCGCGTGACACATCGTCTCATCGTGCTCAACACTTGTGCCAAGTTATTTTTAATTCTTTCCATGCTGGACAAAATTATGCTCCAGACAGGGTCTATGGCTTAAAATTCTTTTATTTGACCTTTGACCTTTAAGTGTGACCTTGACCTTGGACCTAGGGACATGGTTCTTGCGCGTGACACACTGTCTCATTATGCTAAACATTTTTGCCAAGTTATGCTGAAATCCTCCATGGCTCGACAAAGTTATTGTCTGGACAAGAATCTGAACATACGTACATACCTACACACGTACATACGTACCCACGGACAGGGTAAACTCAATACGCCCCCCCATCATTGATGGTGTGGGCATAAACAAGAGCTGTCAGAGGACAGCTCGCTCAACTATTCGAAGTATTTCAGTTGGTACATATTTTGAAAAGTGGCATAAATTTGTTAAAAAACAAAACTGAGTTATGGCAATTATTTCATCAAATTATTCCAAGTTTCCAGTGAAAACATAATATAGTTTATATATTTTAAGACTTTGGAACAAAAACTTTAACCACAAAATCTATGTAAAAAGTGCACATTCCTCTCTAAAAATACAAAACAGAGTTATGGGGATTGTTGAACCTGATGGTGGAGTTGATGGCAACGGTACATTCCAAGTTTCAAGTGAATAACCTATGTAGATTTCAAGGTATAAGACTTCTGAATATAAACTTTAACCAGAAAATCTATGTGAAAAGGGGGCGTAACTCTGTCAAAATACAAAACAGAGTTACGGGGAATGTTATCCCTGATGATGCAGTTGATAACAAAGACGCATTCCAAGTTTCAGGTGAATACCTAACTTGTGTACTTTTGAATATAAAATTTAACCAGAAAATCTATGTAAAAAAAGGGGCATAACTCTGTCAAAATATAAAACAGAGTTAAAGAAAATGTTAGAGGAGTTGATGACAAAGGTATATTCCAAGTTTTAAGTTAAAACGTATGTAGTTTTGAAGTAAAAAAACTTTTGAATATAAACTTTAACCAAATAATCTATGTGAAAAAGGGGCATTACTGTGTTCAAATACACCACAGAGTTATAGGGAATGTTGCCTCTGATACTCAAGTTGATGACAAAGGTATGCTCCAAGTTTCAAGTAAATAACTTATGTACTTCTGCAGTTACAAAACTTTTCAATATAAACTTTGACCAAAAAAGCTGTGTGACAAAATACAAAACAGAGTTATGGGGAATGGTCACATTTATACTGGAGTTGATGACAAAGATATATTCCAAGTTTCAAGTGAATAACGTATGTAGTTTTGAAGTTAAAAATCTTTTGAATATAACTTTAACCAGAAAATCTATGTAACCAAGGGGCATAAATATGTCAAAAAAAACAACAGAGTTATGGGAAATGTTGTCCCTGATACAGGGGTTGATGCCAACGGTATATGCAAAGTTTCAAGTGAATAACTTATGTAGTTTTGAAGTAACAAAACTTCTGCATATAAACTTTACCCTGAAAATCTAAGTGAAAAAGGAGCATAACTCTGTCAAAATACTTTTTTTTTTAAATAACCAATTCAAACGCAGACGCTGGGGGTAGTAGGATAGCTCACCTATTCTTCGAATAGTCAAGCTAAAGTCTTGCTGTATCAAAACACTGAAGAAGTGAATTGTTATTGTCTAAATTCAAAAACAAGTCATGATATAATATCTAGGATGCAATTTTTTTGCCAAGATACCAATGCAATGAAATTGTAAATATGAGAGTATTTTAAAAGCCGAATACCCCCAAAAGTATTAAATGCTAGTAATTACTTCACATTTTTGCCATGTACATCTCTTGGCTTGAATGACAAGAGGAATCCCCCAAGACCAGAAAAATACTAGACGATGCTCATGTTCAAAGAAACAATAATTATCACTTTATCCGAGACTCTGAGAGATCTCCCAACACACCGGCAGAGACCCTATTATTTCCCCACAGAAACTCCTTGGTGACCAGTTTTCGTCTCGGGGTTTAAATTACGACGCGTCAAGGGCAAAGTTATTGCACGCTGAATAGGGAGGCAAAAACGATAAATGAATTTGCTGTGTAAGTGTGTGATAGCCTAATGGTAGAGTGCTTGCTTACTATTCAGAGGATATGGTGTTCAAAACAACATATCCATCATGTGTTTTTTCAGGTCAATATAAGGAAGTTGTTGTACCAGCTGTAATTGCTGTCCATTTTTTTTGAGATAACACAGCGATTTTCCTGTTAATGTGTTTTGTGTTGGGGGAGATATCCCACCTTTTTCTGTTATATATTTATGTTTCAAACATTCTTCACTGTAGTATTTGTACAATACAATCACATTGAAAAAAGGTAATTTAACGGAAAAAAGTGGAATGCGTGCTAATAGTAATTGTGCTCAAATTAACAAAAAGTTAAGACCGAAGACGGCATCGAACCCGCAACCCCACCGTAAGCTACTGCCTTAACCTCTAAACCATTTAATTATGCACGTATAATTATTGGCTAAAAATAAGTTAAACTCACAGTTTGTATAATTATGTAGACGTTAAGAGCGATCGCGTGTTTAGATTTTTCCAATAAAAGGTTACGGAAACTAACGGAATATGCCTGAGTGCCAGGTCAAAGTTGTCAGACTATACATATGATAACATGTTTTCAATACAAGTTGTTACAATAAGCCAAGATTCAAATCATTTAAAATTAAATGAAAATGTGTTGAATTAAAAAAAACAGACACAAGTCCTGGTTGACAACAATGAAAGTTGAATTGTATATTGGTTTATATTTTATAATAATATTCAACACATTGCCTTGATTGACTGATCTGAATCAATATTGCACGTATGCAGATAAGTTAAATCATGACAATAAGTTAGGAGGGAAAGATCTAGGACCTAAAAAGGTACAGGGTGCTTCTAAAAAAAAGGAGCAGGGTGGAAAGACCATCCAGTTTGATGATATTTTCTAAGAATTTGCTAAATCTAGGGTGTTTTTGAGTCTAATTCTTTTAATTAAAGTTTTTAAGCAAAGTCTATTCATTTGTCATTGAATACTTGCAAAAAATATATTGAGTTTCAGAAGATATTCAACATTTCTGTGTTGACCAGCCCAGATGGGCAGCAGGGGGGAACCAAAAAGGAGCAGGGTGCTGTACCCTGCTATTTTGCTCCAGATCCTTCCCTAATCTAGTTAGGAGGATAGACTTTTTTATAGCGAAGCTCATGTTGTGTTGTAAGGGATCTACAGCATATGTGGATTTAGAGGGGGCAGAATCGGCATATACAATTAGAAATTTAAAGCTTACATTAACTAAATCATGTGCATTTCGTTACAACAATGTGTTTTTCAATCAATTTATTGCAAATATACTTAACCCTTCTGTGGTATTTTCATTTTGACGATATTTCATCATTCCGTGACATGTATCTTAACATGTAAGAGACAACTTACAGTAGATTGTTGGCAGTTACATAATATTTCGCACCCTCTAACTAAAAATCCCGCCCCTCTAATTCAAGATCCTGTAATTGCGCCTGTACAGTCTGGTTTACGCTAAACAAACATATTTCAAGAGTCTGGGTGATGGAGTACTAGGAGTAGACTGGTTTACTGCATATAATATATCAGAGTAATTACTATGCAGCACTCTGAAATGGGCTAACAGTTGTACCCACACTTGTAGGTATGTGTCAGAGATGAGTCAACAAGCAGTAGACTGGTTTACTGCATATAATATATCAGAGTAATTACTATGCAGCACTCTGAAATGGGCTAACAGTTGTACCCACACTTGTAGGTACGAGTCAGAGATGAGTCAACAAGCAGTAGACTGGTTTACTGCATATAATATATCAAAGTAATTACTCTGCTGCACTCAGAAATGGGCTAACAGTTGTACCCACACTTGTAGGTACGAGTCAGAGATGAGTCAACAAGCAGTAGACTGGTTTACTGCATATAATATATCAGAGTAATTACTATGCAGCACTCTGAAATGGGCTAACAGTTGTACCCACACTTGTAGGTACGAGTCAGAGATGAGTCAACAAGCAGTAGACTGGTTTACTGCATATAATATATCAGAGTAATTACTATGCAGCACTCTGAAATGGGCTAACAGTTGTACCCACACTTGTAGGTATGTGTCAGAGATGAGTCAACAAGCAGTAGACTGGTTTACTGCATATAATATATCAGAGTAATTACTATGCAGCACTCTGAAATGGGCTAACAGTTGTACCCACACTTGTAGGTACGAGTCAGAGATGAGTCAACAAGCAGTAGACTGGTTTACTGCATATAATATATCAGAGTAATTACTATGCAGCACTCTGAAATGGGCTAACAGTTGTACCCACACTTGTAGGTATGTGTCAGAGATGAGTCAACAAGCAGTAGACTGGTTTACTGCATATAATATATCAGAGTAATTACTATGCAGCACTCTGAAATGGGCTAACAGTTGTACCCACACTTGTAGGTACGAGTCAGAGATGAGTCAACAAGCAGTAGACTGGTTTACTGCATATAATATATCAGAGTAATTACTATGCAGCACTCTGAAATGGGCTAACAGTTGTACCCACACTTGTAGGTATGTGTCAGAGATGAGTCAACAAGCAGTAGACTGGTTTACTGCATATAATATATCAGAGTAATTACTATGCAGCACTCTGAAATGGGCTAACAGTTGTACCCACACTTGTAGGTATGTGTCAGAGATGAGTCAACAAGCAGTAGACTGGTTTACTGCATATAATATATCAGAGTAATTACTATGCAGCACTCTGAAATGGGCTAACAGTTGTACCCACACTTGTAGGTACGAGTCAGAGATGAGTCAACAAGCAGTAGACTGGTTTACTGCATATAATATATCAAAGTAATTACTATGCAGCACTCTGAAATGGGCTAACAGTTGTACCCACACTTGTAGGTACGAGTCAGAGATGAGTCAACAAGCAGTAGACTGGTTTACTGCATATAATATATCAGAGTAATTACTATGCAGCACTCTGAAATGGGCTAACAGTTGTACCCACACTTGTAGGTACGAGTCAGAGATGAGTCAACAAGCAGTAGACTGGTTTACTGCATATAATATATCAGAGTAATTACTATGCAGCACTCTGAAATGGGCTAACAGTTGTACCCACACTTGTAGGTACAAGTCAGAGATGAGTCAACAAGCAGTAGACTGGTTTACTGCATATAATATATCAGAGTAATTACTATGCAGCACTCTGAAATGGGCTAACAGTTGTACCCACACTTGTAGGTACGAGTCAGAGATGAGTCAACAAGCAGTAGACTGGTGTATTGTACCAAATATTGCAAAGTAATTACTCTGCTGCACTCAGAAATGGGCTAACAGTTGTACCAACACTTGTGGGTATGTGTCAGAGATGAGTCAACAAGCAGTAGACTGGTTTACTGCATAAAATATCGCAAAGTAATTACTCTGCTGCACTCAGAAATGGGCTAACAGTTGTACCAACACTTGTAGGTATGTGTCAGAGATGAGTCAACAAGCAGTAGACTGGTTTACTGCATATAATATATCAGAGTAATTACTCAGCAGCACTCAGAAATGGGCTAACAGTTGTACCCACACTTGTAGGTACGAGTCAGAGATGAGTCAACAAGCAGTAGACTGGTGTATTGTACCAAATATTGCAAAGTAATTACTCTGCTGCACTCAGAAATTTGCTAACAGTTGTACCAACACTTGTAGGTATGTGTCAGAGATGAGTCAACAAGGAGTAGACTGGTGTACTGCATCAAATATCGCAAAGTAATTACTCTGCTGCACTCAGAAATGGGCTAACAGCTGTACCCACACTTGTGGGTGCAGTCAGAGGTGAGTCAACAAGCAGTAGACTGGTGTACTGCATAAAATATTGGAAAGTAATTACTCTGCTGCACTCAGAAATGGGCTAATAGTTGTACCCACACTTGTGGGTACAGTCAGAGATGAGTCAACAAGGAGTAGACTGGTGTACTGCATGAAATATTGAAAAGTAATTACTCTGCTGCACTCAGAAATGGGCTAACAGTTGTACCCACACTTGTGGGTGCAGTCAGAGGTGAGTCAACAAGCAGCCAAAGGTTAGCATTTTTAAAAGTGTTTTGATTTGGCAGTGTCATAAATTGGCACAATCAGCAATAGCCGCCAAATTTAAACCAGTACCAATCAACTGTTACCTACTTTTGCTGTGATAATAATGGCGAGAAAAGGTGTGAAACTGCTGTACATGAAGCAGCTTTGTTTTTGTCCCAGTTAGATAGTGTTCCCGCATTTTTTATAAGTTGCCATATACATACTTGTAATGCACTCTAGGAGAAGTTTTATGTTATCATTCATTGTAATCTGCCACAGTTTTGACAAAATGTTTATCACAAAATATAGTTATGTAGACTGTACATGATGTTGTTGAAATTTTCACAAACTCTAATGTCAATTGAGCTATTTAAGCACTATATTTGATTCTTCTTATTTTGACGGGATTAAAATTGTATCATATGCAGGGTTGTTATTGGCAGTGTTTAGACTTGGCGCAACCAAACGAGCCAAAGTTAAACTCCCGCCAAAAAATAGTAATTATACTGTACTCCTCAACACTAACAAATGGGCTGTCAGTTACCACACTTGGCATCATGCAGCGTGATGATGTCATACACCAAAATTAACTCGCATAGAAAATCTTGACTTGTGAAAGCAGTTTGACAAATGTCTTTATCATTTTGAAAGTACTAGGTTAAATTCTGAGAATACTTTGAGCAAAAGTACATTGGTCAATGTTATGATCATGTGAATGGTATGTACACGAAGGTAATACATAATAATTTGTGTATAATCAAGATTTACTATCTATCACACACACTACAGCAACAGAACACAAATATAAGCCAGGTTCTGTGTTTGATAAACACACATGCCCCCCCGTTGGTGCTGGGTAGCCCATTTCTTAGTCCAAATTAGGTCAAGGTCAAAGTGAGGTTGTGTGATATGGGTGGATTGGGATTGGTCATAAGTAACAACTGTGTAAATATCTAAGTGTTGTAGTAAGCTGTGTTGGTGCTAGACGAAACGGTAAAATCTACTTAACCAAGAAATGGCACTTTTGAATTATTATAAGTCCAATTTAGGCCATGGTCAAAGTAAGGTTGGGTGATATGGGTGGATAGGGAATGGTCATAAGCAACAACAGTGTAAGTATCAAAGTGTTGTAGAGAGTGGTGTTGGTGCTAGACGAAGGTAAAATCTTCTTAACCTTGTCACGGACAGAAGGACGGACAGGACGATCACTATATGCCTCCTGCATCAAGATGCCGGGGGCATAAAAATAAAAACAATGTTATGATGAAATTAATTAAATCAACTGAAACAATATCGAAAAGAAATCAAGAAAAAACGTTATGACATAAATTGTACGCTTCACAGCCATAGTAAAAAAAAGCTTTCACTGGCTGACATTTTGCAAGCATATTGATCTGATGGCCATCAGATGACAACACGAGTACTCGAGTACTCGTGCAATTTCAGTTGCCATGCACTAGTCACCTATACCCACAAAGAATTGGAAATGTCAATATTTGCAGCAGAACATATTATAGAGTAAATTGCTGCAGCATTGAGCGATCTGGAACATTAGTTTGATGGCCATTAATTAAAAGGAAAAGGAAATCAATTAAAAAGATAGATCTATTCCCAAGAATTTGGAAACAGCATTTTGTTTTCCCTGATAGACAATCAACCAAATCTACGCTTTTACCATTATCTTCAATTGGTATTACAATGATTTGCATCATTACTTAGTATTATGTTTGTTTGTTTGTTTGGATTTTTCGCCGTATTCAACAGTATTTTATCACTGAAATACTGTTGAATACGGCGAAAAATCCAAATAAACAAACAAACAAACATAATACTAAGTAATGATGCAAATCATTGTAAGTTGCTATATTATTACATAATTATGGTTATCATCAGCCATATTTTTGAGATGGCAGATCTCCATATTCCACAATCTAACCCAATTGTTTAAAACCTAGAACAAACTAGTTGTGTCACAGACACGAAAGTCCCCCACAACACATGTCACAGGCACGAATGTCCCCCCCACAACACATGTTTGGACACAGACACGAAAGTCCCCCACAACACATGTTTGGACATGGACACGAAAGTCCCGCACAACACGTGTCACAGACACGAAAGTCCCCCACAACACATGTTCAGATACAGACACGAAAGTCCCCCACAACACATGTTTGGACACAGACACGAAAGTCCCCCACAACACATGTTTGGATACAGACACGAAAGTCCCCCACAACACATGTTTGGACACAGACACAGGGCATGTCGCCAACACTAACAAGAGCTGTTTGTAAACAGTTATGCCCACCTCTAGGTTAAAAGCAATCTTTAAAACATTAAGTTTGGTGATGATCGGATGAGAACTGTTGGACATAAGAAGCAGAACTGCAGTTCTTGGAGTGTTATGGTTGAGCATCGAACTGTTTAGTAAAGATCGGATGAAAACTGTTGGACTTAGAGAGCGGGAACCGCTAACATGGCCAATTTTAGATAATTCAAGGGGCATAACTCCAACATTCCTTGGGCGATTTGGCTGCTTATCGAACTTGGCTGAGATATTATGCCCACAAATATTTTCAGCAAGGTTGGTGAAGATCGGATGTAAACTGTTGGACTTCGAGAGCGGAAACGGCACAAAAGGCTAATTCTAGATAATCCAAAGGCCATAACCCCACAATTCCTTGGGCGATTTGGCTGATTATCGAACTTGGCCGAGATATTATACCAATAAACATTTTTATTAAGTTGGGTGTAGATTGGATGAAAACTATTGGACTTAAGAGAGTGGAAACCGCTAAAAAGGCCAATTTAAGCTAATTCAAGGGCAATAACTCCACAATTCCTTGGGCGATTTGGCTGATTATCAAACTTGACCTAGATATTATTATTACAAACATTTTCATGAAGTTTGGTAAAAATCGGATGAAAACTGTTCAACTTAAAGTGCAGAAACAAAGTGGTCTACCTACAGACCAACCGACAAACATTAGCAAACCAATATACCCCGCCATCTGCGATGGAGGGCATATATAATCCTCCACAAATTTATTTTCATAATTTCAGGAAGTATACATTCTATAGTGGAAAAAATGACAAAGGGCCATAATTCTGCCAATTTTGGTTGCAGCCGAAATTCCTTCCTTTACGATCACCTACACATTAAAGTTTTTCAGCTGTGAAAGTTTGAGCGAAATCCACCCAGCAGTTAAAGAGCAGTCAAGTCTACATAATTTCTGGATGTCCGTAAGTACGACTGACGGACAAGTGCAATGCTTAATGCCTCCAACATTGTGGGGGCATAAAAAATGTAGCTTGGCAAGTTCAAACTGATCCCGTTTACAAAGAAGGCGCGTAAAGAATACAGTATTTAAAGCAAAAAGGCCATTCAAAAAATGTATACCAAATTTAACTATAACATTGTTAATGATATAACCACCTGCATATTTCAGCTTAAACTTTAAATATATGCCAATCTGAGATAACAAATTACTGCACACCGTTGACCCAAATGTAATTACTACACTTCAATTAGTTAATATACTGTGTTCATTGTTTTGTGAAATTATTGCACCATCATCAATACTCAGGTCAAGATGATCTTTCAGTATTTGCAAATACTTAAGCTCAGCACCAGAAATATTTACATAGAAGCTTTCATTGTCAATAATACATCATTGTTAATCTCTGCGAACATGTTCAGCTCTTAAAGCTCGGCCAAATTGACCTGACACTTGTGAAATCTATTAGCATAATTTAATGCTTGAATTACCATACTTTACCATGTATAACGTGCAGTTTTTCACCCCCAAGTTTCGATTTTAAAAGTTGGTGCGCGTTATACATTGAAACAATGCTTTATTGGTTGAAAGTTTGCAAAAATTCAACGATGATCGTAAATATCTGCCAAAGTGACGCCATTTTGTTTTCACATAATACTACACCCTATCATCTTTCAGTCTAAATGGGCCCTTGTCAATATGTCAAAAATGGGAGCGTAAGTATGAAAACACTGTGCGGTAAGTTGTAACTGTATTAAAAATGTGTGAATAAAATATGCAAAAAATGTCTTTGTATTTTACACGTTGTTAGATGTTAATTGGCAGCACTCGTTGAGTAATTGGAGACGCCGTTGCGTTTTTAACTGCAAGTAAAATGTGTGAATAAAATATGCAAACTGTCTTTGTTCGTGTGTTCACATATTGTAATTGACATTAATTGGCAGCACACGTTGAGTAGTTTGAGAACCACTTGAGAACGTGAAAATATTTAGTTGCACCAATCGATGTGTATAAATATTGAACGTTCAACAGTGTTGAATACCAACTCAGAGAGTGACGACAAAGATGAAGAATTCGAAGGATTCTACGCTTCTGACATCGACGGACGCCCACTGTAGGTGACGAGGATAAAACTGATCGACAATGGCCCTTTACAGGGCCACACATATTCTCGAAAGAATTATCTCAAATTGTCAAAATTATAGTGCCATGTAACCCACGAGCACTTGTCATAAAACGCTCATTATTGACATCAGAAATAAAAGCTATCCATTCAGTGACACGGATCAATGTTTTGATCATGTGATCGGCCAATTACACAATGGCGGCAGATTTTGCTAGTTCTTAAAGTTTCGGAACTGAAAAAAAAATTTCTCCAATTTCAGCATCAAAAAATGGATGCGCGTTATACATGGTAGCGCGTTATACATGGTAAATTACGGTATCGGCTTAGTTTGTTAGTGACTTGACGCTGTGGCCATTGACATTAGTAATATAACAGCAGCATGTTCAGCAACATATTATCAAATTAAAGCCGCAGTCCATGGAATCTACTTCAATACATCGTAATTTGGCAATAGTTCTTATGAAAACTGTTTCTTAGTTACGAAAGGCATATTATACATTTTACGTTAGACAATGCTTGGTACGAACCAAGTATATAATAATGTACATGCTGATTTACTCCAGAGGCATCCCAGTTTATCGCATACAGATGACCATTAGAAACAATTTCTGTAAAGTTTTAGTTTTATTAACAAGTTTCTGGATCAAATGCTTGGTACGAACCAAATATATAATAATGTACATGCTGATTTACTCCAGAGGCATCCCAGTTTATCGCATACAGAAAATAGACAATACCGTAATTTCTCGCATATAAACCGCACTTTTTTTCATCCAAAATGTGTTTAATTTTTTCGTTGCGTCTTATATGCGGATATAAGCAAAAACTCCTAGTTTTTCTATCATAAATATAATGCGATGTATTTTGGCCGCCATTTTGAATTGACGCCTGGTAGAAGTCAGGAAGACCCTTATATAAGTGAATATTCTTACCCGATATGTTTCGCACCGTTTTATATAAGATAATATAATAATGAATTGTGAAATATTTATTTTGCATGGTTAACTGATTTTCTTTTAATTTTATGAAAGCAAAAATATTATATACCGGTAATAATGCAAAAAATAAGAACAAGGGTCAAACAAACTGTACTGTTCACACCACCTTACAAACTAGCTCACACCTTTTACATCGCTATGCAACCGATGACGACGGTTTCATTAAAGATACTCGCGAAGACTGTGTTTGTTTAGCAAACAATTAGCACCCATTTAAGAGGTGTTGAGATGTCCCAGTGTCGACACCATTATAGGTGTTGACGCTGAGACATCTCAACACATATGAGACATCTCAACACTCGAGAGAAAGTATATCTCGAAATAGTCAACCATAACGACACCTCCTTAGGGCTAAAAATTGTAAGAAAGAATATCTGTAATTGTCTATATCGAACGTTTATAACGTACACAACAGCTAAAATTATACATAGTGCAGTGTATCCGCTACTTCTTATTGCAGTTTTCATGACAAAAATAGCTTCAGTGTTGGTAAACAATGGATGCAAAATGAACAATTTTGAAGCCTTTAAAAGTGTTTAAATTGCGAAAAATAATTTTTCCACAAAATACAATCTGAATGTTGAGGTGCGTCTTATCCGCGGGGGCGTCCTATACGCGAGAATTTATGGTACAAAATTACCAAAATGTTATTATTGCACAGATTTCAATGTGTTTTTTTGTTTTTTGATCGGCGAGATGACCATTGGAAACAATTTCTGCAAAGTTTAAGTTTTATTAACAAGTTTCTGGATTGCTGCTTTAACATGATTTCCCTTTGAAAAAAACATTCCCTTTGAAAAAAACAAACTGTTTTTGTTATAATTTTATAATAATTTAATTCATGCATATTGGTCGGTGTCAATTTATTATTTCCCTGAGTTGTAGGAGCGATTTAATGATGAGATATAAAATGAGGCGCATCTTGAGAAAACTGGGCTTAATGCATGTGCGTAAAGTGTCGTCCCGGATTAGCCTGTGCAGTCAGCACAGGCTGATCCGGGACAGCACTTTTCGCTTTTATATTAATTTCTGTTTCAAGGTAGTATCTTCTAAACATAAATCCACTGTAGACGGAAAGTGCCGTCCAAGATTAGCCTGTGCGGACTCCACAAACTAATCTGGGACGACACTTTACGCACATGCATTAAGCTTGGTTTTCCCACGACATGACTCTTTTATATTTTTAAGCGCCAACTGATAGCTCTGCAGCACAATACAACACTAACCTTCATAAATATTTCAACACTAGAAAACGACGAAATGTCAAGTACTGGAATGTTCTATTGATGAGTTATTATTATTACAAGTTTATTACATTTGTACTGAGTGCATAGTTCTGGACTATGATCAATAAATATTTCATGCGCAGTGTCTGATTGAGACTAATTCAATGATGCCAGTGTTGTTTCTTTCACCTTTGGGGGAAAGGTGGCGGGGCCCTTCAGATGGGGAAATTTACGACAAAAGGGGATTTTTTTTTTTTAAAAACATTATTACCTGTTTATATTCTACTTTGTTATAAAACATTAATCAATTGTTTTGCTACAAGTTATAACTTAGATGAGGCACTAACTTTATGAAAATTCCTGTATCTAAGTCAATTTTTGTCCGATTTTTGTCTTTTTTTCAAAACAAAGCTAACATTCTGAGGGGAAATTTTACGGTCGATACAGGGGAAAAATATATACTTTTTAAGCAGGGGAATGGGGACACATTTCGGCCCCAAATTGGCCCTAAAAAAAACACTGGATGCCATTAGCTAGATGTGGAAAAATGGGTACCAGGGTTCATACAAACTGTTGACACCAAAATTCCACGATTTTCCATGATATAGCTCAGTTTTCCATGATACAATCCGAACATACTAAAGTCAAAATAGTACACTGATATCCACATTTTATTTGATCCACATAATAAAATTATTTATCTAGGCCGATCTGCGCCCTGTAGAATGGAATAGAATTGCTTGTAGTGGTGCAATACATAACTGTCCATCATTACCGTCTTGTTTTTGATTTGTTTGTTCAATTATATTATTTCAATGGATTTAATCATTTTTATGCTCTTACAGGCATATTTAAGGATACTTTTCAACTTTTGAAAATTCCATGACTTTTCCATGATAGAATCCAAATTATCAAGATTCCATGATTTTTCCAGACAAAGCCCATTTTCAATGTATTTTCCAGATTTGTACAAACCCTAGTGTGAAAAGTTATTGTTTTGATGTCTTTGGTCAGTTTTTTTATTTCTGGGTTCTCTGACATTTTGGAAAAGTGTCCGGTTGGAGTAGGGAAAAAAATAAAAATAAAAATAAAAAACAAGAACACTGAAATGAGTAAATTAATGACTAGAATTTCACAAATGGAAATGAGCAGAGATATTAAAATCTTAATGCTTTATTACTAACAAAAATCATATTACACAACATTAACTTAATCACTACATGATAACCATGACATAAATTTATTTCTTTTTGTATGCCGTGTAACAGGTTGAAACCCTTTCACAAGGTCATTTTTACGATATCAGTTACATTCTAACATTATTATTTTTTTGCTTTTTGGAAAAAATCGGGTCGGCGGATCCGAGAACCAAGAAATAAAAAAACTCTTGCCTTTGTGTGTTGTTATGGTGTGTGCAGTCTTTTGTAATGATAATTGGATTTTTATCATGTAATATGCAAAGTTTTAATCAATTTACTTACTTAGAAATAAAGTAAAATGATTAATAATAAAAATTACCAATGGTGTTAAAATAGAGAAAGGGTCACAATGTATAACATCACCATTGACGATCTAAAGATGTTGCTGTTGTTGGGAAATAAATGACAGACAATTTTGAAACCAAATACAAATTGTTCCAAAATTGTTCCCTAAGACTAAATAAAATACATTTATGAATTCCTTCACCACAAGAAAGGTTTCTATGTATCGTCATAAAGGGACTTTAAATTACATATGATGACAAAAACTGGGGAAAAAAAGTTGGCAAAACACAGGGAAAACAAGGCATACTCCAATAAAAAAGTGTTAGGTTGGTGTATATAATGATTAAAAATAAATATATCAAATTCAAACTATCTTTCCTCTTGCAGCACAACACAGGCCGCATATTGTGATAACATTTTTAATTCTCTCAAACACAAAAGCACAATAACTTCAAACAGATTACTAGAAGGAATCAACTGTTTGAATTCCATAGCATAACTGCTACCTACGCATGCTTCCATGCTTCCTACAATTTCACATCATCACAACCAAGTAAATTGCACTTCCGATCAATGCAATATTCATATAGTTCTTTGTAATGAAACCAGATCAATCAGAAGATTAGTTTTATTGGCCGCAGCCAAAATGTAGTCCCATGCATAATCAAAGCGCTGAAGGCACTGCAGTTGTTCGCTATTGCGTAACACTGGGCACATCTTGGACAGTCTGGGCAATTAGATAGGGATGATATTTGTCACCTTAAATACAGTTGTAAATGTGTAAATGTTTAAACGAAAATATTCATTTACGTATTTACTATCACATTTGTTCAGTATTATAAATATGACTTGAACATTGCTAAGCGATATATACTATTCAAAAAGGCAAGTTTAAATACAATATCGCCTCGTAAACATGTACATGTACCTGTCAATCAAACTTTGAAATAAATATATCATCATTGTGTAATTATGTTGTATTTTCTCAATCATGTCGTTTTGAATTGTTTTCTTTCAATATGTGTAGCTGATGAATTTAGGTCCATTGTAAATCGTACGCCACTAATTAAAACGTAATCAGGTGTAAAAACTACATAAAGTCACTTTCAGCAGCTTACAACTCTGTACGAGTACACTTTATTTAAAGCCTTTCAAAAAAATCTATTCAAAATGAAAAAACAATGTCGGGCAATAAACCTAATGAGACAAATTATTTGTCCGATTTTCAATTGCATGCTCTTTCTTCGGGCTACAAACATATATTAATTTAATGACATTCCTATTTGACATTCTGACATTAAATATTCAGTACTAACACAAATAATTTGGATATACATGTATAATTATAGTGAAAAAGACAATTATGAATTTCATAACCTGACCCTCTCTGTGGAAGACAGATGATTACGCTGTCGAAGATGAAAAGCTGTGGAGTTGAACAAAACTCAATATTAACCTTAAAAGCAAACAAGGTGATGAATATTAAAAATATTAAACAGTATATGAATGCAAAGACTGTGCTACAAGCTTTTCAACCGTATTAGCAAGTGTTTTAAGTTTGTTAAAGGGAGTTACTATCAAAATATTGTTGGTTTCTTTTGGAAATGTCTTAAAATGTATTCCCTTTCAATTAATTAAGCATCTGGAGTAGCAAAACTGTCAAAAAGTATATGAAAAAAATTATTAACCCCTGACGGGACTAGAACCCGGGTCCTTCAGAATGCGAGTTCAACTACTTGCCACTAGGCTATTGCCGCAACGACTTTCTGCAAAAATTCTGCCTATTGTAGTTTATGATATGAATAGTGTATCCGAACCCAACCGTGATGCATTGACTATTTCCGGAATGCTCCGTAAAAACAACTGCTACTGCGTAATAATGGCTAAACTTTATCATTATAATGATGGCCACGTAAATAATAAAATGAGTAATAAACATTCAATACTAAACAAATTCACTACTCAACAAATTATCTGTACATAAGTTGGCGATAACGAGATGAATAGGTAAGGGTAAGAATTTGTCTATTCGGCTCGCCTCGTGACCCAAGACTTTCATTCATTAATGTATTAGGATGTTGCATAACGTACTATTTATTGTTCTTCCGCGAGTACAGTCATATTTGATCCTACATTGAAAGTTGTTGACTTAAGTTCCCAACATGTCATGTTCTAATTAAATTCATTATCGTAATGATTTC
>CM051027.1:7810641-7843141 GCA_027627225.1 Congeria kusceri | reverse complement strand
CGAATGTAACGAAGTTTCGGATAGAACGTATTCACTGCCCATTCGCCGTGTTTACAATATTTAAAGTATGTAAGAGGTGTCTAAAACATTGTTCTATGGGACCGCTTGATTAAATAATTTATGTGGTAGTAATCAATTAATATTGGCTTTGGGTGTGACTGTCCCTTAACTGGTTCGTTAAAACTTACCGTGACGTAACGGGTACTCAACACGATTATTCGAACCATGTATAGTAGATGTCTTGTACGGAAAATTCTAAAGATTCGACATAAGCGCGAATGAACAGGTTTACAGATTAATTTATACGACAAGTATAAACTACTCACTTATCATTTAGTTTTCAATACATTTTTTACGACGGTCTTATGCTTTAGGAACTGAAGGTAGGCTTGAAGGATCTACTTTTTCGACATATTAAGTGAAAGTATTACTGCTCGCATCGGCATAGCAACAGATTAACAAATGTGGGCGGCATAATTTGTTTCTAATCAGTACACATACTAAACTAGACTCGATTTCTATGTCACATGATTTCATATTAGTTTCTGTTATTTTGATAACACACGGAAACCAAGGGGAAATTGATTCAGTCAACCAGCGGGAAATGATCCAGTCAAAATATAACGGTAGTTCTAGTTTATATTGATACTGTCATATAATGTGCAGGAGACAAAAGTCAAAATATAACACAAAATATGACAAAATGTTTCGTACTATGTGCATTCAGATGACCGATATATTCACAGACTCTTTCACCTTTTCACACAATAGACGATCATTTGAACTTAAATGATGTCGCAGCTAATTTCTAAGTCAAGGGTACTAATTTTAGGCAATAACCTGTCTTTTTTACAAGATATAAAGCTGTCTTTACAACTAGTTTGTTTGTTAGTTTCAATATGTAAAACAACTCACATACTTTTACGGATCTATACGTCCATTTTGTATAACACCTAATGTCTACAATTACGGGAAGTGTGAATAAATGGTCAAAACATATCGTAGTCGTTGTGGTAAGCACAAGTATATGCATTTTTAACAGTAACGATTTTAATAGTTAAGTCAACGTAAACACAATTAATGGTGTACAATAAAAAAATGTAATTGAATATAAGTGTTCACATTGTGCATGAATTATACATATTAGAAACATCATTTAGCTAAATGTTATATACCCTGACCAAATTTTTAAATTTCAAGAGAGAAAAACACAAACCTGGTTTTTGGTTTCTATGTCATGTACAATTAATGAATATTAGGTGTTTGGCTAAGTTGTAATATACATGTACTTTGTTAACAATTAGGTGAAATACAGTGCACACTTTTCTTCTTGCTTGCTTCAATGTAAGCTGTATTCAGGTGGGCCCTAAAATAAGGCATTATTCAGTACGCAAAGGAGATGGGGGCTGACACCCTCATCCTATTTATATTACGGCGGCGGTATTTTTTCGGCGTAGCTGTCTAAGATCACTTTTGACCTAGATTTCTTGCGATAATTATGCAGCCGGAAAATTGAATGCCAATAGAATTGGGCAAATTTTCTAATTTTAGGGAATGCAAACTTCAAACAATGGTTTAACGTATACCAATAGCTGTTGCATACTTTTGGGGATTAAATATTTACATAATTGTTTACATAAGCGGTTATAATGAATTAATAAACATATCCTGGACATATACTCTAGAACTGAGGCTAATTATGAACGTATTTTCTCATTGTATGCCATAAACAGAATGCTATATTCATCAACATAACGAAATAACTATTTTGTTTAGCCTACATTTATATAAGCGATACGCTCTATAAATAGCAATTGTGCAATGTTCCCATTCATAAATCTCATTCACAGAGTTGCCATTCCATGTAGCCCATTGACTCTAGCGAGTTCATTACATTCCAGAAACGGTAGTGTCATTCTAAAAATAGCGCGCGTAGCTGGCAACCCTAGTATAGCTGTGTTAATATACTCGTACTTGCATCAATACTAGCGTTCAGAGAATCATAAACCTAAAACTTTCAAGAAATGGGGAATTTATATTTGTAAACTTACTGTTAATTTGAATTACAATTGTGGTTTCGATTTATTAACGATTATTTATAATTGCATCTTTCTATCAACTTCTCCAGTAGATGTTATTTAATATGTAAAAAGATGCTACATTTTCTATACATAAAATGTTACGAAAGAAGATTCGGAATACGTCGAATTGTTATTCGCCTACCATTAATACACAATTTGCAATACTATTTATACACAGGAACCCTTGATATATCATATTTCTACTGGTATAATTTAAAATCGTCATAGTCTAATGAATTTTTATGTTTGCGTTATCAAAAATAAAGTCTTAACATTTCAAAAATCGCTGAATGTTCCCTGACTATTGCTTTTTATTGGGATACACAGTATAAATGCTTATTTGACTTCAAATTGTTATTATATTAGATAACTAACATGAATGGTATATTACCGGTACTATAAATTACTATATAGACTCGTCTGATACATAATAATTTTAATTCATTCCCGAAATTATTTTCTTACATTGTTAACTTGTTAAATTGGCTTGAAAAATTCAGATAACAATGATGTTAACCGAAATTATATTGGTTGTTCATATATCACTGATGGAAACATGGAGCTGTATGATTGGTGTATTCACGGCATAGATATTAATGATAATTTTATTTAATTTTTAAATTAATAAATTTAGCTCAAATTAACTTTTGGGTCCGAGAAGCTTTCTTATACTGTCCTAAAAATCTGGGGTCCAATAAGTCTTCTTATATTGGTGGGGACCAAAAAATCTGGGGTCTGAGAAGTCACGTAGCCGATCATCTCAGCCGTCTGTTTACGTAATTTTTAAATTACATCTTAATATTAATTTCAGCGCCGATTGTCATTTTTAAAGACATTTCTTCTTTGTTTATATTTTTACTATCATGTAATGTGCAGGAGGCACCGCATATATTTAATAATAATAATAATTTCATAAATAAATTAAAGTATTTTAAAGTAGAACAAACGAAATAATGTAACGTATACTGGAAAAAGTACGACCAACAAGCGTACATAAAATCTACATAAGTGTGAAGTCTGTATGCTGTGACCGTTTATTCAAGCCGCGCCCAAATTAATTTATGCAGAGTCGGGAGTACTGTTATTCATGCCCATAAAAAATAGTGCGCTTTGAAAGCCTGCTCATTATGGGGGAAATGCTACTATTTCAAAGGTTTTCATATAGAAGATGGCTTAAAAAAATATACCCAATAAAAGGCACAATAGTTAAAATAAGACCGTGATTACACACACTTTCCCAAAAGTAAGTTATTTTTTATGCATTTCTTTAACAAAATATTGCCATGTTTTTATGGGGATTTCTGACAATGCTTTTTAGGCTGTTTGCGGAAGCCAACGGTCTTTTGAGAGGGTTATTTCCAAAACAGGTATCGCGGAAAACTGCTTCTTTTCTTTGAAGGCTACGAGTCAGTAAATCGAAACCTAAAATGGTCCTTTTTCAAAACAGCAAAAATGTATGAATGTTTGATTACCTTTTCATTATTTAAGATAATGTATGTCATGTGTATTATAATGTGCATATTATGTGATTTATTACAGTCACAGTTTCTAAAAAAAGTCAATTTATAAAAAATGCTACGTCAAATTAATGGCACCCCTTATTTCGCCATTTACTTGAATGTAACAGAAATATTCACGTGGTTGTCCTGGAATATGACCACTAAATTAATGCGCTACATTTGTTATTTTTGACTCGTTGTGAAAGTGTTATTTCTTGTTACCGATCTTATTCTGAATATTTTGACAACAAATTACTGCAATGTAAAAATTATGCCGTGGTATGGGTAATCGAGAGCTCGCATCGTATGACCTACTTTGACTCAGTAGGCTACGAATCACTAACACTCGATGCTCCAATTACCACGTTTTATCGGTTATTCTGCATTGATCGTTGCCGATTGACTTGTTAACTATATAGGTTATTCCGTTTGAATTAGATAATCTTGAAAAAAAATTGTTCGTCACTTACAAATACATTTCTTTATGATGTCGTATATTATTGAATAAGAAGCCACTGAGAGGTCGCGGTGGCGTAGTGGATATGGTGTTCGCCTAGCGATCGGGAGGTCCCGGGTTCGATCCCCACTCTGGGAGCGTTCTTGAGATCTCCCCCAAAGACACCAAGTACTGGTTCTACCCAGGAAACGGACTCGAGAGTGTCTCAATAAGCCTAAGGCTTTCGATCCAATCGAGCTAAAATAAATAGGTTTAAACTAATAAGAAGCCACTGTATCAAGTTTAAAGGTGGGAAATTGAACTTCATTCTAACAAATGTTACTTTTTGGCAAAAATGCACTCATAATTTACATGCTTTTAGTTTCTTCTGTCGCCAACAGTTTTTCTACGCTGTCAGCGTTTTGATATCTACTTGCTTTGTGCTAAATGGTAATTGTATTGGCATTTTGGACAATTGCAAACCGCTGCGGCAATATGATATATGCCAATCGCTTCATGCAAACAGCAATACAGAAATCGGCAATGTGCCTTACGCAGCAGTCGCTTAATGTTTAACATTAATTCGATAATGAAACTATTTTCTTTGGATATGCATCCTTCTTTTAAATTTCTAATAAGATAGTGTTAATTTGTTGATGGCGAGTCATATCAATATCGATGTAGGCATTTCTCAATGTTGCAATGTGGTACGGGCTAAAGCCTTAACGCTAAACTGTAATTCGATAACGAATGTAAGTTTGCCTTTTCAACTGCTAACTCTTTTTTGTGTCGCCTGCAAAGGCGAGATATAGGGGTTACTTTGGCGGCGTCGGCGGCGGCGTAGTCCCCTTTAGATGGAGCAGACACTAACTTGATAGGTTTTGTGCAATAATTATGAAACTTTATGAAAGTGCTACTAGGCATAAATGGAAGGTTAAGTTCGGTTTTCGGCATAAATGCTCTTATTGTACTTGAGTTATGCTCCGTCAGGCGACACATCCGACTTGCGGAGTTCTAGTTGAATCCAGACAGTGTCAGTCGGACATTTATTCAAGTTGTACCAATTTAATATCGGCATCTGATAAAGTCCCCTTTAGGCCAGTATCATGTCAATGAAATTCCACCCTCCCGACAAATAATACAACGAACGTATGATTAATTAAGGTAGAAAGGTCCTAATGACTTCGGAAATACTCGCGAAATATCGGTTAACTTCGGCCCATTCGCCACTAACTCTAAATCTAATCGATCTGATCCGAAACAGAAAATATTTTCGTGAAATAAACATTACTTTTCGAATGTTGAGTTATTTTCAATTACATGTGTGAAATAAATGCTTATTTGTGTTTAAAGATAAAAGTAAAAATGTAGTTTGAACAAAAACAAGGTAATCTGGCATGGGGAATACCTTCAAATGACGTCATTGTTGGGAATTTCTGTTTACATTTAATCATGACATGTTCGCGATATGTCCGGTGTATTTCATTACACTAAAGTTATAAATAAACGTCCAAGGATTATTAGTGTTATTGAACATAATTATTCGTATATAAAATCATATCTGCGTGAAGGAGATACGTGCTCCGTGCTGTGAAATAACATTCATTCACACCAAAAACTTGGAAAAAATAGTTAGTCGAGATGGGTGGAGAGCTGGATGTCGGGTGATCGAGTTTGGCGTTCTGTTGGATAATTTAAACTACTGTTCATTGTGTAAACTTGGACCCGTTCCACTGAGGAATTCTGACGAGATCTACCGCTGTAAAAACATATGAAAATTATGTATCGACGAAATGATGAGCATGGTCTAAGAGACAGCTTTTTATCCAAAAACAGTGACATTTTACCAATAGTCACAAGCTCCAAGAAGAGTCTTGATGAAGTCATCACAAAGATTTGCCAGTTTTTTTGAAACTCTTGTTAACCAAATGTAATGAAAATGTCAATTTAATTTTTTGAAACACACACTTATAAAAAATGTTTATTTTTTTTTTTATAAATTTGGTAACCAATGATATGTGAACCTCAGCTAGTTACATTTGTATTTCAAATGTTTACACAAAACACTATTTCTTTAACAAAAATAATTCATTTAATATCGATACTGCTATTAGATTATAATTAGAAGAGAAAAAAATATTTAAACATAGAAGGAAAATATTTGCTTTTTTACTTGTCTTATTTTTCATAATTTTCCTTTTTTTTATAACATAGGGTTGCTTCACTCCAAATGTTTTATACCTTGGGATTTTTGTGGTGAACCTATGTCAATTTATACCTTTTTCCTCTCAGATAAGGTTATATTATATGTTGGTAGTACTGATTTTGACATACTATGAAACAAAAGTAAAAAAAACAACAACAAATGGTGTTTGGCGTATTTTTACTGTAATGAAATCTGTTGTTTTTTGCCATATGCTTAACCAAATTTAATGTCTTAAGTATTGTTTGTCAAATTTAGTACTTATGTTTGTTATACTTTTTCATAAGATACATCTTTAACGTATAAATTAAAGCTATTCAGGAATAAATAAAATATATTTTGACAATATGTCATTTTTGTAAGTGTACCCCATCAAAATTTTAGGTTGAAGTAGAAAAATTAGGGGTTATAACAAAAATCGCATTTTTGTCAATACGTGTGGTTAGATTTTGTTTGTATTTCACAGTTTAGTCTCATAATAGATTTAATGATCAAAGATAATAAGAAAGTCAAGGTCTGAAAAAAAGTCCCATTAGGGGCTTTCTACCTTAAATGTTATATGAATATAACACATAATAATAAATAAAATAATACTAATAAATGACGTTGAATCATCCTGTATATTTGTGTAACAAAAGTGTTTGTTAACGTCTTGATGTTGTTTTTGTTGATAACTGAGTTACAGTTGCTGTTGTTGTAATTGTTGTTGGTGTTGATGATGACGATGGCGACGATGATAATAATGTATGTGATGATGATGATGATGATAACGTTAATAACGACGACGACGATAATGATGATGATGATGATGATTATGATGATAATGATGATGACGATGACGACAATGGTGATGATTATCATTATTACAGAACAAACGAAATAATGTAACGAATTATTATTATTATTATTATTATGAGTATTATTATTATTATGGTGATACTGATGGTAATAATGATGATAATCATGGTGATTATGACGATGCTGCTGCTGTTGCTGATGATGGTGTTGTTGATGATGATGATTATGAAGACGAATATGGTGATAATGATGATGATGATGAATGTGATCACGATTATTTTGATACTGATTGTGAAAGTGATAGTGAGGGTGAGGAGAATGAAAACAATGATTATGATGATGATAATCATGACGATGCTGCTGCTGATGACGATAATGATGATGTTGGTAATGATGATTCGATGATAATGACGATTGTTATGAAATTAATGGTAGTGATAGTGATGATAATGACGACGATTATTATTTTGGGGCTAGTTTAAAAACTCTTCTTGTCTGCAACTACATGGTGTAGAAACCTGATATTTTGTATGTATCAACATCTAGTGGTCCTCTATATAATTATGCAAATTACGAACCTGGGGTCAAAACTGGCCACAGGATCAGAAGTTTTATATAGACTTGCATAGGAAAAACATTGAAAATATTTTGTCTGAAAATACTTTTATATGTATCAACATATAGTGGTCCTCTACCAAAATTGTTCAAAGATTGCCCCTGGTGTCAGAAGTGGCAACGCTTTTGGGGTTAGAAGTTTAATATAGACTCACATAGGCAAAATTTTTCAAAATCTTCTTGTCTAGAACTAGGAGTGTATAGCTTTTATATTTGGTATGGACCATCATCTAGTAGTCCTCTACTAAAATTGTTCAAACTAGAGCTACCCCCTGCATGGCGCGTTGTCACCATAATATTGATAGAAGCAACATGCAGTTTTGAGGTGTACAGTATTATTACTTGAAGTGGGGAATAATATTGTGTAAATACATACATTGTGTTATTTAAATGAAACCGGGCTGTATGAGGACAAATCTGTATATGTATATATACACAGGCTTCTTTGTCGCTTAAGAGGCGCAGTTAACTGCTGTTACTGTCACAGACAGCATGTCAAGGACAACGACAAATTGGCTTTTACATGTCTGTCTGCTTGTTTGTCATTGAGTTTGTGCACAGACCTTGCGGTCGTGGAGCCCTTATACTCGACTTCTACGTTAATTTAGTACTGCAATTTTTTTTTTCTTTTGTTTTTAGCCGGATTTTTGAACGAAAAAATCAGGCTTATAGATTAGCCAAACCCAGGTGGTGGGCTGTCAGGCGGGCGTCGTCCACACTTTTGCGTCAAAGTTTTGAATTCCTGTCATACCTTAAACAGTTCTTAACTATGGACTTCTTGTGCCTATGTTAATGAAACTTAATATGTTGATTGATAATGACTAGTAGGGGGTCCTTATCGATTATTGGGTCAAAGATCAAGGTCATTGGATGTCATCAACAATTGTGCTTGAAAGTTTTGAATTCCTGGCTTACTTTCAACAGTTCTTTCCCAATCTCAATGATACTTGGCAGGTAGGTTAGTTTTAACTAGTAGTGGATCCCATTCCGATGTTGGATACTTGGGTCAAAGCTCAAGGTCAAAATGACCAATAGTTGTAAAAGTTTTACCGGTTAATCACCATGGATTCCTTGGGCCTAGGTTCATGAAAATTGATAATATGTTGGTGGGTCATTACTAGTAGAGGGTCCTTATTGAATATTGGGTCGTTTGGTCAAAGGTCAAGGTCATTGGATGTTTTGCTTTCTTGTTTTGATTATGTATATAATGAATATTTCACACAACAATACATTCGCATTGCAAATTCTCTAATAATTAAACTCATAAAGTTAATAGGATATCCCTCGTCGCCTTGATACCAAAGCTGATTCAATTGACTGCACACGGTTTATAGTTTGTTAACAAAAACAATACTGTTTCGCCTAACTTCCTTACGACGGTCTTTCAGCGCTATATCATAATAATCACGTTTAAAGTTGGAAGATAGCAAACTGAAAACTATTGGTATAAAATATGTATCTAATGTCAATAGCGCTTACGCATGCTGTGAAAAATCATTATTTTGCACAGGTTGTGTTTGTTGGGTCCCTTTTTTGTTTACATGTTGACATCAGAATTCTGAGCATATTGCATTACCATAAATTGCAGCTTTTACAAAGCAGTATAGCAAAGTTGGCTAC
The DNA here is from genome assembly GCA_027627225.1 of Congeria kusceri. Classification (NCBI taxonomy): domain Eukaryota; kingdom Metazoa; phylum Mollusca; class Bivalvia; order Myida; family Dreissenidae; genus Congeria; species Congeria kusceri. The sequence goes on along the minus strand of CM051027.1, from coordinate 7,833,889 downwards.
AGCACTGTTATGTGTAATTTAAGATCATCAGTTTTCATTATTGTACCAAATGCTCATTCATTAATCTTCGAAAAATGAATTCGAATAGCAATTTAGTATTCGTTCCATCCCATAAAATTACAACTTGCAACTGTTTATCCATAAGGTAACTGCATACGTTGAACACTAAAACTCGTTTGATTATGTAAACCAACTGTTTTCGAAAGTTATGAATTGTGTAACATCAAAACCCACTATATCTAGTACAACACCAATATTGTTTTACTTCATCCACTCTGAAATATACACTTTAACAAAATAATACTAAGACTATATAAGTACGTATACACACAAATATAAACTCCAAAATACTTATCTTTCCACAAACAATATAATAAGAATATGTTACATCATATCCAAAGTTACATTACCTCGTTTCCCATCTTTGTTTTTAAAACATCAATCTTCTCCCATTGAAGAAACTTTACGTACTGTAACTGTGTAAAAATTGCATTTTCATATGTCACATAAACCTATTATCAGTCTTAAATTTCATCAGATTACGAGGAAGTACATGTAATTTATGAAACTGCATTTATCTAAAATTCACGTTAAACAAAGATAAATATTAGATATTACATGCTCTTAATGATAATATTTCAACGGATTGTGCACATGATCAAAGATATCATTGTGTTATCGGCTCAAATACCAGTATTTTATCTGACCTCTGACTAGTTTCTCATGCTATTATCGTTGGTCGATTAACGTCACGAGAAGATCGTATATTTTCCATACTCTGCTATTACAATAGTTCCTTCCCATTTTGTTTTCATATACGGCTTTTACAAGAGTTATTTCCCTGTGTGTATACAGCATGGCGTCTAAACAGAAACGGTTGGAAGAATTGTCTGCAGCGGACATACCGTTAAAGCTTTTGAACTAAAATTCTGTTCTCCAAGCGTTTGGTTTATTTTGGAATACAAATTACACATATTTCCAGCCCTTTCACATTTGTCATCCCTTCACATCTGGTAAACCAAATTGACACAAGGTTATTATGAAATACTAATACATGTATTCATTTGAACATTAAACAAATGCATAAACATAAAACGAGTTACATGTATGATTGTCCGTCCTTTCGGTGGAATAAAAAGGGCATAGTCAATCAACAAGGACATCTGATGTTGGTAGCTGTGACATTCACATTGACAAGAAAGAATCATCCTTATAATCGTACCGGTACAATTTCATTCACGGTTTCACACAGAATATCCACACATTTTTGCCAGAAAAGATGGGCTTTAAGCTGTTATAAGAAGCGCATTTCCAAAGTTATACACAGTTTGTTGTAGTTTTACATTTAAATTACCTTTGAGATAAAGTCCACTGAATTACCCCTTTATATGACTTTCATAAACCGTTCACCTACCTGAATGATCAAAATGAATGTACATTATTATCAGGTGACATATAATTTAAAATCATTTAAACACATTTACATTACAATTATGCCATATTCTAGGAACATAAAATGCACACAGCGTCACATATCCAAAATATTTTAAATCACAAATAATTCGAATTCCACTCACTTTACGTTCATTTCATTTGAGTTATTCTCTATTTATGAAATAATAGTAACATTTAATTTTTAGCAGCAGCAGCAGCAACTGAAGAAGGTGTTTACGCCTAGTCGTAATAATGACCGTTGATGGCTTAGACTAAGCGTTGAAGAGAAAGCAGTTACCGCATTATGATGCACGCTGTAACCACCGAATAGATCAACTGAAACACAAATAAAAATTATATTATAGTTTTACTATATTTTCTAATAATTAAAAGTTTATTCGTAATGTAATGTAATTTGGAAAGAGAATGTAACCTATTGAACTAAATATTTTAATTTAATTACCAATAAGATTACATACTTTCAATATTAATCCAAACTACCACAAACCTGAATGCCAGACAATGCTAACGCCATTGCTGTCATTTTAGTCAGGTAGAAATCAATCTTAGCTTTCATGAAATTGTAGCAGCCCTGAATGCATAAAAGAAAAAGCATCGAGCAAAACTGCTGTTCATTTGATTCTGTTTTCAAATAAAGAATATCAACAAAGACAACAATAAAATTGAATTGACATTAAACACTATACATTTTAGAACTAATTATACTGGAGTGCAAGTATAATTGCTTTGTTGTCTCAATATTTAATTTAATACTATATTATGATTTCAGAGGCAACAGACACACAAAACGTTATATTTTTCGAGCACATGCGAGCTGAAGTTGAAAATCGTGTTAAATAAATTACGGCTTTCTAGATAAATCCAATTATCTCACTAAATAACTTAGTGTCCAAAATCTTATTCGGTACAAGGACATACAAACATTCGTCTTACCCTGTTGTTTATAAAAGCTGCCGTTTCGTTAAGTTGCAGCTGCTCTGCTTCCTGTTGACACATAGTTTCGTTTGTCGGTTTGGAATTTTCACGTTTGCAACATGATGGTGGTACGTGTTCGTTTGCCTGCAAGTCGCAGTTCGAAGTTGTAATGGCACAAACAAACACAAACATAGATGCAGCCGACTTATTTGATTGCATACACAGCTAGGCCATTCTGTTTTAATACTTTGTTAAGCGTCCGCGTGCGCGAAGGTTTTGAGCTCCGTCAGCCGAAAAAAAAAACACTTTTTGATAAGAGTTAAAAGCGCTAAAGAATGAGCGTCTAGTCATTTTAATCATTGACATTGTGCTTTTTCTTGCCTTTCCGGATATTTTATATGCCGTATTAATAGATCAAAGATAGTGCCAATACTATTGGTGTTGTTTAACCGTTTGTATACAAGAGTTGCTACCCTTTGTTCGAACATTGCCATGGTACAGTTTTGTCAATAAAATACATTTTGCAAAGTTTGTCGGAGCCTCGCTTCTTTACTGGCGTGGTGGCAGCGGTATTAACAAACCAACCACGCACATTCAAGACGTGAAAATCAGTATATACGGCAATATTACTATACATTTTCAGAAAGGAACTTTCTTTTCTCAGCCTGAGAACGACGAAACAGTTCTTGTCCAGTAGCTGTTTAATCTTTGCATCTTTCTTTGACACATAAACCACCCGGTCAATTATTATCTCAGTGGCTTCTCAACGAGCCCGCATATCACTGAGAATGAAAGTACCGTTTAACGTCGTTGAAGTCGTGGCTTAAAAACCTTAAAAAGGCTACAGTACTCTCCTTGGACACACCTTTTCTCAGTCAAGGGGTTAAATGGACAGTAAGGTTAGCACAAACCCTACGCATGGTTTCACCGACAATGGAGAGGACGTTTCACAGACTATTTGCCGCATAGCTGCTCGGAAAGTTACTCAGCTTAAGTTAATGAAAAACCAAATAGGTTACTTTTGCCCTGTAATATCAAGAAAGTCCATAGTGAACAAATTGCACAGGATTATATGACATTTGGGAAGCAATACTTTCCTCCTTACTGGCGTAGCAGTTAAAGTTGGCGAGAAGCCTTGAAAGAACTAATCATAATCACTGCAGGTTAATTTGAACGCAACATGCAACGCTAGCAAAGCTCGTTTTGAAGGAAAATACATACAATGTGAAAAAGTATCAACAAACTAGGATTCGTCTTTGAAAAATCGCTCGTGTGAATTTATGAACTTTAATCTAGAAAGTGCCTCTGCAATTAATTTATTATAATATTGTGCCACATATTGACAATACTTGCCACATATTGACAATACTTGCATATAATCTATACATTTTTGTATAGCATACACGTATGCATATATAAAACTGTGTAATACTGTTTTGTTATTATGAATCATTTCTGTAAACTCAACTGTTGAAAAGGTTTGTGTTATATTTAAATATTCTATTAATTGAAAGTCTTTAAACTAGTCAGTTGGTTTAAATATGTTTCATATGCTGTTTTTGTTATTAAAGCATCAAAACTATTCCATTGTTTATTATCAAGGTCAAGAAAATTGGTTTGTTTTTTTCGAAACGAGTTTGTGTGTTTTTGAGAATAGGTAGGCCTAGCTGGGTTTCGCAAAATGAGGTTGACGCTTAACAAAATATAAAAACAGAATGGCCTTATTTTCTGTACACCCTACTGGCGCAGTGCCTAAATCCGCCACATTTGGGGGGTATTTGTACGATATTTTATAAAGTTGTTTACCCATTGACATAAAAATTCACATTTATCAAGTTAGTTTAGTGTGCATTTGCTGGCGTTTTTTGGTTATATTTCAACTACTTGGTAAATACAAAATAATTATTGAGATCGAAGGCCTAAACAGTGTAAAAAATGAGCGTGGGAGTGCCTAAATCCGCCACCCCTCTTTAAAATGTTCACATGGCTTGAAAATAATATTCTTTGATTAATTTTTTTTTCAAAGCAACTTCTATTGACTTATATTGACAAAACTCCTACTTTTTTTTATTTAAGGTTCATTTTATAGTCTTCAATATAAAACACGGTGATCCGAAGTTGCTTGGTGAAAATCGTAGATCAGGAACCGTGACATGCTTATTCCACATTTGACTATTGTTCTTATTTAATTTTCTATATTAAGCAGCTCGATGTCTGTTGTTAATACAATGTTTCAATTTCTTCAAATACTCGTTTGTATTTCTAAAAATAACTCTGAAACTGAGGCCCTGCGTGCACGTGGGACAAGCAATGTGGGGTTTGAATAGCGAGACATTTGCGCTCTCAATAAGCAGGGTTTTTTTTCCACATTTTATTGTACGTAATGCCAATGAATAATTGTTAATTTTATTCTGCACATGCTCACATTTAATTTTATGGTGGACACCATGCGGAGCCTCAAAATTGCGCATGCGCAGTATGAAATAGATTCCCCGCATGCAGTTTGTTTGCATTTAGGGGTTATGTACACAATAATTGGATTAAATATCCATTAATGCACAAATCAAGATGAAAACTCGTCAGCGTTGTTAAATGAAAGTATCTGATTGATCGAGATCAACAAAATAGAAATCGCCGGTAAATAAACGCTTATTCAAATGGGGTTGTGGATTTAGGCAAGTGGCGGATTAAGGCACTGCGCCAGTATAGTTTTGTAGAATGTGATCATGATTAATTAGTAATTACCCTTAGCGAAACTATCTTCGAAATAATCATTACGAAATTTAATGAAGTTAATAGGAGTTATTCATTTTGTAATAGTGTTTGTAAAATAAAAATAAATATTATACTGGTTTAAAATGGTTTAAAATGCATTTTTGCAAATTGCATTATTTCTAACATATATACGCTTGACTGTTCCTCGGTCTGGAAAATCCAGTAAATATTCAATCATTTAAGTGCATGTGTTCATGCTTAATAAATGTAACAACGTGCCTAATACGATTTTAAAACGTACTTCAGACCATGTAATATTTGCATAATCGTTCGGTCCGTTGGCGCCACAGCACGAGAACTATAACAGGAAATGTATATTTATGTTACATCTGAACTGATGTCAAATTTTATTTAAATCATAACATTGATACCGAATGTATATTAAAATTCGGATTAACAAAAGACAAAAACTATGTTGTGTGGTTTGTGTTATTATGGTGGCATACTTCTGCATAAGATAAACGGATCAACGGTTAAAAAAAATTGAATAATGAAAGTTAAACAAAATAATTTAATGTTCATAAAAGTTAAACACATATTCTGGAAAACTTGAAAAAAAAACAACGTTTTCTTGAAAGTATTATCTGGTTATGAAGATGACGTAAGGCATCATGACGTGATGTATAATGGTTTGGCATCGTAATTAAGACGAATTGTTGAAAAATAAATATAAGTCATCTCACTTGTCGAAATGTTTCTTTTCGAAAGGTATAATGTATTAATCTTTTTGACGAGTATTTGTTTAGAAGACTGAGTGATTTTATTAGGTGGCTATTTACATATATATTCGCCTTCATAAAAACATCAAACGTATCAAGAAAACTAGTAGTGCAATGTCTATTAAATTCTCATATTTGTGAATTAAATTAATTGACGTGCGTTAAATTATCTGACCAAAGTGAATAAGAACAATTCGACTAAGCGAAAAACATATCACCAAATGGAGGCACTTCTACGTATCCGTAGATAGTAATATTTTTCGTGAAATGCTTAATATTTTCATCAAAGTTAATAACTTTTTAATAAAAAAAGAAATTATTATATTGCCGGAAATAGTTTTACTTTCCATGAAATTCTTACTTTTTTGCGATAATAAACAACAATTTGCGAAAGAAAATCAGATTATGTTACGCAGGAGTGGGCACTTATTTGATCTGTTTTTAAGATAACAAGAAAATATCCGCAAAACTTAACATTTTAAGATAACAAGATAAAATATCCGCAAAAATTTAAATATTTTCCGAAAGTATTCTTTTAAGTTTTAGTAAACATTTGTTAAACTTTAATGAAATGTATCTGGTTATCTTATGCAGAGGTATGCCACCATACAAAAAGTTTTAAATAGTCTTGTAAATTTGGGATTATCTTGCCGGTATAGTGAAATTCTTATTTCAAATAAAAATATTTCATGCAGTAGTGGACACTTATATGCTTTTGTTTTTATGAGAACCAGATTATATTAATATGCAGAAGTATGCTAACATACACACCTATTTTATCTTACTAGTTGCATTATCTGTATTAAAACGAACTGTTCTGACTACGAATTTGATAATGACTTTCCATTCTAATATCCGCAATCTATTTGTTTACAAAAAATACACATTGATAGTGGTGGTAGTAATTTAAAATAGGACCTTTATCTGAACGCTGTCCCAGGCTTCTGAAACCACACCGCGTCCTACAGTGTAATCATCCCTCAGGGACATGATCAGCGTCAACGCTAATTCGTCGCGAAACTGATAATAATAATAATAATAATAATAATAATAATGATAACTCATTATAAATAAATAAATAAATAAATATATATATATATATATATATATTTTTTTTTTTTATTTTTTTTTTTTTTTTAAATTAATTTCATATTTGAATATACACAACCCTTCTTACCTGGCATTTATATGTTGCGGATAGCGTTCCAAAAGTTAAGTTAACGATGAACATTGCGCTGAAAAACTGAAAAGTATAAGGAAGTTAGTATAAATTGTATTATTATTTATCAAAGTATAAACAAACAAGACGGCAGCTTTTAATGGCAGAGATTGATTTTTTAAGCTGTATGTCACCTGTACATATTATTTGAATTCTACGTTAAGCATTAAAAAAACTGGGTTAGATAAAAAGACAAATATGTACGCAATATATTCTTTTAATCACACAAATATGATTATTTTGTCACCCAAAAATGATGATGTCGAAAGATAAATGCTTAGGAAAAGGCGAAAATATTCCTTCAAGTTTTTTACTTTAAATATCGTTTTTTCAAAGTCAATACCCTATATATTTTAGTTGAAAAGTGTGTCCGGTCAGGAAAATGTGCGATCCCTCAACAAGACAAATGCCATATGGGTGAATCTAGATTAATGTTCCAGACTAGAATCGATACTTGAACTATTTCCTTTTATTTAGACACTGATATAAATAAACATACAAATATAAATTTATAGAATACTGACATACCACGACACCTAAACGCATCCAGTAACAAGAACAACACTCGCACAAGACAGCTACAAAGGCAAAACCGATCAATAATCCACCGGAAATTGTATTGGTGTAATTAACTGTTTCGATCTTGTTTTCCAAACGATAGATTTGAAGCAGGTCTTGAATTGTAGCAATGTCTTTTTTATCCGTTGAATTAGCAGAGCATACAAGAGCACTGCCACATGCCTTAAACATGAAATAGAAAAAAATGAACAAAATGCACAATATAATTTTTTATCAGGAGTAAGTATATAGTTTGTTACATCATTTAATGAACACATGTTACGACTTCAGGACTATGCTACTTTGTCATTGAAATGAGCAGTTTGCTCCAGCGTTCTAATTCGTGTATACGCAGGCACTAATTACTAAATCGTTCAAGTTTTTTCATTACAGATGAATACGGCAATTGAAACCGGTCAAATATGTTCACATCACTCTTGAGGTTGAGTGCTCGTTTTGATTTAAACCGATCACGGGAATGAATTTCTAAACATTTTTAGGCAATAGAATGTTTCATGCTAGAAGTCAAAGCTTAAGTATGTGCCGAAGAAATATGTTTTTTTAAACTTAAGTGTAAAAATAAACCAAATGAATATAAAATGCATGCGGAAAACAAAACTTAGACTGTATTTAATACCAGATAAAACATACCGTAGAAAAACAAACCCAAAATAAATCAAACAAGAAATATATTGAAAACAGATATTCGGTGTCTATGGTACATTAAATATAAGGAATGTAGATTAAACTGTCGACATATATACATTTCGAAACTGAAAAATGTTTGACTTGGAAATTCTTCCACTGTAATTCACACACAATACTGACATACCAAAACTGTACTATACCCCATCATATCGATAAGATAAATATAGTAACACAGAAAATAATTCGTAGATAATATAGGAATAAATACAAATAGCATCGGTACAAATACATGGCAGGTTATTCTAGTATTTTTCTTTTCGAAGTAAAGGCAGACTGACCTTTAAGTCCCGGGTTAATTCATTCACGAGTATCATGTATACAACAGCTATTGACAGTGTGCGTAACGGTGCCTATTGTGTGCGAATATAGAAAGGGCACTCGAAAGTTGTAATTAGTTTTTTTAATTTAGCACTCCTTTCTGGTTGACTAGACTAGTGTACTGCGAATATTTTCTAAATAGCCGATGTACTACCAAAATGTATTCATTCGTTGCTACTAGCGGGACATTTTTGCAACATCTGATCGGATATTGAGAAATTGCGCCAAAAAATATAACTGACCGAGGCGTTAGTTGGAAAACATACACACTCTCTGTCCGACACGCACAAACAATAATAAACTGCGAAAAAAGAAACAGAAAAATGTTCGTATTATTTCCACATCACGACATATATTTAAGAAATCACTATTGTTAATCATATTTTTTTGTGTACAGTCGGTATGTATATGGAATTATGCAAGAAAACATAAAATGCGTACTTAAATGACTTTAACTGCACTAAAACATACAACATCACATACAATAGGCGGTTGTATTACTGTTAAAGAAGAGACCATTTACCACCGTGTAACTTCTATTCGATCTCCATGACAATTACGAAAGTCCAAGAAGTACATAAAATTACCATCGACACGTGGTCTACATCTCGAAGGAATGTTAACATTTTGTCATTGAGGAACATTGTGATATTATCTACTGTGCTATTGGGAAAATAATCCGGCAAACTAAAATGTATACTTTTGTAACATTTTATCTTCAATCCAGTATCAAACACAGATAAAAAATATCATCGAAAGCCCATAAATTATTGCATATGAACTCATATTGTGCAGGTCAATATATTTGCAATAATAAAAAGCGTTCACATACATATACAACGGCACAGAAAAACAAACGTTACGCATATTTATGTTGAATAATAATGTACATACCAACAATATAATAATCGCCGCACCAAAGCACCAGTTTTCCTTATTGTTTCTTTTCTGCTGCAATGGAAATATTTATCAGAATATAAAATAAAGTAGAACATCACTACATTAAACACTTTTAAAGGTTTTTGAAGTTATAAAAAATCATCGCAAGTTAATCATGTAAACACACTATGAAAAGGTCAGATTCACAGTGAGATTTGGTACCCGTTGTATTCATTTACATTATTTCTTGTTTTGTTGACACAGAATGCATAACATGTCTTGTTGGGAATGCATTTTTCTACACCATACAATTGATGAATTGATAATCTTTGAATACAAGATGAGATGTAAGGCGCCCATAAGACTGGCACGTATAGTTAATAGTATATGGTTTTTTTATTTCGAAATTAACGTCGCGCTACCTTCGCCCCTTGGCATTATATCTTTGCTTGTCCTATTTTTACTCATCGCATCGTAACTTTGTTACATCGTGTCGCGTTTTCGTGTTTGTACATCCTTAAGTCTAAAGGATAAAACAGCGATCCACTATACTTGATGGATGTTATACTCGTGATTGTCTTTTCCCTCAATTGATGGGACTTATTGCTAGATTTTCGTATTTTAAAAAATTCATTTAATGACTTTTATCGCATCATCACGCTGGCATTGACGTAATAACACCCCGTGGGATAATCTTTTCTTAATTTCAACACTGTGGAACAAGGCAAACACGCGCATTATAATGAAGTCATCTTGTTGATTTTCGTGACGTCATTTTATGTTTTCGTAACATTTAGTGTGTTCGTTTATATTCAACATAAAGACAGAAAATGATGGGATAAATCGAATACTCGGTAAGTGTGAAGAAAGATACGTTTATTTGCTCGGCACGAGAACGTGAACCAATCGCCAAGGATCGTGGTTCAGGTTTTCTAAGCCTTCCTAAATAAACTTATCTTCATGAATTCTACACTAACCTAGTAGTATATATAACTTAAAAAAAACTTAATCATCAGGCCACATGTGCACAAAGGATAAACTCAAGGATCAAAATCAATCTTAGCTGATCTTGGTCTTCTAGCTCAAATGAGCGGAATCTCAGAAATATTTTATTTTCCAAATCCTCTTCTTCTAGATAAAATAACAACTTTTTGATTCAAATATTAATCTCAGATAGAACATCTACGCCGAGAGGAGTTCATCATCATGTAAAATATATATATTTGTCCAATTATTAAAATTGATCCAGATATTAAGTGAACACCATTTGATCAGTCTGATCCTGAAATATCTGGCTAAATTTCATGTTGAACCTGAAAATCAGACTTCACTTGTTTTGTGAACAAGGGGCCCGGACTAGCAAACTCGTTCGAACACACGACCTCCGGATTAAAAGTCAACAACATTAACCACTAGGCAAAAGAGACTCACCATTTTATTTTAGTAATACAATTGTTTTAAAACATATTGACGAAAAACGTTTTTAAATTTTGATACTTTGTTTGATGTGAATTCACACATTATTTCAAATTTATTTCTATGTCGGTAGTTTCATTTCGTCCTTTTATATATAATGTATTTTTGTCTTTTGGAATGAGAGACAAGAAAATATCGAAAAAGCCATTCTGTGAATATGTCTTTTTAAGATAGTTTTGACTATTCAACTTTGGATTTAGTGTGAGGTATTTGAGATAATATACAATTTTAGCACTCTATATGTAATTAAATTGTAGGTGAAATTAATTATGCAACTTTCAAGTTTAAAAAAATAAAAATAAAATATAACGTAAAAGGGACTTCTTGATCATTAAAATTGGATGAACCACGGTCAACCTATTGGTAAATAAAGCGAATGTAGAAACAATTCAGTCAGTTTGTCAATGATAATGACACAATTATCAGTAGCAAGCCTGTTTAAAGTCGAACATTGGTGATTAAATGTACACGGGAAGAAATTTAAACGTAAGGTTAGTTAGTAGATATGATCTAACGGATATGCTACTTTTTAATCCGATGCTTAGAATTAAAAGAACAAACACGAGCACACTAAAACAATGACAATATTGGCAAAACACCAGCTGGAACAGTCACACATGCACTCGCACACGCACACAAACACACAAACACACACGCCCTCATACGTTTACAACACATATGAAGGCGAATGTTTGCACATTGGCCCGATACCTTTGTTGCTGTAAACGTATTCTGTCATTAATCAACGGCGATTAATGTCGAAATAAATATGCCAATTTAATCACAGAATTAAATAATCATATATGAAACACGCAAAGTAAAATACAGAAACTACATTATACATTACCTCCGATTCCATCTTTGTGTGAATGAAGATGATCCTATTTAATATACTTTTACGTAATACATGTTCATGTATGGGTGAAGATTGCAAATTATTTTCCCATATTATATGCGATAAGTGTGTTCAAAATGCGATAAGCGTGTTCATAATTCAGATAGCAGATCGTGGTTGATAACATGTACGTGCGGATTGTTTAATTAATTAAATTTAATTTCATGTATTTGAATTCTTTTTGTGTGTTACTAGCATTTATTGTTCCCGTCTATAGGAATGGTACGGGTTGAGCGAATCCCAAAACAAAATACAAGAAAACATGTTTAATTTATTTAATGCTCGATGCGTATTTAGAGGCTTTGCCCGAAATAATAAGAAATACATTAAAGTTACTATCTTTCAAATTAATAAAGCATTTATTAAATAAAAGTGTAATAATTTGCATTAGCAAATATTGCTAAAATGTATGACTATTTAGAGTCAAACTCTAACATAGTTGTGACTTTAACATGGCACAAACAGCTCGCATTAGACAATATACAAAAGATAATCAAACAATGAAAAAAACACAATAATGTTCATTTTGTTACCTTCATTATGTAATTAATAACAATTCATTCCACGAATATCAGTTTTATTTGTGGACATTTTGTTATATGTTATTCATTCAATAGAATACGATTAGAGTTGGAATAGCTTAAGTGTACATATTATTTAAATTCTTATGTTCCAGAAAGTTAGTTGAGTCTTGGGTTAAATCATGTTCTAACTATATTAGTATTATGCAGTCTGGTCTTGGTTTTCGTCAGCTGTACATTGTGCATGTTTTTGCACATTTATTTTATGAACATTCTCTACCCTAAGGCTATCTTAATTAGCTATGTAAAAGGTTATCTAAATTGCATATAATTATATATTGGTTCGATTAATTCAAAATTTACATTTATGACTGTAATCGTTTTTGTTTCATAAACAATTTGTGTGCACATAAATGTTTTATATTATTATAAAAATAAGTCAATAATTAAAAATCAGATGAACAATTATTATGTGTTTGAAGATTCATGTTGTTGGTTGTTTTAAGAAATTGAATAGGTTTTTTTTTGCATTTCATCGGTGTATGAACTATCGGGAAAATTACGCCTAAATTGCATACACGCTGACGTTTTGCCTACGGCGTAGGAATCCCGATTTTAGTTTCGGCTTCATTTCAATCTAATTAAAGTCATCTCCAGTCTGACGCTACTATACTATCCGCTGACTGGATCTGATGACTTCGCATTAGGGGTCACGTTCAGATGACCTGTCCAGGAGCCAATCAAACGGTTTCCATCAAAATGTTGTGGTATAACTTCATATATGAACCACAAATACTATGCACGAAATTTATGTGAACTTTGGATTTTTATTCGCCTAAGGTACCACTATATCCATTGTTATCCGCGTGACTATTATCTGTAAATGATTTATTCCCGAGGATCAGCTGGACATGCATCACTTTTAAAAAAAACAAGGCAAAACATTGCTGTGCAAAAGGCAATTTCATTGGGCGCAGCAGGGCTGATAATTTATTGTCCGGAAGGCCACTTGAACGTGACCTGTTATAGGATGTCTTCAGATCCTAACAATGTAAGGAGTTGATTTTAATGAGATTGGGTTTCATTTTCGTCGAACGGGATTCTCATATCTCGTGAGACATTTTTAATTGCTGCGAATCATCTTGTAGTTGACTTTCTAGTAAAAATAAAACACATTTTCCAATATGCGTTTACAACAATTTCATCGTCTGCAACACCGGCAACTGATTCATCGGTCATTTTGTTTACGAACGATGATGCATACAACGTAAATGACGTCATTTCGCAAATAGCGAATGAAAGTAAGCATCGTAATGGTGCACTCAAACAATGACGTCATTTCGCAAACAGAGGATGAAAAAGTAGTACGGCCATGAATACCATGAATAATAACGAGGTTATTTGCATACCCAGTCGGTTTATCGGGGTAAAAATGACAGGTCACGTGGGCGGATTATCCAATCAGAAAGTTGTAATTATTTAAGTTAAATACACGCGTTTCCCATGAATGCATAACAGTAAAAATAAACATGTATGTTTAATCATTTAATAATATCAAACAATTTATACTTTTATTCACAGGTTCATCAACGGAAAGTTACGCAAGCTTCAGTGTCATTGGTTCGTAACTTGCTCCGGTACTCGAAGTCTGCTGGAGGTGTTTATTGCGCACCATGCCATCTGTTTAGTCAATAGAATGGATCATTGGTCTCAAAGCCGGCAAAAGATCAAAGAAATGTTGGAAAGGCGATCGGCGCCCATAAGGCGTAGGGTGGTCATAGAAGCTCTCAAGAAGCGGCTTATAACTTTGCTTCCATTTTACTAAAAAAAAAAAGAACATTGAACAGTGTGTTTCCTCTGCTCGTGACAAACTTGTGGTCACAAATAGAAATGTCTTTCGGGGATATTAGATGGGAAAGTGCTATGTGGACGTATGAATCTAGCACAGCATTGCCACGACGACCAATACAGAAACTGTAAAGCACTATTGGAAAATCAAGCCAAATACAATCCTGTGCTTCGTAATCACTTGGAAAACGGTGACTCGAATATCAAATACTCGTCCGCCAAAATTCAAAACGAATTGATTTCAATATGTGTGGATCAAATTCGAGAAGATATTGTTCGCAAATGCAACCACGCTCCTTAAATTGGGTTCGGGGCTGATGAAACAACGGATATATCGATAAAAGAACAAAATGTCATTGTGTCTCAGGTACTTTGACCATTCTACCAAATCAGTTCGGGAAGATTTTATTGCTTTTACGTATTTGAATCTAATCTACTAGCGAGGCTCTATCCGAGGCTTTTCTTTTAAACATGAAATGTGCCGAGGTTAACATCAAGAAAATGAGGGGACATGTAAGGCAAATTTCGGGATGTACAAGCAGGAATGAAACAAGCGATACCTGATGCTATTTACACTTCTTGCATAGCTCATTGCTTGAACTTGTCGATAGTTCATGCCTCTGAAGAACCACTCGCACGCAAGGTCATGAACAAAGTCCAAGAAGCGGCATCTCTACTCATTAATTCGGAAAACTTTTACTTCTATTTCAAGAAACTCGTACAAACAACACGGAATGTAAACCGAAGATGGAGATTCGAACCAAACTGAAATCCCTGTATAAAACAAAATGGGCATCTAGAGCTGACGCCCTAAACACATTGAAATGTTGTTACACAATTGTTGTGGACAGCTTAGACAATTTTATGTGAATTTTGGTGATTCGAAGGCCGGCGCATTCAAAGCGGCAATCACAAAGCCCTGCTTTATCGTCGGTTTGTTAGCTGTCAAACACAATTGGGCTCGTCTTGGTAATTTGTCTACCATGTTGCAGACAAAAAACCTGCGAGTTTGTTGAAGCCGTGAAAGAAACCCGAACAGTTACACGCCAGGTAAAGTCAGAGCGGATGTGGGAATCTCTCTACCAGAAAGCTGTTAATATGGCTAATACAGTGGCCGTTTCACCAACACGTCCGCGAGTTTACAGTGGTCGTCAAAACGTGCCTGCAGAATCAGAGTCTAAGTATTGGCGTAACCTGTATCTGCCGTTTGTCGATCACCTGTTGTCCCAAATATCAGCTCGCCTCATTGAAGATTTAGACAGATGGCTTCTACCATTCAGTCAGTATACACAGAGTACGAACGTGATGTACCTGCAGCAACCTTGGAGGAATTTGCAGGAGAACTGAGCCGTTGGATATTTCAATGCCTCGAACGTTTACCACAACAACATGAAACCATCGGTGACACATTGGCAGAAATCAACCCGGAACTATACTCCTAAATCACAACTTGCCTTAATATTCGCTTGTGCATGCCAGTTTCCACTCCAACGACAGAAAGATCATTTAGCACCTTGCGACGCGTCAAGACGTACATCCGGTCGGCAATATCGACAACGCGACTCTCAGGTCTGGCGTTGATGGAGATTCACCAAGAACGTACTGTTGACGTCGATGCGGTGATTAGTGTATTTGCCAAGACGAAGAAAGGTCGATTAGCTCTGATATTTTGAGTGTAATCACGTATGCTTATAAAAAATAATTCCTATCTATTTATAAAACATTCAAATTGTAAGGCGTGTTATACTTCTTCAAAAGTATAAGTTATATACATACATATGAATGTTTGTAGATACAGATAGTTGAAGCCAAGTACACTGAGTTCATCTCACCCTACACTGACTCATTGCTTGTCTACATGTTTTTGTCATGAAATTGTTCTTAGCATATAAAAATGAAATGTAATGTGATGTATCCCCAAATACCGATGTGGCGTAAAACATGTCTATGATAGTTTATATTAAAACATCTGAATGACTGATCCATATAAATGCTGTGTATAACCACTAACAACATCACATTTTTACTTATTACGTTTAATATGTAACTTTCTATTCATTCCGAGTGTAACACATTAAGCGTTGATGTACATGTTAACGGGGCTTCTAAAGAAGAACACACACAAAAGCACAAGAATTAATAATGAACACATTTATTTATTTTCGGTTGAAGCGAATACTTTCAAACATAAACATAATCATTATATGCCTGTATCATTGAATAGATTTAACCGCTTAGTATGTGGTACCTAATACACGCGTCACATATACACGTAAAGCAAACGCGTCACATATACATGTAAAGCAATAGATAAATGAAATATATGAACCGTAATATACCTATGTAATAGACACACATGTAAAATATCGATAATCCATTCCCTTTTCATTTTTTTTTATTTTTTATTTTCACTAATCAAGCTTGACACATGTGGATTATGACGCTTTACCGAGCTCAGGTACGCTTGACACATGTGGATTGTGACGCTTTACCGAGATCAGGTACGCTTGACACAGTGGATTATGACGCTTTACCGAGCTCAGGTACGCTTGACACATGTGGATTATGACGTTTTACCGAGCTCAGGTACGCTTGACGCATGTGGATTGTGACGCTTTACCGAGCTCAGGTACGCTTGACACATGTGGATTATGACGCTTTACCGAGCTCAGGTACGCTTGACACATGTGGATTATGACGCTTTACCGAGCTCAGGTACGCTTGACACAGTGGATTATGACGCTTTACCGAGCTCAGGTACGCTTGACACAGTGGATTATGACGCTTTACCGAGCTCAGGTACGCTTGACACAGTGGATTATGACGCTTTACCGAGCTCAGGTACGCTTAACACATGTGGATTATGACGCTTTACCGAGCTCAGGTACGCTAGGACTTACCATTGTTTTTTAAACTTGTATATTTTCAGGTTGTAAAGCTTGTCTTTCCAACGAATTCAGGTCGTATATGTTCCAACAGTTTAAAACTTAATGTACTGCTGTGAACATTGGTAAAATAATTGGTAAAATAAAGACATATGAACTGATCATCAGTTTTACCTCAAGAACCCAAAAAGTACTCATTTGTCTAATTTATAGACTTTAACACATTGTTTCTCGTTCAAATATTTAAATACCATTGTTTAATTGTAACATCAGATATTCAAAAATAAACAAATTTTTGCAATGCTGAATCTAATTCCGATGTGCTGAAAAGTTTCTGTACGGATGCTAAACAGGGGAAACATTAAGACATTGCCTAAAGAATTAATTCGCAAGACTTGTATAAAACCAGACACTCAGAATTATATTGAGCTACTAGTGACTATAACCCGATGTATCTTGTGTTTGGTTTTAAATTTTAGTTACTTAAAATGAAAGTTGCCCTTCTGTTGTTCCGGGTTAGATTGTATATACAGTCGAAACGCGATACTACGAATAGTCACGGGAGACACCGATTTGTTCGTAGTATTGCGTTTTTCGTAGTATCGCATCTTTCGGCAATTACGTAAATAACGAAATAACAGCTGGTGTTAATTTACGTCATGTCGTAGCGTTTAAGAACACAATCACACTTAATAAACTAATTGCATTTGACAATACACTTGTATATATGTATTCCATTATTAAAATCCACGCACAGAAAATCGAAATGACGAATTATCGGCAAATACGAAAGTCATCATAAAAGTGAAACGCAAATCTTGCACTGCATCATTTAGTAGGTTAAAGTGGTAACTAAACTTGTTAACAACTATCTTTGTCTAGGTGTCGGACTGAGCAGAGGTGTGAAATCTTCGTTGACAATGTGTAAAAAGTCTCGGCTAAATATGATTCGTAGTATAGCGTTAAAATTTCAATACATACATTATAATGGGACTAGAAAATGTGTTCGAAGTAACGCATCTTTCGCAGTATCGCGAATTCGTAGTATCGCATCTTTTTGTAGTTAAACATATTAGGAAAACGGACGGGACCCAGCAGCTTATACGTAGTATACCGTCATTTCGTAGTATCGCGATTCGCAGTATCGCGTTTCGACTGTATCTATATTATATTGTTATGTTATATTTGTTTTTGCAATCTTTAATCTGTTTTAAATCAAATAGATATACGCCACATGCAACATCAAAGACAATATATGTATTTCTAGATACTTGTGTTAAGAATTTATGCACACTCATAAAACATCGACTTCTTGGAAATACTGCTGCCTTGTTTATTATAGCAAACACTTAAAATAGCAAATACTTAGAAAAAATAGTGTTTTTGAGCCATTGATAAAACAAAATCAAATTACAAAATACAAACATACATTAAAAAAATCTACACTTTATATAAATTTTGTCACAACGATTTCCCCAGCCTAGGTCTTTTCGACCAGTTTTACATATACAATGTTCATTGCACTAAATAGTTTATCGGTAATTTATTATACATCGTTCGTCAAACGAGTCATCGTGACATACTAATCAATTTCATGTATACTGTTTTGTTAAAATACTAAAAAACTACGTTAATATAACATATGTGTTGGAGTATGTTTGAATAATTTACATTTGCTTAAATGTATAATATTTATCTGACATACTATTATAAGCATGAGTACAAAGTATATGTTTACTTGATCCTCAAAGTGAAGCACAGCAAATCGTTCAGTTATGTTTTCTTCTGGCATTTTTTTTGTCTTCTAATAGTTAACGACATTTTCTATTAAGAATCGTTTAATCCGCATATTAAATGCAACTGAATGTCACTACTGTATAGATTCTTTCTAAATGTGGGTGTGTTTGGACTAAGTATTCGGATTTTTGTTATTTCTGTTTGGCTCATGATCTTTTAAATAGGTGATACTTTGCTACAAGGAATATAAGGGTCGTCTTAACATCTGACGTTCATGTCAGTTCATTAGTAAAATCTGAACATACACATCAGAAAATCAGAAAATGGTATGGTAAAATCACCAAAATACCTGTGATAAACATTGACACTTGTTGCAAAGTACTATTTGCATTACTAATAATGCCGTTACTACTGCTACAATAACAAAAACGACAACAGCAGCAGCAATAGCAGCAACAGCAGCAACAACCACCACCACTACTACTACTATTACTCTACTACTACTACTACTACTGCTGCTACTACTACTACTACTACTACTAATAATAATAATAATAATACTAATGCTACTACTTATGTTGCTACTACTACTAACTACTATTAGTAATACTAAAACTACTGCATTATTGGATACTAAGCGAATTTCTATCACTCTCTTTATGCATTTTAATATCTATATTTTCAATTAGTTTACAATTTTACAAATATTGACATAAAATAAATATCACTAAACGCGTAGTCAAAGAATGTTACTTGTACTTCTGAATATTTCAAACAGTATTGTGTTTTTTAATCATATCAATCATATCAAAATGGTATCGGTCAATTTATTCAACATATGTCGTGGGAACATGTCATCACCTAAGGACATAATGTATCATGTCATTGATGCAGGGGAAAGATGACATAAGCACTAATGTTTATCATCCTGTTGTTAAATGAATTATCCACTAGTGTCTTGCAAAGCCATATTTTATAAATATATTATTATATTTTAAACAAATACATCATAAGTGAAAATAAAACAAAAACACATAACATAGAATAAAATGAGTAGTCAAATGTTATTTTCATCCATACAAACTTGTGCCGGTATACGCATGTGCACACACTAAGTCAATAGATATACATACTTTAGACAATATGCAAATTTCCCTGGACGTATAAGCACTACCCACATCGTTTGCATCTTTGCTGATGCTTGTTGTCAGCTTCACTTTCGGACACTTAAGGTTATAATTGTTTTAATGTCACAAATTTATCTGCGATTAATATCATCATGATAAAGATACAACTTTTATGACAATTTACAGAAAACCAAAACAAAAGAATGATTCCGCGGGTGTTGCAAGCAATTCAGATTAACAGAAAATTATAAATATATCATTCAAAGATTGTTTCCTTTTTATCAACAGTTATTCATTGTTTGAAATGTTCATGACTTTATATCACCATGTGTATATACTATGTAAACATTGATTAAACACTAATTTCGACATCTCATACACGTGTTAGAAATAGAGCAAATAGATAGATACATTATCTGAACCGTCACCTACCTATGTATTATACACACGTCAAACATCAATACACATGCCCTTTGGCTCAAAACTTGTTTTTGATTTTCACTATTCATGTACAAAAACGTACATGAAACGTATATATGGATTTTGTCGCTTTAACGAGCTTGGATGTGTTTGAGTCTTGGTAGCATAATATAATGGGACACATAGACAGCATTGTCAAGAGACATTTTGTCATAACCAAGGAAGCATATCATGTTAACCGATAAAGGCTATATATAATGCCTTAAATTGCACAGGAATGACGCTTTTTGTTTATCTATAGACCAAAATTACGATTTATATCCATACTACGAAATAATTTGCCAAAAATATATAGTTTAAAAAAAATTATATTCAGAGTTTTGAAATAATTATTTTTCTGAGCGAGACATGCCGATAATTGTAGTGAAAAGGTACATTTTTTAAATGCAATTCAGTGAAATATCGAATTTTATTGGTGAAATAAAATCTTATAATTGCACTGTTTGAGCAGTGAAAATATAAGATTTTATATTTTCACTGCAGCGAAAATATAACATAAAACGGACTATTTTTTTCAGTAAATAGCATCAATCTACCAGTAGTGATTTACAACCATTGGCAAATTTATATACATGTACAGTATGTACATGCATGTGTTAACATAAAACATATAATTTAACGACAACGACTCACAAAATATGGCACTTTTTTCCCACCATACTATCGAGTGACGGTTTTGGAATCATTTATGACGTCATTAAGCTTATCTCGCGCAATTGTATTAATGTATTGTCCAAAAGCATACAATACACAGAAAATGTGTTGATTTCGGTTTAAGATCGTATTTTATTTCACTCGTGAAACTATCATTTTCTATGAAGACTCATGAAATAAAATACGATCTTACACCAAATTGATTTCAGTGTAAGAACGTATTTTATTTCACTCGTGATCATAAAAATAGATATTTCATTGAACACTCGTGAAATAAAATACGATCTTACACCGAAATCTACAAATATCCTTTATGTATATGCTGGTTGTAGATTAATAAAACGTACGGCAGTGACTCGGTTTTCCAAAGTAGTTATTAGTTACTTTATTTTGATAGTTTAACGTATTATTAAAGTACTTTGCTGAATTGTGTTCTCATTCCGGTTTATTTTCCTCTATGAGTGGTTTGACGAATAGTGTTGGATAAATCTTTACATGCATAATACTCTGATACGATCGTGTTTATCAAAGCTATTTACGACAATCTATTAATAGACACATCGTTCCAATTTATGATGATACTTGAAGTATTTTGGATGCAAAATTTAGATATTAAATGCAACGTCATAATCGTTATACTGATGCCATCAGAGAAGCAGTATCGAACTAAAAATAAGATTAATATATGTGGATATTATAAAAAATCTTTGTCTCATTTTATAGAATTTTTTTTTGGCTAAACCTGTATCATTGCGAAATTCAAGATTTAAAAAATGTATTAAAGTTCAATAGTTGTAAGTCATATACGTGAAAATCATGATCTTACTACTCGTATATCGATAACTAACTTGCAGTATTTCTTTGGTCTTCGTCAAAAATATGTAATGTATCGGCTATTATTTGACCCTTTGTCAAATATTTATCTGATAATACAAGACAACTTGAAGATAGTGTTGATCATGGTATTTGAAAAAATAATCTACTGATAGTTTTGCAATTTGCAGATTATATGGTAAACGCAAAAGCAGATAAGAAGATGTTTATAGGATATGTGAAGACTAATATTATGCTACAGCAAACTCAAGTATGTTGAGAATGTATTTTTGTGTATACATTGCTAATTTATTTGGACGAATATTTTCCTACCCTTTGGCAATCTTTAATGTGTTCTTTGAAAATCAATTACATCGATACCGAGCAAAACAAATCGTGTTTAAAAGGAACGTCTGATTATCGATAATTCATCACAGGAAACACTAAAAATTAAATCGATTATATCAGCAGAAACTTTTAGTAAGTCATTGTTTACAATATTTGCAATTCGAGATTGTAATAGTTTGTTGTCGTTGATATTTGTTATTTAGATTAATGAAGAAAGACTGTATTTCGTTGTTTTTATTGAATTGTAACGATGATGTTACTTTCTAATTTTAAAGTACATTAATACGTGATGTGCACTTACAACCAAGGCCATGGCAAAGATGTGTATCATACAATATTATGTGTGGACAGTTGAAATAATTTTGTGACTGCTTGGAGTATTCTTGGTACATGCACATGTATGTAAATATTAATTAATGTAGTCAGACGAATTGGGTTAAGCTTTGAATTTTATGCAACGTCGTTTTGTGTTAGAGAAAACAAACTTTGCTATAATACATTGCTATAAATGGAATTACACTTCCAAATATGATACAATTTGGAACTACATTAACTCCATGTCGATTGAAAACGCAAACGGTACCAAATATACCGAACTTTTTAATTACGTATTGACAATTTTAATTATATAGGTTCAGTTATTGTCAACATAAAATGGGTTTAGTAAACACCTTTGCGTTCCTGTGCTCCGCCGTCTTGTTTCTGAGTGGTCCTGGAGATTGCCACCGAAATGCAGACTTCGGAAGGACCCGGATTTCCAGAGCAATGTCGCTAGATCAGTTTGAACAGTGGGCAAGTATCCTTCATAACATGTATTTTAAGTTCAGACCGATTGGTTCTTAGTCGCATTTTGTAATGCATTGCTTTTATTGCAGAAATACTACGCGACTGCGAACAACATTATATATTTCTATAATT
>CM051027.1:7785641-7805641 GCA_027627225.1 Congeria kusceri | reverse complement strand
TGTCAAATTGGAGCGGTCGTTTGCAATGTTTTCCCATTAATTGACGCTGATGTCAGACAGCTTCAGGTCATTTTTGCAGACGCCTTTGTAGCGTTGACGTGGGCGTCCTGTCAGCCGTGTGACCTCAACCAGCTCTCTGTAGGTCCTTTGAAATGCGGCCTGGATCCAAAGGCGTTTGCTAAAAAGACCTGAAATTGTCTGACATCAGCGTCCATTCATGGGAAAACCTTGCAGACGACCGCTCCGCCGGGCGCCTTGCTGTCAGACAGGGCATTCAGAAAGCCGGGGATGCCAGAAAGAAAAACCTTGCTGAAAAGCTGAAAAGAGAGCAAGGAGAAAGGAAAAACAACAGCAGCATCAGAAGACAATGCTATTTACATGCAACAAGTGCCAAAGAATCTGCCACTCAAGAATCCGACTGCACAGCTATTCACGAAGGTGCAGATAGAACATCACCCAAACCGGAAGCTATACCATCGTCCCTCGAAGACGGACGGATGCCGACGACGAACAATTGCGTTGAACATCTGTTTTGTTGAATTTTATGGATCATATCTAAACTGACAGACCTGTATGACCTCTGTTTATCAACACGAAAGCAATACCGTTGCAAATGACAGGGAATCTTGTAAACAAGATGCATATTGGGGGAACTGTTTAATCACTGCTATCAACGGACATGTAAATTGTTGTCAGTAGTACTTTTTTGTATATGCTTGTAAAAAAGATTTATTTGTGACATGGATTGCACAAGGACAACGTTGTGTCAGGGACTGTTATTATCTTGATATATATTTGATCGAAAAATTCCGTCACACGCAATGACATGCGTTATTGTGCATTAAAATATACTAGGTTAGTTGTTTAACATGCAATGGTTAGACAATCCAATCCATTAAGTTAAATATATGATTTATATGAGTACTATGTACATTAATAGGCGCATATGAACATTCAAGACCATTGACCAAGAATCTACCGGTGTTTGGGTAAATGTATAATAACACATCCGGAACAACAGAATAGCAACTTTCATAATTATATCTTAAACCAAACACAAGTTACATGATTTATAGTCACTAGTAGCTCATTAAAACGCATTCTGTGTGACTGGGTCTATACAACTCTTGCGAATGTATTCGTTAGGCAATGTCGTGTTATATCCCCTGTTCAACATATCGGAAGCAGATTCAGCGCTTTTAAAAATATTACTCGGATACATCTGAATAGCCGACTAAAAAGTGTTGTTGTTTTTTACATCACCTGAGCACGAAGTGCTCGGTGAGCTATTGGTATAGGCGAAATTTCCTGCGTCGTCCGTCGTACGTGTGCCGTCAACAATTCGTTTCGTTCTCAGGCTGGAGACTTCATTTTTTATCCAAGTTTAACCAAACTTGCATGTTATCGTGGAAGGTCGGGGAGGGCGGGGGGGTGGGGGCAGCCGATCTTCTGAAGCAGACTGAAGAGGCCGCTCCGGCTGACCAGGTCAAACGCCTTCGTCAGATCGATAAAGCCGATTAAGAGGGGCATATCTGATGCTCTCGACACCCGAAGATCATGTCTACAGTTGACTGGTCGGCTCTGAAGCCACTCTGGGACTCTGGATATAAGCGGGAGGCAAGGGTCTGCAGTTGCACCAGGGCGACGCGGGCAAAGCCTAGCCAACAATACTAAGGAGAGATATGCCCCGGCTGCTGTTGAAATCTCTGCGGTCTCCTTTGTTATTATACGGAGTGACGAAGTTTGCATCACGCATGTCCTATTGAATGTGGCCCTATTACCAGCAGAGGCAAAATAGTTCATGCAGAGGCTGAAGCAGAGCAGGTTTTCCGTATTTCAAGGCTTCTGAACGTATGCCGTCACTCCCAGGGGCAATCTCGCAAGCGAGGCAATCGATGGCTTTTCCATAATTGGCAGGTCTGGGATGTCGTCCAGTGCAGCGTCTGTGAGATATTGCGGGTTGCGTACAGCTCAAGGAAGTGCTCGACCCAGCGCTGCAGCTGCTTTCCCTGATCGGTGATGACTTTGCCCGTCTTTGACTTCAAAGGGGCTTGTAGGGACGGGGCTTGTAGGGACGGTCGCCTTATTTCGTACATGCTTAGAGCATCCCAGTTGTCAGCAGCTGTCTGTATACTGCTGCAGAGTTTCAGCCAGTTATGTGTTGGCGCGGTGGCGGGCGGTCTGCTGGGCGATGTTCCTGGCGCTCCTGAGGGCTTCGAGCGTACTAGGATTTACCGACGCCTTGTAAGCCAGCAGGGCCTTCCTCTTTGCCTCAGTCACGGGCTCTTTCTCTTCCCAGTGGGCCTCATACCAGTCGGCACTCTTTCGCTCCTTCTTTCAGTAGGCTGCAATGGTATGGCTTGGTCGTATTAACGCTCTGATGTAGCTGATAGTTTCAAACATAAACTTAATCATTATATGCCTCTATCAATTAAAATTTTGATAAAGTTAGATTTGTGAAAACTCATATTTGCCAATAATGGTAGGACATTTTATTGAGTCATCCTGTCAAAACTGTTGTAGCAGTTAAAAGTTAAATGTATATACTTTTTATCTTACCACTATGCTAAAATCGGCCTGATACAAAGGTGCCTGATATATTTTTATAGTGGGGTCTCATTCGTTTTATCAGTCCATGATTGTCGGGACGTCATATTACTCTGAATCAACTATAAAGTCAACATTTTTAGTAAAAATGAATCAGATTTGTAAAAAAACATTTGATACAAAAATCGTACATATTGTATTAATTTTAATCGTCATAAATCACAAAAACTTGTTTGTTTTAATACTTTCATAAACGCGCACTTTCGTAGTGTTTTGACGTCATAAATGGAACAATAAATCATCCACACTGAATTATTTCAATAAATTCCTAAATAAATGCACTTAAATTCACTACACAGGATCAGTTTATGTCGAGCCTACACATTTTTTACTCAAAATTTTACACGCTGGTTTATAACACACACATCGTCAATAGAAGATTTTCAGGCGATAATGGGGCTAGTGTTGTGAATTATATGATCGCGTTTTCAGAATTATTCGAGAATATAGATTTTAAAGTTCTTAACCGTTGCGAATCTGATCATTTTCCATTAACGTATCAGATGAGTATGGAGTAAATTGATGATAACAATGTAAATACAGATGTATTTAGAATATCAACATTTAAAAAATATAAATGGAAAAGCCAATTTGTTGAAATGTTTCGTGATCGTTTAAAAACGTTGTTTATTGAAAATAGTCGTGCTATTATAAGAACCATAGATAAAAACATTAATTTAGCAACTGATAAAATTACATTATTGTATCACAAAGCTGGTGAGGTAATGTCACAGTGTCCGATGTATGTAAAAAAAAATCAACCAAATTGGTGGGACGAACAATGTAACATTCTTAAAATGCAGAAGTATAAGTACCTGCGACAGTACTGGTCTTCCAATTCATCGGCAGATCGATGGGAGTATAGAAACCGGAGAAATGCATTTTAAAACTACTGCAATATCAAAATTTGAGATTTTCAAACAAAAAAATAGACATGAACTGATAAAAAATCGGAATTAATCCCAATATGTTGTGGAGAAAAATAAAACAAGCTAAGCCAAAACCATGTACAGATAGAAGTATTAATCCAAAAGAATGGCGTGATTACGTTTCAAGTTTGCTGTATGGTTACGAAGCACCACCAGTTATTCTAAATGATGATCCTGACAATGAAACCCGTTATAATACTTTATCTCTTAACGCACCATTTGTTTTATCAGAAGTCAAAGATGCAAATTCAGAAATTAGCTAATGGTAAGATTTGCGGAAAGGACGGAATTCCTTCTGAATATCATAAATGTACGCTTGAAACTTTAGCACCATATTTACTTAAGATTTTAAACAAAATGTTTGAATCCGACGAATGTCCGAATACATGGGGAAAGAGTATTATTTGTCCTATTCACAAGTCTGGACCCACACATATCCCACGAAATTATCGTGGAATATCACTAACAAATACAATTTATACACTTTTACCTGATACTATAAATAAAAGATTATACAAATGTGTGGAATCCGATAATAAAATTGACGAATCACACTCAGGCTTTCGCGGTGGTTATTCAGCAATTGATAATATTTTTTGTCTTCAATCTTTAGCTCAAGAATATCTTTCAAAGAAAGTGGGTATATTTTAATGTTAATATATTGATTTCCGCAAGACCTTTGATAAAGTTAACCACCACACATTATTCCAATCCTTTCAAAGAAAGGGAATTAATGGTAATTTTTACATGTATTATTAAAAATGTATAATTCACTTTATTCATGTGTTAAAGTTCAAAGTACCGAAACCCGACCCCACAGAGCTGCTTTTAATACTACTTCTCAAATAAATATTACTGAGTTTTTCAAATGCAACGTTGGTATCAGACAGGGTAAAAAGACGAGCTAAATCATTTTTGCACTATTTATTGATGAATTATCTACGATGTTACGTCAAAAATGCCGATCTGGTATATTCATAACTAACGGAATTCACGACATAATTTGTCTTATGTTCGCCGATGACGTAGCTAGTTGCGTAGAAACAGCCAACAAATTGCAACAGCAAGTACATGTTGTGGAGGGCTTTTGTGTAAACACTGGAATGGAGATTAATCGTAGTAAAACAGACATAATATTCATTAGAAATGGCGGGCCTTTAAGAAATTATGAAAACTTGAGTTTCGCTGGCACACAAATAAATATTGCCCCATCTATAAATGCATGGGATTAATGTTCATCCCAAAATTATCATGGAGCGCAACACATGAAAAGCTAAGTGCACAATAACAAAGACCAATTTTAGCCATTTATAGTTATAAAAAAATCGTTTGGATACTTTCCAACTAAAGAATTATTTATATTATTTGATATTATGAATTAGCCGGTTCTATGCTTTTGATCACACATTTGGGATTATGAGTATATTGACACCATGGAAGCAGTTCATAACAAATTTCGTAAAGGAATTGTATGTGTTAAAAATCCCCTAATACATGCCTTTTTCTTGGTGAATGTGGACGTCTTCCATTACGTGTTACCTACTTTGTCAATTGTATTAACTATTGGTGTAAGTTATTAACAATACATAATCATAGATATCCTAAACAATGTTATAATATGTTTAAAACACTAGATGACTCTGGAAGAAACTGTTGGGCTTCAAATTATAATCAGTGTTATTTAGTTTGGGTACGTATTAGTCAGGATATTGGTGACGTAGATATATTTATAAGTACTTTCCATCAACGTATAACTGACTGTTGAACTCAAAACTGGCAAAGTGATACAAACATTTCGTCTCGTTGTCACCATTACAAGTACTATAAAACACTGCTAAATTCTGAATGGTGTTTGAATTTAGAACATATACCATTCAAACTTTAAGTTTCTTTTTTTCAAAATTAAGATGTTCTAATCATAAATTAAATGTTGAGGTAGAAAGACATGCAAATATTGCGTTCGATGAAATATGTTTTGTTTGTCGCAAAGAAAACAATATTTATGTAATTGACTGTGAAAACCATGCTTTTTTCAATTGTTTAAAACGTAGGGAAATCCGTACTCAGCACCTTCTATGGTGGAAATTCATGAATTTTATTCTTTAATGGGCTCAGTAAACGATGAAATTATCCATGAAGTAACAATGTGTGCGTATCATCTTTAAATCAAATAAATTCTTAGCTACAAGCAGGTTTAAGAGACAATTATGCAACTCCAAATTGTATATTTTTATACTATGTATTATTGGACCGGTGGCCTTTATTTACTTTAATAAAATGTGTTAACTTGAGTTGAGAGTTGAGTTAATATTGACACGATCTTAAAAATGTCAGTTTCACTACTACTACTACTACTACTACTACTACTACTACTACATGTACTACTCCAAATGCAACTTTGATAATGAAATGTGTTATCCATCCAATAAAACGTTAGGGGAACACTTATGTTGCTGGAGTAGTTTAGATACATTATTTTCACGCTCAGGTAAAAAAACAAACACAAGTGCTAATAATTTAAAACAATGATCATATTTTATTTTCGGTCCAAATTTGAGAGTGATTAAACAATATGAATGATAAACCCTAAGTATTATTGCATATGCAACAGTTATCTAATCACCTGTATTGGTTATTAGATGTACGAAAATAAACATAATATTGCCAATACCGGAGGGGGATTTTATTGGTTTAAACCGGCTGAAAGTTGCTTATTTGCAAACAACATAACGCCATAAATAGTATGTTTTATGAAAGGTTACGTATGTGTGTTTCGGCCTGTGGCAGTTTAAATATGGGTGTATGGTTGAGTCGTTTTGTCGATAGTATGTTTTATGATTGATTACGTATCTGTGCTTCGGCATGTAAGAGTTGAGTCGTTTTGACGAATTGATGTAGCTATTAGTTTCAAACATAAACAGAATCACTATATGCCTGTTCAAAAAATTAAAATTTTGAGCCAACTGATGTGGTACCTCACGCACGTGTTACATGTAAAGCACATAAACACATTAAATACATGAACTGTCACCAACCTTTGTAATATACACGCATCTCAAATATCAATAACCACTTGAGGCTCATTTGGATTATTGCGTTTTACCGAACTTGTTTTTTTTTTGTCTTGGTAACATAATACAATAATAATTTTAAAGATACCTTTATCATAACAAAATATATAGACTGAACATAATGTATTTCAGCTGCACTACAAACTGATACCAATCCATATTTTGCATATTATCTTTAGATTTTTAGCATCTATTGTTCATAGATTTGCAATATTCATTTTTTGAGTGATATCTGCATATAACCTACCGATAGTGAAAAGATATCTGCTGTTAGACTTTTAAAGCGTAATAACACATACAACAGTGACTATCTTTTCAATATGTATTTCAAACTAATAAAATGATTATCATTATTTATGCGCTTTAATATATATTTACGACATTTCTAAATGGACGCATCTGTGCTATTTGTGATGCAAAATGCACATCATTTCAGACGAACAATTTGGATATAAAAATATAAGGTCTAAAATGGATGCAAATGTTAAACTGATGACTTTAGAACAGAAGTATCGGATTGAAAGGAAGAGGCTTTATTTGTTTATGTGTGTGTTTTATAAACACTTAAAAACTTATTTTATAGAAAAATAACAAGATTTCGGTTAAACCTGGTTAAATGTCAAGTGCAAAATTATATATATACCCGAAATCCAAAACTGGTGGAAGTCATGCTCGTGTTCTTTTGGTTTTTGTCAATGGGGGTATTGTCACCACTATTATTTTACCCATTGTCATATATTTTGAAATATTATTTTAAACATAATGCCGTTGTAAATTGTTGTTATTTGCAGACTGTTAAACACAAGAGCAGAGCAAGAAAATGTTTATACAGGTATGTGAAGTTAATATTATGTTATAGTAAGCTAAAATATGTTGCGATTGAAAATTGTGTTTGTACATGGCACATGCATTTTGATGAATATTTCCCTTCCCTTCGGCATCTTTAAAGAGATTTGTTCACAGATTTTCGCATTTTTTGAAGAAGGCTATTAAATGTCTTAACTGGACAGATTCCTTGCATCGGAACTAGAAAGCTTAAGTATAATAACAATAAAGGTATTTAGAAAAAAAAACAAGAAAAGTAAAAAAAAGTTATCACCAGGGTTCGAACCCGGGACCGCCCTTATTATAGAGGCTAAAGCCTTAACCACTCGGCCACTCCGACTTCTATATTTCACCCTGCATTATTTATTTTATGTAAGTGTTCCATGTGATGTCAACAGTCTCAACAAAAACACAACAAAACAACAGAAACACTCCAAATTATTCCATCGTTTAGCGTTACAAACGCTTTATAATTTAATTAATTTCAACTGATGATTACTCATAAACGAAACGGTCTTAACAGTACATTTCTAGGTCCGTAGTGTTATTTTGCTCCCTTGTATACACTGTTCTTTTATTTTTGGGATCGGTGACAAAAAGTTGAACAATTGTCAATTCGTCAATGTTTGAACAGGTACTTTCAATGTGTTTTGGGGAGGGGAATTTGTATATACATGTATCTATACCGATCTATACATATCGTGTTATTTAACAATTACACGCCTCGATATTTTATTCATCTTACAGGAGCGTCAATCAATTAAATAATCAGAATTAAATATTCGCTGTCAGTTCTCAAAATACGACTATATCAGGCATTTCAAGTAAGTCATTGTAAAATATATTGATAAAACGCAGTAGTTATAGTTTGCTGTTTTTGACTTTTATTATTTAGATCAATGATGAAAGACTGTAATTTCGTTTTTGATTTAAGTATCAAAATGGTGTTACTGTATAATTTTAAAATAAATAAACGTGTACTTACGACTTATGCCAATGCAAAGGTGTGTATTGTACAATTTGAATTATGACATCGTCAAATAATCATGTTACGACTTGGTGTATTCTTTGCACATCATGTATGCGTTTATCTTATCATAATATGCACTCAAAATTAGTTTATCATCACAATGTGCGTTTGCAACAATGTATGTAAATATCCATTAACATATTCGGACAAATTGTGTTGATATATGAATTTTATGCAACTTCTTTTTGTTTTAGTGAAAAGCTTAATTCATTGCTATGAATGGAATTTCACAACAAAATAAAAATAAAGATACAAGTATGTGCTGGATAAAGGCCATATCGATTGAAAACACAAACGGTTACGTATTTGAAATGAAATATTGTCATATTGTAATATTTATGTGTTCAGGTTCAGCTGTCGTCAACATAAAACGGGATTAAAAGTAAACACCATTGCGTTCTTGTGCTCCGCCATCTTGTTTCTGAGTGGTCCTGGAGATTGCCACTGGAATGCAGAGTTCGGAAGGACACGGATTCCCAGAGCATTGTCGCTAGCTCAGTTTGAACATTTGGCAAGTATCTTTAATAATGAGAACTTCAAAATCAACCCGATTGGTTCTAAGTATATTTATTTTTATTTTAAAAGTAATTTATTTTTTGGCAGAAATCATAATGTAAGTGAGAACATCTCAACAGTTTATACGAGTATTTTGTGACTTTACATGTAGCACGATGTTCATAATTGCGATGTAATGTGTGATCTTTTTGAAGTCTTTTGTTTTCATTTTAAAGATCGCATTGTATTCATTGAACTACCATGCTGTGTTTAATGTAACACTAGTTTTGGTATCAATATTTTGCAGCTTTATCCATATTTTGCAGCTTTATCCATATTTTGTAACTCTCATCCCAAACTCCATTTTTTTAAAATTAATCTCATTACAATATTAACACAAAGTAACTGTCGCGTGTTAAGGAAAGCAAATCGGTCACCAAGTACATGGTACAGCTGGTCAGATATTATCCAGGTAGTTGACCGGACGTTGGGCGAACTGTATATCTGATTACCAGCCCCACCCTCCTTCACACCCGACATTAACTTCTGCAGGAAGATCAGCAAAGTCAGCGAGAATGAATATCTGAGCGTGCCATTGGCGCGACACCGAGGTAACCTTTATGCAGTACAAAATACACTATGACAAATCATTTGATTTAATTTGAAATTGATAATTTCTTACTAAATGCATTTTTTATGATATTAAGCCTATATATTTCAGAAGAAAATCGTGATCATCAGTTATTATTATTATTATTATTATTATTATTATTATCATTGTGGTTATAGTCCACCAATGATGTGCGTCAACTTTTCGTATCCGTGGCTCAGTGTCAGTTCCAGGGATGCGAAATTCATCAGACGAATGTGTAAAACAGATGGGCATTGTTTTCAAAATAAAGAATAAATAAAATTGCGCCGTTTTTCTTTAAATTAGTTTTAAATATAAACGCTTGTGTTTGGACTGATTTTATTGTAAAAACTGATTTTAAGAAAATAGTAACAAGTATTATCGTATTAAGCAATGCATTATTGTTGAAGTCAATGTGTATAGTGACTGAAAGTCATATGTTCTTTATTTAATGTAAATATGTTTAACTTCGCATCATTTCCATGTTATCGGTATATGATATTTTAGTGGGAATAGATTATGTTAATTGACTATACATACCTTTGTAGTGCGAATCTATGTACGCTTTCTGCCAACTGCAGACAGCGTGTTCACTTAATTTAATGATATGCTATTATTTATTTGATTCAAATGTTTTATTAATTTGATTCAAATATTTTATTATTATTATAATTTAAGTGTACATCAGGGCCCCATTATTGGTCCGCTCTAATTTCTTGTGTATATCAATGACATTTTCAACGATATTGATGCTCATATTAACCTATTTGTAGATGACACCAGTCTATTTGTAGTCGTTGACTCTCCTAATGCTGCCGCCGCCATGTTAGAAAGCGATATTGACAAAAGCGCAACATGGGCCAATACCTGGTTAGTGAAATTCAACCCACTAAAATCTGAATCACTGGTCATATCTCGGAAAAGGGACAAACCCCTTCATATTCCTGTGCATATGTACGATACTCCCATTCCTTCCGTAAACAGCCACATGCATCTAGGTGTAATTTTGTCAAATGATGGGAGCTGACATCAACAAATAGAAAGTATTAAATCTAAGGCATGGTCACGTATCAGTATTATGAAACGGCTTCGTCAACGCCTCAATTGAAGGTCACTTGAAGTTATATACTTCTCTTTCATTCGGCCAATCTTAGAATATGCTGACGTTGTATGGTACGATTGTACGATGTATGAACAAAATGACTTAGACAAATCCAAACTGAGGCTGCCCGAATTGTATCTGGTTGTACCAGACTAATTTCCTCAAGGTTATTATATAATGACGTCTGTTGGGAAACCCTCGGCACACGTACGTCAAAACACAAACTCATTATGTTCTTTAAAATTGTCAAAGGTCTATGTCCCGGGTATCTGTCTCAGTTGTTACCACAATCAGTAGGTGAGCGATCCTCAAGATCCTTACGTAATTCCTCCCATCTAGCTGGCACTCGGACTAGAACATTTTTATATCAAAATTCTTCTCTGCCCTCTACAATTAAGGCTAGGAACTTCCTTCCTGAGGAAGACAGGCTTGTTGATAACTTATCTGATTTTAAAAAGTTCCTTGACCTCGGTAAACCTCGGGGCAATTCTATGTTCTAATACGGTAAACGCAGACAACAAGTATTGCACACACGCTTGAGAACGCACTGTAGCTCTCTAAATAAGCATCTTTATGATAGAAACCTAGTTCCATCGCCACTTTGTCGATGTGGCCAAATAGAAAACACATATCACTTTTTACTTGTTTGCTCACTGTACGAAACATTAAGACTTACGCTAACAACAAGTGTTGGAGAATATACAAATGTATCACTGCGCACACTTCTGTATGGGGATGATAATCTTTCTCAAAGTGATAATTATGCTATTTTTGATGCAGTCCATAATTTCATTGACGCTTCAAGCAGATTTGCATTAGTATAACTATCGGTTCTATACATATATTCTATTGCATGATTTGATTTCCATTTCAAATCCCTATTAATATTTAAACGCTATGCTTAATACATATTTCCAAGCTCGTTTAACATTAACACTATTTGTTATTGTATATTATTTATGAAACGACCGTCACAATATATGTAACTGTACTATTGAGGAAAGGAACCCTACTAGCTTAGCTACCGTTCCAATCCTACAAACTTATGTTGTTCATTGCTCTATGCAATCCTTATTCAAAATAAATATGTATAGACCAAGTGTACATCAGTATATGTTAATATAATTGTTACATGTGTTTAGTGTTTTTTTTAACTGTTTTTAATCTTTCACACAGTTGAACTGGTAGTAATAGTTGGATAATTGGATGGTGAGACAGTAAACATATTTCTACGTTTAATTGAAACTGGGTTGAACTAGTTCTGAGTAAAATTTATATTCTTAATTGGTTCTATATAGATCTTGGTTTGTGACATTTTGCCATTATTTGCAGTTCAGTTCAGTTCTACAGTATTTATATTCCTGTAATTTGTATTTTGCTAACACTTGTATCTGTCTGGTAAGTTTTTATATTTATATATGAATAATTGAATTATTTTTATTGTATGCTATTATGTATTGAGGTTTAAAGAAT
Source organism: Congeria kusceri (assembly GCA_027627225.1). NCBI lineage: Eukaryota > Metazoa > Mollusca > Bivalvia > Myida > Dreissenidae > Congeria > Congeria kusceri. The sequence continues at coordinate 7,793,478 of CM051027.1, read as the reverse complement.
GCATTGTGTACTTTGCATTCTTTTATAATTATTAATACATAATTAATTCATCATAACTTATATAATGTTATGTTATTTTCAGATTTGTTCCTTATGGAAATTTGTTATAGTGCTAATAAACATCGAACTTCCTTGTTGAGTGGTTATAATAATACCTTCAACAACAAAGGCCCTGTGACATAATATATTGGTATGAATTGAACTGTTTTGTCTGCACACAGCTTCAGAGTGCTAATATTTTCTTATTCAGACAACGTGCTCGTCGTAGTTTTTCCTGTCCCTCCAAGTATATCTGGTTTTACCGCTGCAACAATTACCAGGGCGGCAGCACCTGCGACCGTTCCCATACATTTCTTGCTCTTAATGTTGAACAGACCTCCACACCTCCCGGTGCACTCGAAAATCTCAACGACCTGCCCCTGCCTAAAATGCTTGCTGATCTTGCCCAAACTGGTGTCAGGTTTGGCGAATCCGATATCAAATGGTTCTTCGCTCACGGCGTCAATAGTTAGTCTTTCTTTGCTTGGTGTGTTGAACTGTCGTTAATTTATATTTTTATTTAATAGTTTACATATAATATAACATAAATACCCACAATAAGTCGATTTAGCGGCATCATCATTTTATAGGAGCAAACTTTTTGTTGTATGTGTTTATATTCATGAATGCATTCACTATTCCTCAAAGGAAAGGCGTCGTGCAAATTAAATTTAGTTTTTGAACATATTTTTCAGCACTGTGTCCCGCTCTGTAGACCCTCGATATCGGATGAGAAGCTCATCGAAATGACTCGCGTTTAGAGCATAATTATAATCATGATGAAAGTAACATCAATTTAAATGTGGCATCTTCATCTGCAACAACACTACATAAACTCGTATTAACATGCAACGGTCCAAATGTCTTTAATAACAGGCAAGTGACCAATCGCAGGTATGCATCTAGTCAGTACTACTCCGATCGGTGCAAAGCAAAGGAACGTGTCACTGTTATGGCACCGTCGTCAACATGATTTAAGATGTCAGCTTCTTATAAAGAAGTTGTTACTGTTTTGTTCTGGTTTGCTCTTGGTCAATGGTCTGAAAATTGATAGACTACTTGTGTGCACACTTCATATGTAACCGATATTCAACCTACTGGAGTGGAATGTCTTACCATTGTATGTTAAACAATTTACCTAGTTTATTTTTCACACAAGAAAGCATATCATTCCGTGTGGTGGTATTTTTCAAAATAATTATATCAAACAGTTTATCGCGCAATGTATCCATCTGCAATGCTGCTTCCCAGTCGTTTTACAAACATACAAAAACAAGGAATAGTAACAACAAACAACATGTCCGTTGATGACAGTGATTAAAGAGTTCCCCCATTGTGCATCATGTTAACAAACGTGTTTAAACGAATATAAAACTAAACTCTATATAATATATAAAACTAAATTTCCCTAGCCATTTTGGAACAGTAAAATATTCTTCCGTGTCGATAACCATAAGTAATACCGTTCTGCAAGATTAGAAATGGCTTATGAAATTCCAAATAACAGACTTTGAGCATAATTATGTTGGTCAGTACTGTATATAGCTAATAATTTGTTCACTTTCATTAAAACTAGGTAACGTCAAACCACAGAATTATAAATGCACTGTGAGTGCATTTTGGCAAATTAAAGTTCAAATAGTTTAAACCTCGTAGGAACGTATGGTTCGCGTTTAACATCTTTTGTAGCTAACAGCTTATAGTATATGTGTAGTTCTATATCACTGTATAGCCACCAAAACTACTGCACACTACAAATGACAGTTCAAATAGTTTAAACCGCGTAGGAACGTAGGAATTATAACATTTTATGATATTATGAACCGTTATAAAATATGTTAGTCAATTCATTCATCATATGGCTCGGAATCAAGTGATCACTAAGGAGAAGTTGATATCTGTGATTTCACATAGGAGCTCGATGATGAATAATATACTTGCAGCTCGTAACTGGAAACATGTAGTTTATTGATCATGCCCCACTAGTAATCAAAGGCGAACGCTTTGAGTATTTTATCATATTTCAATACACGTAGTTGATTAGTCTTCCAATAATATTAACACAACTAAACGCCAAAGTTAAACATGTTGTTTCTTTTTTTTTGTCAGTAGCAAGAAAAAGTATGATATCGGTGTTACACAAAAATGCTTGTAGTAAAGATTTTTATTTGTTATTAGTAATGTCATTGCTTTGGTTTGTATCAAGGTTGGGCGTTATAACGATTGTATTAAAATGACTATGTCACCGAGAAAAAAGGCGTCCTATTTTACTATTATTTATATTATATGATAGACATGCGCTATACTAAAACATCCGTTATGAATAAGTATATAATAATTTAATGCACAATGAGTTATTTAATAAAAACAAAATAGCAAAAAAGTCTGGAAAATTAAAACCCCAAGCGGGATTCGAACTCATGACTTAGTAGCCATACGAAGAAATAACAGTAGACAGCGGTTTTACCAAATGCGCTATAAAATACTTGGTAAGGCGTCGTGTGTAAGCTATGGTTATACAAAATACTCACAATTCTGCCGTAAAAATGTAAACAGAAAAATGGCCAAACAAACACGACCCATATTATAAATTGATTTTTATCTCAGAATGTGCACATTATTTCCCCATTATATATACCCTTTGTAAGCCATTCTTGTATGCCGGAATTAATATACAAAAGTTTTTAAAAAGAAATTGCCCCCTTGAGGCCGTTTCGATGACATAGTCCCTTTAATATAAATAAGAACAATGAAAATATAACAGTGGTTAACTTCAATTAAGCACGCACACACGCACGCATGCACGCACACACGCACGCACACACGCACGCACACACGTACGCACACACGCACACACGCACGCCCACATGCACGCACTCACGCACACACGCACGCACGCACGCACACACGCACGCACGCACGCGCACGCACACACACACACACACACACACGCACACACACACACACACACACGCACGCACACACACACACAATTCAAAGAATACACAAAACAAAGAAACAATGCATGTCTACAGCCTACTAAGCCTGATTACCTATATACTTATTGATTATTAAATTTTAAACATTATCTTAATATGGCAATGAAAGACATGAACACTAGCAGACTGTGATATAAATATCATTATTAAGAACAATTGTTTGAGGCATGTAACGTGATGACATACTCGTGCTTTGATTACTGTCCCCTGGTAATAATGTTTCACGACAAGTTCATTATAAAACAGAAACCATGATGCCATGATAAATTTACATGACTAATCTACAAAAACATTATATTAACAATGGTTAATTATTTTTCCGAATCATCTATAAATATAAAAAAGAATCGAAATACGTCTGTTTAGTATCGACAGTCGATTCATTTACAAGCGATGTATTGGTGCATGGAAATACTTGTTGCAGTATAAAATATACCAGTGAACGTGATCATAATTTTTATTACATTCTTGACTTGAAACAAAGTAGCAAATTTTAATGGGTATTACCTTTTTTAAATTTTAGTATTTGTGTGTCATTTGTAATTATTGAGCCATACATTTTATTTCGACTAGATATTTTGTTTTATTTGCCAAAGGATGAAATTCCCTTTATTTAAGCTACAATATTATTATAGAGCTATTTTACGTACATGTACATTTGCATACCAATCCAATGAGCGGAATCTAAGGAAATTAACATTTCCGAAAGTGGTAAAAGAAATATATAATATTTAAATTATAGAATTACAATAGAAACGCAATTCTGCGAGTCGCGCTTCAGTCAACATCAGAATATATTATAAATTAATAGGACGGCTCTTTTGTTTATATTTTATTGTTTTTACCCTGTCTATATTTTGAATACGTATAATATTTAAAGGAACTTGATATTCATCGTAAAATACCATTGACCAGTACCATTTCCATATGGCTTTTGCGTCCTCATATTATATTTGAGATCGTTTTATGATAATACTACAACATGTGCCGGTATATACATTTACTGATAGAGTTTAGTCAAGATGCAAATTTAACTGATAATATAAGCACTATTCAGAACATATATGTGCTGTTACTTCTAATCAGCTTCACCTCACTATCACACTCGGACACGTTATGTAAGTTTTATTTTCACTTCGTAAAAATAGCTGCGTTTTTTATGTAATACTGGGCGATTCAAAATATATGATTCTTAATATATTTCAATTAACATATGTGTTTGTTTTTTTAGATAGATCATGAATATTCAATTCTAATATACATATTTTTAAGTTAACCGACACCAAAATGATGTTGGTAAAAAATATTTTTACACGAACAACTTACTTCAGACTTATTTTAAAACATATTTAATGTGTTGTTCGTTTTATTCATGATCACCCTGACTGCTTTATCGACCGCTCCAAGATCATAAACATGTCATATTGTTTTTGTGTCTCTTTTTCATGTTTTTCGTAGTGTATACACAGAGAACAACAAGTTACTGCCAGGTAACAAATCAGGTCAGACTTAAAATAATTTCGGCGAGACATGTTATTAGTGCCGAACCTGATATATAACACAAGACCAGACAGTATCATGTAATACCACGGTTATTTAAAACTTACACCAAACGAGCTGATTTCTTTATGTTAAAAATATATTTTATTGCTGGACCGGCTTTTACACAAGTTGAAAAATTAAAAATAAATTGATTTTGTGTAGTTGATTTAAGAGCATTTATATGGCATTCATTGAAATAATTGTGCAGGGATAATTTATTTTTCCTTGATGACGTCATTACAGTAGCAACGTGCGCGTTAATATTTAAAGACGTGATTTGATTTAATTGAAACTAATGCATTATTTACGTTTTTGGTATCAAATTGTTTGCTCTGTTCAATATAAATAATGTTTACTTAAAATGTTGACTTTAGAATGGATTAAAAGTAAAGGAGGTATATCCAAGCATTGACTGATATGCATGCTAGCTGTCTGATATTATATAAATATTGCATTCTTTGAGGGCGATAGTGCATTTTGTCACTCCAAGGAAATAGTGTTGCCCAAGGCGAAGCCGCGGGCAACAGCATTATTCGAGGGTTGACAAATATACACTATCGCACTCAAAGAATGAAATATTTATTTTATTATACCGAAACGAAGATTTTGTTGAAGAAATACATTTTTAGTCATACTGTGCTGCCATTTTAAAAGTCAGATGTCGTCTGGATAAACGTATTTGTAACACGGAGTAACTTACTGTCTGTTTTATTAGCGTCTATTAACTCCGATCACTCTGTCTATATCCTGGCGTCATATTCCAGAAACATTTTAAGTGAAATCTTATCCTTAGCCTTAAAATCGACAATTTTCTTAAGCATTATATTCCATGTAAATATGAAATTTTGTTAAATGTTCACTCATTATCAACTACTATTTACATAACTGTAATTGGAATCATGTTTTTTTTGTTTGTAGTTTTAAAAATATAACCTGCCAAAAAATGGAACTTAAGAGAAAATACTTTAAGGTCAACATAAGATGTTTCTGGAATATGGTCCCAGGACGTTTGATTTGTTTCGATTTTTCGTCGTATTCAACAGTATTTCAGTCATATAACGGCGGTCAGTTAACCTACTCACAATTTTCCTGGGAGCTGTTTGACCAGTACTAAGTGCACATACTTTATGACAGTAACTGACAACTGCCCTAATTGAATCAGAGGTAGCGAGAGAATGGTCGTAGAAATAATTTCATGACCAATCCCCACACAAGTTATGTGGCCCGGCTGGGGCTCGAACCCGCGTTCCTCGTATTTGTAGTCCAGCGCTCTACAGCTGAGCTAGCCGGTCATAGCAGGTGATATTGCTGTATGATATTTTTAATTACTGACTGTTCCGTTTTCATATGAACAAAGAAAGAAAACAGAAGGGTGAGGTATAATAAAGCGAAATCACACTGGTTAGAAAAACGATCGACGTCCAGTTTTACGAAAGGGTCCTCGCTAACGTAACGCACAGTCTCCAACTTAAAGTGACCGCTTATGGCAACATTTTAAACGTAAGTATTGAATTTTTGTTCAGTTCTTCCATTTTTCCATAAACTCTTTGCAAGCGATTGCTCTTACGGACCTCCACCCCACACTATGTGTCTGCTATTCTCGTTAATTATTAAAAAAATTAAATAGAAACACATGTCAAAGTGTAGGCTGTTACAGATTTACTTATCTGTGAAATTTTGTCCAAAACAAAAATAATTTGACACTGTTTGTAACCAGATACTTTCTAACAATTTATCGAAGACGAATAACTGTTAGCCTTTTAATGAAACATCTGGACAAAATCTGTCTATTAAATTGCTATTAATCCCGTTTACGAACTTAACTAAGTTGGTTTGGAATGCAACGAGCGTACGTGGCTCCTGTTGATGATACAACGTATGACCTCCTGAAAACTATTTAGTAGAAAAACTTTTGTTTTTCAATTTTGACACGAGTATCTACTGATGGAAATTCTGCAAATATTTGGTGGCTCTTAATGATTAGAAACTCTTTTGAAACGTACTGCTTATGAAATCACACTTAATATGAATCCCTGTATTTTTGAGCAATTAAATTTTAATTCAATTTAATTAATATTCTCTTCTATTACTATTATTTAATTTGAATCGCAATGCAATGAGGTTAAATGTTATTTACAAGTGCGTGTTTTGTGATTATTTCTGGACTATGTGTGAGTTTCTGCAAGCCTTTAAACCGGTTTAATGCCCAAATGCGTTGCATTGACCGTCCCAAGGCGGTGACCCAGTTTAAATCATTTTTATGTTTTGTTTTGCGTTGTGCGTATTGTCCTCTATTGGATAGGCAATTGGTATTGTGCATCAAATAAAAGACCAGCAAATGTTAATAAGGGTTTCTCGTCTGGTGATGTCTCTGGAGTTTCATTATTTTTATATTGGTTACCACAGCTATATTGACATACACACGCCCTTGATAATTTCATGTACAGTTCAGTAATGACAGCCATGCAAATGTGCTTAGAAAAACATGGTGATTTATAACGTAACATGATCTGAATGTGGTAGTCAAAATAACTGTTTCAGATAGGACACAATTCCAAATATGTTCTCATCATTGATACCGACACACCAAACAGTAGGTAACGGTGGAATTTGAGAAGTTGGCACTGAGTATAGATACATATATTTGCACGTTCGTATAAGCGTATGCATATTTGCGGGGTATGACTTTAAAACGGAAACCCGCGAAAACACACGGAAGCATAAAAAGCTATTAAAACTGGTGCAAAAAGCTAATTTAAATCCGATCGCAATTAGACTTGTTGGACCCTGACACAGTCGTGATTCAAAGGACCGCGTAGGTAATTGTCAAGACGTTGACATTTTTTCTGGGATATCAACCTGGCGTTAACTTTGTCAGCATTGTTGATGGAATGGGTATTAATTTAAGGAGTCTATCATGGGCTTTCGTGAGTTTTCGTGCAAACTGAGTGAACGATACCAGCTTTATTCTTTCGGACCAATTCGTCGATTAAATATCACGCCATTATTATTTATATGAATTGTCAGTAAACAGTATGTTGTCCTTACAAATAAATTTAAATTTTCAAAATTAACGCCATTATGTAATACATAAATAATAACATGTATATAAATTAATGTACGTGTGGTTTTATTTAGTCTACATTATACACATATGTTTGAAGTAATCGAGCGCTCGTTTTAAAGTATTTTCAAAGCTAAAAGGGCCAGCAAACAGTAAACTTGCAGAAGGATCAAAAGTAATGCCCAATCTGTGG